>OZ024829.1:64425339-65025339 GCA_964016985.1 Anodontia alba
AGAAAATGCTGTGCCCCGGCTCATTTGTACTTTCGAAATGGAAGTTACACGTCAAATGCGACAGGGGTAAAAAATAAATGTAACTCATCGAGCAAGTGGTTTGTTGTCTTCCCATATTTTTACCCATTGGGAGTTTTCAAAGCCTGGGCAAAAAAAAAAAAAAAAAAACAATTTAAAAAGGTATGGCAGTTACAAGCAAAAACAAACTTTTAAAAAGGTATGGCAGTTATAAGCAAAAACAAACTGAGCGACATTTGTTTTTCGTTTTCCGCTTGAGATTGAGTTTGAATTTAGGTGTCATTTAGACTGTTTTAGGCATAACAATGCTTTTCACATAGAGATTCCAGTGGATAATTATTGGATATTTTTAAAGTAATTAATCTATAGTGTTCAAGAGGAGAAATAAAGAACCGATCCAAACATGTATTTATATGCCAGTTATATCGGCAATAAGGCAGAGCAAAGAACTTTTTTCCGAGCTGTTTCCAGTTGCACAGGAGCTTACTGTGCGAGCTTACACTTTTTAAGAAAAACGGCGTCCAAATGATTCAAGATATTGTATTTAGTTTGTGTTTTTCTGACTTAACTTACAGACAGGCAAAGAGACAGGTAGGAAGGTAAGTGACAACAAATTTAGCTAACTAGCAAGCCATGTACATGTAGGTAGATGGTAGAGACAGAGACATAGATAGATAGATAGATAGATAGATAGATAGATAGATAGATAGATAGATAGACAGGCAGGCAGGCAGGCAGGCAGGCAGGCAGACAGACAGACAGACAGACAGATAGATAGATAGATAGATAGATAGACAGACATACAGATAGATAGATAGATAGATACATACATAATGTAAATATTGTATATTTTAAGACTAGTTTCACCATGGGCTGCGGACCTTCAAAGACAAGCAATGTTTCCACAGAACAAAAGCCTAGAGAAGAAAAACCCAAAGAAAAAGCTACTACATCCTCAGACAAAGTGAGTTGTTTTAACCCTTTAACCTTAAGCACTCTGGGTAAAGTTTCAGTAGACGATATATTGAAATATTTTTCTGTTTCTATTTTTGGCAGGAAACAGGTTTTGACATTCCATGCAAATTGTCTCTAATGGAGACAATTTGCATGAAATATCAAATCCTGTCTTATATATATATATATATATATATATATATATATATATATATATATATATATATATATATATATATAGAGAGAGAGAGAGAGAGAGAGAGAGAGAGAGAGAGAGAGAGAGATCGCCAATTTGTCGTCTGCTGAATTAGCTACAAAAGTAGTTTAACACGCTAATCACATCTTTCGTTTTTTTTTTTTTTTGTTTCTTTTTATTGTTTATTATTCTTCAGAGAATATAGGATTGACACTTCTTGTAAATCGCCTGCCTATTTTAAATATAAGTTTCTATTGTAGAATAAAATTACCGAGCTCAGTTTCCCACACATACTGCTATTGCATATCATTAAAACTGTAATAACATTTAGTTTGTCCACCAATCATAGCCTGAATGTACGATGCCCCTTCTCTTATATGAATATCTATTGCAGCTCCTCCAAGTTACCGGCCTCGGTGGCTTAGTCGGATGCGCGTCCGACTGGTGATCAGGAAGTTCTGGGTTGGATCCCCACCAGATCCAGCAACTTTCTTTCGTAGAGATTGATCATGAAATATTTTCCACGGTCATTCGTTCCCTTCCGCTGATTCAAGAAAGACAGTTTCTGGCGAAAGACTAGTTAACCGCTTAGAGGACTGAGCCTGCCAAGGAAAGGTGTGGTTAGGTAAACTGACCGGCTCTACATGATCCTAACTTATTCTGAATCCCAGTTGAAATATGTTCATGTTGATATGAATAGTATCCGTATTTGTACAAATAAAATACAGTCGACTCTCGTTATCTCGAATTCCAAGGGACTCTCTGAAATACTTCGAGATATCCGTAGTTCGACATATCAGGTTTGCAGAATTGAGGAAAAAATAATTTGATTAACCACATTTAACAAACTGATAGGTAATTGGACTTTTGAAGTTAGAGATATATTGAAAATATTGTGGAAAAGAGGAGAAATTGCTCCTTAGGAGCAATTTCTCCTCTTTTCTACAATATTTTCCATTTGTTGTTAGATTTTCATGTATAGGCAGGGACCAGATTTTCACTTCGAGATAAGCGGTTATTCGAGATAAGCGAGGTCGAGATAACGAGAGTCAACTGTATGTTGAAACTAATCGGTTGACTAGGCCGTAAAACCTCAACTCATTCAAACATCTAACTTACGTCTTTTAGGTGTTTATCGTGTCGCCTGTAATACAACCTGGAAGTTGGAACGCGCTCTGTATATCACTTCTATAAATGGTTTATCATGCTTATGTTTTAGTGTCTACTTTACACATTTGGTATATTTATTGTTTTTGTTTTCGTATGAGAGCGATAATATTGTTAAATAAAGGCTTTCTATACATCAAGGCCCGCATACACTTAATATATTCAATAGTGATATGTATTGTTAGCAGCAGTCAATTATAGTACGGACTCAAGTATTCAATTGTTGCTAACCCTAGCAACGGAAACATATATTCGATATAGAAAAAAAAGCCTGGACATGTCTGTACACTGCTATCGGCCTATTCAGCGCACCTAAGGATTTGAGCTGAATTTAAAAATGTTCGCTAGACCAGTTTTAATTTTTAAATGTACTAGAAAGTAGAATAATTTATTATAAATAAAACAAGTTTATTTTCATTTAATTTCTTCTTCAAATTTAGCAGATAATAATCCCTCAACTTCATCACCCCCTTGTTTGTGTGTCATAAAAAATGTCTGCCAATGTCGCGCGTCTGTTAGAATTCTGCCTGTTGCCCTGGACATAAAGAATGTTTTTTTTTGATTAAAGATGCATTTCTATGGTCACTAACCAATTCAGAATATATTTTTGCCATTTTCATTGTTCACACTAACAAAACCACCTTTTAAATGTCACGTTCAAGGAAAAGGGTCCTTTGGTTTTAGTGAAAACAACATTTTCCTCATTATTTAGAAATAAACTCCTGATTCCCCATGCAAATTGTAATGGCCATGTACCTTTTGATATGTTTCATCACATACGGACACAAAACGATACTTTGGGATTTTTTGGGAGAAAAGATTTGAGTGAGCAGCATTGGCAGATGCGCCACATTAGGCTACACGGCTGTATATACATGTAACACAACTGTACAGTAGATATGCATGCATTGCATTCCGCGAAAACTTGTTTCTGTGGAGACCAAGTTGATACTTAAATTTTTAGTATGCTTATTCGGGTTAAAATCATAATTAAAATCATAAAAAAAGAAAGAAAAAATGCTCAAAACAGAAAGCAGAATGTTTATTTTCTCATACGCATATGCAAACATGACGTCATCATTTAAGGGAGATTATCCCGTTTCCTGTCTCAATTTTCAATTATCGCATGCAAACTGAGTTTCAAATAAATTGTCTACCGTTTACTATAGCCTTTATTAGAAGGTACACAGAAATGGATTGACACAAAAATGTTCGGTGTTAATCCAATGTGGCCTCTGCAATCAAACTGTAAAAAGAACGTCTGTCTGCAAATTTTTGTTGTTGCTTTTTTTAAATAAAATATGCGTATAGAGCACTGTATTTAACTGACCATTACGAAAACACGCCTATTCAAATATACTGAAAATTTTACAACCAAAAAATGAAAATTTTCAGATAAAAAATTCTGATATTTTTCACATTTCTGCTCAAGACATAGATTGTGGGTACTCGTTAGAACCGCCGGCGAGGCGGTTCTAACGAGTACCCACAATCTATGTCTTGAGCAGAAATATAAAAAAAAATAATGTATATCCCTGTAAACCCCAGTTTTACTATATAAAAGTAGGGTTTAAGGGGGTCAAAATTATATAGGGGTGTTTTCGTAACGGTAAGTCTTAAACATGCATGTTTAGGGGAATCGCCGCACATTTCTTCCTGTCTACAATTTCAGAACCTTTGTTGACGAAGTTACTGGGTAAGAATGTATGAAGACTAATCATAATAATTGAAGAAATTTCCGCAAACTAAAATGTTCATCAAACATTCAATAAATTACACGCCGTTTAACAAAACAAGACACGAATTTTAAACAATCAGTGCTAATTTATATTCAGACATCAAGTGTTCAGATTAATTTCAAGCGAGTTTGGTGTATATTTGGTGTATTTATCTGTTAGTATATACATGTATACTATACGCTAAACAGAACTTAAGTTGCTTGGCAAAACTCTAAACCAGTATCATACAAAATACATGCGTTTATCCAAAATGCAATTAGTTTCTCATTGCTACACAGTGGGTTTGCATGAGCCAATATCCACGCTTTATATATACAAAACTTCAGCAGAATATCCTCCCGATTGTAAAGTGGCGTTTCTTTTTGTAAGATACAGAAATTGAGAAACTCGACTATTACAATAATCAAGGTCTTTCTTACATATCAGTCTGCCCGTTAAGGATTCTTTACAACAGCAAATACATTTTAATGGCAACATCTTTGGGAACAAATGCTGTCATTGTAAGTATAAAACTATGATAGTTTATCAAACTTGTCCAGGTCGCTTCATATCACTCCATGAAGAAGACACTTAGTTCTTTGTTTAATGAACCCATATAAACCTGACACTAGTTCTGTTTAAAAATCATTTAGGGTGTCATAAAATACACGACACACTGTTAAATCTACAGGCATATAAACACTACTGTGCTTTCGACATCACTCAGAAAGACGTTTTTTGCCTGGTGCTTTATTTTAAATGAAAATATTTTATTCTGATTGACCATATCTTATCAGAAACCATTTGTCTTTTCTGTTTCTGAGTTTTGTTCTCGAATATATACCCTAAAATTAATTTTACTGCCCAAATTGGTCTGACCTTTGGAATTTCTATAGTAAAGTGATTTTTTTTTAATTTTTATCTTTCTTTGCTGAATTTAAATCATTGATGTTTCACAATAATATTGCGAAAATTTTTAGAAACATTGAATAAGCGGAATTTATTGAAAATCTGCCTCCAAGTTATCTACCCTACATATTTCTGCATAATTTGCATTCATCTGTACCATGGAAAAAGTAAAAATATTTGATTTTTTTAAAAATCAATGACTAGTCTAAGAATAGTTTGTTTTTTTTGCATAGGCAGTTATGACAAATGGTTTTGCATTAAATTATGATAAACACTTGCAAATTTAGTGTAAGGGTCAACAAAAAAAAAAAAAAAAAAAAAAAAAAAAAAAAAATAAATAAACACGACTTTCTGAAAGATGTCGAAATCACAGTATTTCTGTCTATATAATAGCTGCTAATCTCATATCATTTATGCAGTGACGTTTACTCATGTATAGAATTTCAGGACACGAGATGTGCCAAGCCCAACCAAAACTTTTTTAAATCTATTCCGTATTTGAGGCATTTAAGAATGGACGTTTTAAATGTATAACTTCAAGTTCTCAAGTAGCGAATACGCGTTAAACTAGGACAAATACATGTGGAACGAACAGCGAAGAGTCAGATCAATCCGTTCTAACAGCTTGATTAAGGTCTGTACAGTTTGCAAGCCTTACATTACATTTTGGACATATCATCGATTACACAAATAGACTTATTCAATTTTAAGGGAACAGGATGCTTTGTTTGTGCGAGGTTTTACGGCCAAGTCAACCCAATGGGGTCATATCGAGCACGATCAGGTTACCTAACCACAGGTTTTACTGGGCAGGCTTAATCCTCTAAGCGTTTAACCAGTATTGTACACATTCTTTCTCCGGAAACTGACAACTGCCCTTCTTGAATCAGCGGAAGGGAGAGTATGACCGTAGAAAATATTTCATGATGAATCTCCACGAAAGAATGTTGCCGACCTCGGCGGGGTCGAACCCGCGACCTCCTGGTCTCCACTGAGACGCGCATGCAACTGAGCCACCGAGGCCGGCTCGGAACAGGATGCACTTGTTAGATTAACTCTCTTTTTTTGACAAATGAGACGACTTTCGTAGCTTGCCTACATGGCAAGCCCATTCAAAAAAGGGTCTACTCTAAAAAGATAGACCTGCATGGCAAGCCCATTCAAAAAAGGGTCTACTCTAAAAAGATAGAATTTGTTCCAAACGGGAGCAAATTCTTTCCTTCCAGAGTAGAGCCCTATTCAGAAGGGGGTAAAATATTTTTCACATTGTTTCCATTGAAATGATACCAGTTCACGCAAAACAAGTGTGGTAATCAGCCTAGAGACCCGTCTTTTAGGACAACCATAACAGGTTTCAAGGTAAAATGCTCATTTTATTTAGAATGAAACACAAGATGAGGTAACGGATATTAAAGAAGATGGTGTTGACCCGCTACCTAGTCCACCTAAATTGACAAAGATGGAACTCATAAAGGATTTGGAGAAATTTGCAGAAGTTGATCAGAACGCTAGAAAGGTAGTTTTACATTTTATTCATCCATAACGTCGAACTTCCCAGTAAGCATTCTACATAAATCTACAGCGGGCCGCTATCGGCCCGTCAGCTACCCTGACGGGCCGATAGCGACCCGCTGTAGATTAATGTAGAATGTTAGCTTGGTTAATTATTAATACCTGAGCTGTTTTCGCAATAACCCTACATTTTGGTATCAGAAAATACAATATCAAAATGCATATAACTGATCCTGGTCTGATATAAATTGCTACTGAGAACTGAATATCTAAGTATTAATATAGGAGATATTGTCTGATCAGGCCGTTGCTAACTAGGTTATGTAGCCGTTAGATAAAGGAAGGTAATTATATTATCAACTAAATACTGGTTATAACGCAAAGAGCTTTATACATCATATGGCATATTCGTATTTTTATGTATTTTCGTGATTTAAACTTTCATTCAGAAGAAATGTTTTGAGACTTTGAGTATCAGAACATTTTTGTTTTCTTTTTAATTCTACGGATAATATATTATCAAATCAACACTTGCTCATAAATGAGTTTGGAACAATGACCATTGTTATGGCATACGTGAATATGAAAAACCCTGATCAGCCTCCCCATCCGTGCAGACAGACTGGGGCCTTCACTGTTCGCCGATATATTTCACAATTCTCACGTATTAGATATGCGGAGCATTAAGGTCCTGATAAGATCACCCGAGTGTGCAGACTTACCTGGGCTTTTGAGGTCCGCATATGCAATAAAAACCTTATTACATACGATACATCTGCGTATGTTCAGTTTGCAATATTATCATTCCGCAAACAACATAACCTTAAGTTTTATTATGCATTAAGAAATAATTCTAAGTCAGCAGGTTACGTCGTAACACTTATTTGATGCAATTTGATTGGTCGAGTGCAAATTCAAGTCAGCGTTGATACTTCGGTAAATCAGCTGAGCAAGAATCTTCGAGCTATTTTCTTAGAGTAGATTTCTAAAATAAGCAGCTTACCTTGCGTTTTCAACGTAGCCTACCTCATGGTTTCAATGTAAACACGGCCAAGTTGGAATAATAAGGAATGAATATATATTTGTGGCTTTTAAATGGGTGTAGTATATAGCCATTTGGGATTTACTCAGTTTGTGAATTATTCACCGGCATTAACACATCGATAAAATCGACAAACATGAAGTTCATTCCCATAATGTTTGCTTTCATTTGGCCAGACCCTAAGTTTCCTACAAACAAGCCTACAAACATTGTGAGGCCGGATGACTTTTCGACTCAGCTGATTTACTGTCATATTCGTTTAATACAAAAGTCCGCAGCATAAGCGGTGGAACTCATATCTGTCAACAACTGAGCCGTGGCACAGCATTTCCTTAGATATAGCATGTGCGCCCAGCCAAGACTCAGAACAGCCTGCGCGTCCGTGCAGGCTGATTAAAGCCTTTGCTGCCCGCCAGATCTTTGGATCTTTGGCTGTTCATAGAGTGCCGTTTGAAGACTCAGATCAGATAGTGCGGATGTGCAGACTAATCTCTGTCTTTGCTAGGCGCACCTGCAGTATTGTAGGAAATGCCGTGCCTCTGTTCAGTTGATGTTTTACATTGTTTCACTGAACGTCATTGCAGGTTATTTAACGTCCTCTCAAGCATGAAATCACTGTGCAGTTGTATATCACTGCCGAATGGTCTGCCGTATCTACCCCAAATACTCGGACAAACAGGCCTGAGCAAATAGTGTAGACCTGGATCAGACGCCACAATAAACGGCGTTTGATCAGGGTCTAAGCTATTTGCCACCCGCCAAGTACTTGAACACATTATCATTTGAAGTTAATTATAACCTTGGCCTGAACATGCCTGGCCTTTGCAAACGGTGTAGCTCCTGATCAGTTGGCTTCTGCAATGTTTGCCATCAGATATGTAAATTTGTATCAACAACCTAGATCAAGTTTTCTGAATGGCTGAAAATTAGAAGTGGGGGTGGCATCTTAATTTGTTCAGCATGGAGAGGGTACAATCACCTAAAGGGCTGCGGTTTATGATTGTGGCACTCCCTGGACTTTTCTCTTACCTTTTTTTAATTACTATTTTTAAACACATTATTATTCTAAACACATTACCAGGTAGTTCAATAAACTTGCTCTTGTTTTAAGCAAGTATGGTAAAGAGAAAGGTTGTCCAAATTCATAGGGTAAATATTGTACAGTCGGCTCTCGTTATCTCAAAGTCCAAGGGACTCTCTGAAATACGTCGAGGCATCCGTACTTCGACATATCAGATTTGCATAATTGAGGAAATAATAAATCGAACAACCAAATTCCACAAATGAATATGTAATTTGACTCCTGAAGTTAGAGATATATTTGAAAATATTGTGGAAAAGAATTTCTCCTTTTTTTCACAATATTTTGTTACATGTTGTTAGATTTCCATGCTATAACAGATACCGGTTTTTCACTTCGAGATAAGCGGTTATTCGAGATAAGCGAAGTCGAGATTTCGAGAGTCGACTGTATATAGTTTTTTTTTCACAATACAGGCACCAGATGAACTCCGCAAGTGCTTGCCAGACCTTGTGTACTACCTTAGTACTCCATCGAAAGATCCACTTTTTGTTGTTCGATCATTCTTTGTATGGATAACACATAACATCAGGTAAACACTTTTTTAATTATAATCACATGGTAAACACAATACTATGAATTTCAACATTTATCATTCAAATGCACACTTAGTGTTGCCATCTACTACTAAACACCGCTTTGTCTAGTTTATACGCAGCAGAGGGGATGTCGAATATGATTTAGTGTATACAGCCATAACCCGAGCGCGGATCAAATCTACGAACGTTTGCATACAATCCGATTGCAAGCTACCAAATCCAATAAACTTTAGTAAAGACAGAAACTCCGATAATTTTTTCAGTTACATAATTTGGATTCAAGGGAATGGAATTAAATTTGTTGTGTCCGGGCCTTTATGTACCCTTACAGAATGGTTAGCTGTTCAACAAAAGTGTTTTTTGTTTGTTTTTGTTTTCATATTTGTCTTCAAGTGAGTAATTGCTAAAAAGGAGACACAATAGAACTGTTTAACAAAGAATTTGCACTACACGGGAGAAAGATCTTTTCTATTTAGAGAAGATTCATTTCTAGAAGGTTTTTTTTTGTATGCCGAAAGCAAAGAGGCAGTAAAAATGTTTTCTTGGTGTAAAATGGCAAACAGTCCATATCATATTAACGTTGCTGAAAACTGTACCGTTCTTTTTGATACTGTAGAGTATTGACCGGGGCGTAGCCAGAATGGAATTTATTTTTACGCATGCCCAGCAGAAAATCATAAAAAATTATGCCTACAATCGCTTCAAAAATAGGGGGCTACTCTTAAAGGAAAGAATTTGCTACCAGAGGGAGCCAATTGTCTCTTTAAGAGCAGCCCCTATAATACATGTAAAGAAGCACTATTCTTTTTACCAATTTACTATATTGTAAACGTTTCCTTACGCATGCTACACACATGCGTAATATGTGTAATGAGCAATACGCCTATGTTGACGTACAGAAAAGGTACTGGTCAATCAATGCGGTTTCGCAGGAAGTTCAGATGCTGCGCATTGCTGTTTGCATTAGTTCTGGAATGATCCTTTCACAAGGCGGGTATTATTTGTTTACAAGTTGTGAGTGGATTAGTCAGCCATAGTCAAGATTTATCCTAGGTGTGGGTAATAATGACTCCGTTCTGGCTACGCCACTGTCAGCGTTCGAGAGAATTGTTTTACAAAAGTAAATTCTTTATCTTTTTATTACATTCCAAATTATCATTACAGAAAAAGTTACAACTTAAAATATGCTTTATTGCCTGAAAGTGTCTTCGATAGTGCTCTTTTATGTGTTTATGTATTCAGTGTTTTCGCCTTATCAGGTAAAATTTCTCTGATATCATGACCCAGATGAATTCATATACATTGAAGACAGACAACTGTATATGCAAAAACATTCATGGACAATATTTATTGTGCTGTTCACACACACACGCTATCATGCATTCCATCAGTGTGATTGGATCAAGTATTGCGGCATTTTAGGGAATACGTTACATAATAAGAATTTTATGAATGACAGGGCGAACATCAAGATCAGTCCTTACCCTACGGTCAGGTAAGGTACAAGCATTTGACCGTGCATAATATTTTCCCTAAAAAAAGAATGATTTTTATACATTTGTAGGTACGACACTGACGGATATTTTGGCACAGGTGAAAAGGCATCATGTGACTCGGGATCAGTACTACTGACTGGCAAGTCCGTCTGTGAGGGCTACGCTAACGTGATGGAGGAGATGTGCAAGTAAGTAGCTTCAACTTTAGGGGGAACAAACTATTTCCTTTAAGAGTAGCCCTATTTTGGAAGGGATAAATAAAGAGCAGGTCCTAAGATGAAGAAACAAAATAATTTATGTAAGTTGATGTCTCTGCAATTAATATTATTTTTCTTATGCATGTTACGCACACGTTACACGTTCGCATTTGCGAAGAGTAGAGACCAAATAGTAATGAAGATGTCCAAGAAGTGTCACAATCACATACCAGGAGAAATATTTGAGCAGTAAACAAACTATGACAGATACTTAAATAACAAAACAACAAAAACAAAGCAACCAGCTCTTTCTTTACCAACAATGCAATTACATTGCTAGACAGGACTAAATAAGCTAAACAACAGAACATGAAACAGGACACAGCCTAAGCCTAAGAAAACTACTAGAAGAACGGAGGACCCGTCTGTGGCATTCAAAAGTACGTACCGTAAAAGAAAAACGAAAGCGTCGTAGGTAATACACACTAAAAAGGAATTTGATGTATTCAAATTCCCTATGGTTCAAAAATATGTGTGCATACCGAGCCGATAAGACGGTGAATGTTAATACAGCAAAAACAAATTATGTTTGATGGTTAGTAACGTACACACCCAGTCCGAGCGTTATTAATAACAACAAAACATCCGTATCAATATATGTATCCAGTTTTCAAAATACTAATATATAGTAAACGTCGATTTTGCCACTTTAGTCAAGACTTGACTCTAGAAATGCATCGAGTCTTACATCAGCATACAGCGGACTTGTTTTCATTTTACATGAGACGCTAGTAAGAGCATTGCAAACAGAAAACAATGAATGTTTGTTTGTTACAACATGGGGTAAGTTTCATTTAAAGAATTTAGCACGAACAGATTTTGTGAAAAAGAAGACTCTCCTTGCAGTATCTACCTCCCAGACAATGGATAAGAAAAGAAACCGTACAACAGAATTTAAATGGTTACATTCTTAAACACTGGGTATCGGTATCATAAACCACGTAAAACGTTTTAAGGGTTAAGAGGGCGAAAGCAGTGTTCCAAACTTCATTACTGCTTATGAAGAGTCTCAATAAAACCGAGACTTCCATTTTCTAATCTGTAGTATGTTCTTTGTTTCCAAAGGCAACTGTTTAGACGTTTATTTTTATACATCAATGACGAGGGTCTAACATAAGGCGTTTTGCTGATGACACAAGTCTATATATACTTGTGGAAAATCCTATTTCTGCCGCGTGCTTTCTGAATGCCGATCTTAAAAAAAATAGCAAAATGGATAGTAACTTTCAGTTTTACATTGATATCTAGAAAACATATAACTCAAGTACAGCCACCTTTACACATGCTTAATCAAATAGATCGTAATTTTTGTAGAGGTAATATATACTGTTTTTATTGAAAAGATCTTGGAATATGGTAAAACAATCAAGGACATCTACACACAAGATGAAAAAGATGATCTGGAAAAGATCTAAATAGAAGCGGCTCGAATAACAACCAGAATATAAAACTTGTATCAGTCGACAATCTTTATTGGGAAATTGGGTGGGAAAAAATAGAAGAAAGGCGGAAAAGGCAAAATCTAACTTTTTTCGATAAATGGTTAACAGTCGCACTCCTCAATGTCTGTCACCTCTTGTACCCCAAACAGTCACAGGAACGTCTCATTATACCTTAGAAATGCGAATAACATTCAAATAGTCAATGCACCAACAAATCAGTATTACAATTCGTTTTTACTTTCTATTATTAGAGAATGGAACAGTCTTTTCGAAGAGCTCAGAAACACTTCGCATGTTGCAGCTTTTAAATATCGTTTAAATCAACAGACAGACGCTTACAAATGTACCATAATAGATTTCGTTCTAAATGTAGTTCCTTGACTTAAACAATAACCAATTCACTACTTTGCCTTTGTTGCAATTTTGAAAACTCTGAACATTACCTACTGCAATGCCAGTATTATCAAAGGCAAAGAAATGCAATGCTGTGTGATCTCTCGGAACTCTGCGATATATCTGTACACGTACAGTTGTTTGTGAACTACTACCTCCGTAGAAGTGAGTATCAGAATATCTAATATAGTATGAAAATTCATCAGCGATTCAAAAGATTTTAAGAATTATCTAGTAATGGTACAAATGTAGATAATTTTGAATTTATCATCCGAATCTATTTTCCTCTATCGTCTTCTATCATTACTATCTTGATAGGATGGCGTTCCACTCTTTCAAATAAATGGAACGGAGACAATCTTATTCTCTATATATCAAACATTATCACAATGTAGGAAATAGATTACTGAAAATACCTGATTATGTAAACCAGCCCTTCGACCTGTCTCGCTCCCTTTTGCTTGCTTCTTTCTTAATTTTTGTTCATTTGTTTGTTTCTATTGCGCTCATGTTACTTTTTTCATTCAAGTTGTTACGTTAGATACTTGTTTTCACGTATGCATGTGTTATTATGTGAATATGTACGCTATATTTATAAGTGCAAACATTTATCACTTGCAATTACATATTATGTAACGAAGCACTTCATATCAGTATACAGTTGTCACATGCTATATATGACTTCCTTTTTTCTGTACAACTTCATTTTGTAACCGGGAAAAGAATTACATAAGCATATTTCTTTTCCAATCTTTTAAACGTTCTTTTTGTGTATTATGTTTGTTGCATGTCTAATTAAAGTCAGAATAAAATAGGTTTAAAACAAGGGTTTCACCATCATTTTGAATTACTTTCCAAATATAACGTAGGTCTGGAAACTGTTATGTTCGAAGGTCTATCGGCAACTTTTACTGATCTAATCTATACATTTAAAAGGATGATTAATAATTCTAATTTTTCGGAACAATCCAACAGATTATCACTCGTCACCCATCCTCCCACATTCACGCCCCCCCCCTCGCCCCCCACCCCCCCCCCCCCCACACACACACAATGCGTCAGTACTTTTTCTACTGATTATTGCAAAATGGTTCTCCCTTTGCATTTTCCCTTTGTTCGTATCGGTTAATCGGTTATTGCCATTTTGAAATCTTTTTAACATTATTGTTTCCTGATCTTTTCTAATTTTGGTACCTAGAGATGTTTGACTTCCTTTATAATTTTGCATAATGCTTCTCTTTTGTGCTAAATACACTATACAGTTTTAATTTTGCTCCATACATATTTTGAAACACACAAATAGACGCACACATGTATATGTGTACAGTTTATTCTCTTTATCTCTAACATTGATAATTCAAACTACTGCTTAAGTCAAACTAAATTTTGTATATATGATGTTTAGTGTTAATTATGTTCTTTACATTTCAACTCCTGTTATTTCGTAATTAGACCCAACAATTCAGTTAGTTATATGTATACATTTGTGTTTTACTTCAAATGGTTAAGAAGATGTCCTGTAACTTCCACAATTACGAACATAGCCTACAAAGCAGACCAAGGTGAAGAGCGAACAAACCATAAAGGAATGCGGGGAACACAGACAAACAAGACAATTCACAAACTCAGTAAAAAAAGTTAACCATTTTTTAATATTGATTTCTTCTGTATTTCCAAAAGATTATCACTTCGGAATATAATGAAACAGCATAAGGTGAATAAATACACTTTCAGAAGACGCTGTTTTGTCAAAATGAATAAGGGTACAGGAAGACAAATATAAAGCCTTGTAAAACAACGACATAATATCTACCATGTGCATAAATATAAATGAAAATACTCAGGAAATGCTACAGTCATGAAGCACAGCCTTTCTGAGACACCAAAGGAAGGAGAGATTAGGAACAAATAATGACAAAACAAACGCCCATCGCCTTAAACACTTGCGACATGATGTCAAGATTTAAGCCACCCCTCCTCCCTCCAGCCCCGTTGATATATGTGGTTTAAGTACAACAATAAACTAAGACATCTACTAAATATACACCAGAATATACTGTATAATTTTATTTTATCAAATTCGTATTTCAGGCTGGCAGGCATTCCAGTAAAGAAGTTGAGCGGCTTTTCTAAAGGCTACAGTTATTCTCCCGAAAATCCATTTACAGCTGAGACAAAAACAAACCACGCCTGGAATGCTGTCTACATCAAAGACAATTGGTTTCTTCTAGACAGTACTTGGGGAGCAGGTACAATAAAAGACAAAGAATACAAGGCAGAATTCCAGGAATTTTACTTCCTTACCGACCCGGAAGAATTTGCGTACTCCCATTTTCCTTACCAGGATGGAAATCTAGAGGAAAGTATGAAATGGCAGTTACTGAAGCATCCCTTATCTCTAGAAAAGTTTAACAGGATGCTAAATATAGAGCCAACAGCCTTTGAGATAGGTTTGCTCCCGGAGTCTAATAAGCATTGTATTGTACGCTTTAATGATGAAGTCGAGTTGACATTCAAAGATGAAGGAGCTGAAGAGACAGACTTCTCTACCAAACTGTTCAGAAAGGAAGAAAACGTGTTGCAAGAGGAGACTTTTTCTTGCTATGGATACCGATCCGAGGGATTAGTCAGAATAAAAGTAAAACCCCAACAAGGAGGCCACTACCGACTCCGAATATATGGTGGCAAACGCTCCGCTGAGAAAACTGAAAACATGCCTATACTGTTCCAATATATACTGAACTGTACAGTCCCTGAAGGCGATCCAGAATTGCGGAAATATTCGTACCCATATACATACAACCGGGCATTGGTAGATGACTGTCAAGTTTTGGAACCACTAGGAAAGCAGATACTTCCTAACCAAGAAGTCAAGATGATTTTCAGGTCACCACTCTTAGCGAGGATGGCAATCAATAAACAAATACTGGAAAAGCAAAGTGATATCTTTGAAGGTACAATAACGTCTCCAGAGAGCGGTAGCCTTATTACAGTTTTTGGGTCAAGGTCGGACACAGGATCTCTTGATGGACAATACAAGTTCCGTGTCGTGTAAAATCTAATTTTAATGCAAAAACTGTACTCAATATTTGGACTTCAGATTTTGTTTATTTTATTTTGGGATAAAACATATGTTGCTATACGATGAAGCAATTATAATAAATATCCACAACCGAATGAAACCATCTTAATAACTAGAAGCTTATATTGTGGTGGAAAAATAAAACGATGCATAAACTTTGGCCAAAATATCATTATGTGTAAAGCTATGCAGCTCCTGTTTGCGTATTTACCATTTACGCTCGGATAGATTCAGTTGACTTTTCCAACACAGAATGCCAATTTTCTTCACAAAGGGTATTGTATTAAATTTGAACATTTCCTTTATTTTTTTTTTCTAAATTGGTAATTCCATTACAATTAATATAGACTCGATATGTGTTAGGTCAACACTTATTGCCAAGATTTTGGAGCGCTCAATATATTACGAGGCACAAGGAAGGACGTGCTCTTCACTGTTTTGCTTCTCATCAATATCTATTTCTTGCTTTTTCTGTGATAAAATAAAATATTATTTTTTTGTATTATTAGTTATGTTTACACTGATTCGATGCCGCGTTTGGTTTCCTCTCGTGTGGCGTTACCTTGAGTAAACAGATTCATGAATGGCGTAGCCGAAAATGAAAAATTGAATCTTTGAAAGCCACAGAGCTGAGCCAGAAGTAAGATATACAAGAGACATAGTGGGACAGGGTATCATAAGTGGCGTAGCAAAGAGTAAGACGTTATAATCTCTTAGCCTCCGCACCTTTAAAAAGTCTGTCTTTGCCAAAGTATGTGACAAATACAGAATCTGAAGAGGGAAGGCACCTTAAATACGCAGTAATAGTCTGACGATTGGCGAACCATGATGAAGAATACAATGCATTCATCAGTGGCAAGTACATTAGTAAGAATATCTCAGTTTGTGTTCATGATATTAAATACAATGAATTCTCGCATTGAAAAGTACAACTTTTTTTTTTTGATGTATACAATGATTGACTTATGATTTGTTCGTGTGATGTAACACATGTTTTAACAAATGGTTTCTTTTCATATCTATTTAAAATAAGATATTATGTGTAAACTCGAATCCTTAATTGCATCGTCTGTCGCTAAAGCGTGCAC
The DNA here is from genome assembly GCA_964016985.1 of Anodontia alba. Lineage (NCBI taxonomy): Eukaryota > Metazoa > Mollusca > Bivalvia > Lucinida > Lucinidae > Anodontia > Anodontia alba. The sequence goes on from OZ024829.1 coordinate 64,442,234, forward strand.
GACAAAAGGTTGTGCATAACATATCCGAAGTGAGCATCACGGGATATTTTTTCCTAAACCAAAAAATACTATAAAGTGCACTGACTTAATATGGTGTCTGGTCGTAAAACATAATGTTGCATATTATACAATATGATTACATGCAAAGATTGAAGTACCTATATCGCTTTTACTAAAGAACCTTGTTGATGCAGTAGTCTAACAGTGGTCGATACTTCAAACAATTTTGAAGTACCGATAGATAAAGCGTACAAGCGAAAAGCGTAAACTAACTCATCGCATTCTAAAAGTCTTATCTGAACTATGCCTTTACAATGATTTCTATGGAGTCCATGATTCTGTACGCGGACCGTAAATATCCTAATCATAAAATGTATCTGTGCAGGTTTATCAGGGCCCAGTTGTTCAAAACTTAACAAAGTTGTTAGCTAACGTGACGTTAAAATGTCTGTCTTAACATTTGGCGAATACATTGATATTTTTTGCTGAAAAAATGTGTGGCTTTTGCACTGCAAAAGCAAAAGCATTCGAAAAGCTACTCATAGTTTTGCAACAAAACTATTAATGTTTGTTTTAAAAATACCTAAGCTACATGTGCAACAGCTGGCGAGTTTGTCATTAACAAGCTCGATAAGCTAACGATACTTACAACAATTTTGCCCTGGGCGTTTGTTTTTTTAGTATATATGGTAGACAACATTTACTACTGACACAATTCAAATGTATATGGCAGTTTCTTAATGCTCACGTATTGGAATAGAGGCTTGAATATATACGTAACGCGTTACGTTTAAACGTCATCATTTAATGTTGTTTCCAATATGTTTGTCTGAAGATAAGCTGTGAAAGCGTTCACAAAAAAATTAAACAACAAAATTATTTAGACTACTTTTGTTCATTATCTCTTATCTGACTTTTTAATATATATATATATATTGCAAAACAAAAAAAAAAGACTCCATAGTTATCAATCCCTTTTCTGATTCTTCCTTAATTGCACAGCGATGAGTTATGTCTAGGACTAAACGACAGCGACTTAATAAACCGGTATCCGACGTTTGGTGCTTGATGTATGTTGTCTTTGGCCAAGCTAATCTTGATCCTTCTCGTGGTTTCCTATTGCTCCGACATCAGCTTGATATCCTTAAATCAGATGCATCCCCTAATTTCACTTATGGTTTTATATACACTAAAAAGTAAAATTCAAAATTAATTTAAATTTCATTTTCTGAAGTTATTTTATTAAAATTTTAAATAGTAATCTTTCGTTATGTCATTTTCAATCATGGGTTTATTCTGGAAAAGCTTTTCCTCCAACAGAGTGATGTATGTATAATGCATTGCATTTTTTTTAAAAATAGAGTCATCATTTAAAATATTCTGATTTTTATTGAAAATTAAAGTCTATACAATAGTAACAGAATATTTACTGTTTTTTCAAAATTAGCAGGGTTTAAATAAAATTAAGAATTCAAAGTAAAATTAAAACAGACAAAAAACAAACAAACAAACAAAAAAAACAACGACAAAAAACAAACAAACAAACAAAAAACAATGACCTCACAGAATAGTGAATTGTGTGTTAGTTCGTTTTTACTAAACTATCAATAGGAACACAAGTTACTACGACTTTGAATGCATGTTACTTTTGAACCGATATGAATTGTCAAATGTGGTTTTCTACATTATCATTGTTACAACTATATCTTTAATTGAAATATTCTGAAAATAGGGGATGTGTCACCTTTAATTCTTTCTCACAACAGTTGTTTCAGTCATTTGTTTGATAAATCTAGGCGTATGTTTAAGCCCAACGGCACATGAATAAAAATACTATTTGTAAAAAGAAGACAAAAGGCAAAAGCAGTTTCTTCAAGGCTGACATACATGTACATTCTGTATGACCGTTTATATTTCTACTGGGTCTGTGATACATCTATCAAACAAATACGAGAGAATTATTACAGCTCAATTTAAAAGATGCAAAGATATTAAGGGGACTTGATACACTTGCTATATTTTCCGCCATGTTTTACAAGGGAAACATACTGTGACTTGTATCTTCACTTATATGCTTACTGTTTGCTGTCCTGCACACGAGACCCCTTTTGGAAAAACAGTCTATTTTAAAAAAGAAAAAAATATACTCCCCTTGGGAGTATATTCCCAGTGGGCACATGACGTTTATATAACGTCACATCAACGTCGATGCATTGCATTGACGTAAATATGACGTTGTTTTAACATTGGGTGCCCACTGGGGACCTTTCTTTTAAGAGTGAATTTGCTGTAGTAAAGAATCCTTAATCGACAGAAAGATATGTAAGAAAGACCTAAGCTTGTTTTATTCTTATTTCCTCACAGAACATATATTATGGATATTTGTTAGACTTGCCTTACAAATATCCAAAACATATCTTGCTGGAAGTTTTAATGCAATATTCTTGCATGATTTCTCATCAACTGTCACCTCTTGAGCGTAGGTTTTATCCCAGCTAGCATTCTACGTAAATCTACATCGGGCCGTCATCGGCCCGTCAGGTACCCTGACGGGCCGATGACGGCCCGATATAGATTTACGTAGAATGCTGACTGGGATGACATGTAGAAGTCATTATAACGAATTTGTCGTTGTAGCGAGTGTTGGTATAAAGAGGGTTGGCTGTATCTTATGTTAGCAGCAACTTCATTAGAAGGAGTACAACAGTAACGTGGGGTCAGTCTTTAAAATAAGTATCGACGGTGAAATACAGTCGACTCTCGTTACCTCGAATTCCAAGGGACTCAATGAAATACTTCGAGATATCCGTATGATATATCAGATTTGCAGAATTGAGGAAAAAATAATTCGCACAACCACATTTAACAAATATATATGTAATTGGACTCTTGAAAGCGATATATAGAAAATATTGTGGAAAAGAGGAGAAATTGCTCCTCTTTTCCACATATTTTTTTACCTGTTGTTAGAGTTTCATATTTAGGCAGCGACCAGATTTTCGCTTCGAGATAAGCGGTTATTCGAGATAAGTGAGTTCGAGATAACGGGAGTCAACTGTATTTACAGCATTTACAGACGATAATTAACCGAAAAGTTTATTCACATTGCTGCTTTGTGTTTAGCAAATATAACACTGATATACATACTTAACCGCTACAATACGTTTACGAACATTAAATTCCTTCTGTCTGAAGATAATAATTTGCTTTCTGTTGACAAACGTTGTAGACGAATTTCGTTGTACGGACACAATTTTGAACTTAGTAAATGAAAGGATCGTGGATGGTGTTGACAACCTACTGTCTGCCGAGACAGTATCCCGTTAAAATCTATAACGGTCCGATATAGACCTTAACGGAATGCTAACTGGGTGCCAGTGTTACTGACATATGAGAGACATTCTTTGTTTCTAGCTGTATCCATTATGTCGTACCGTCGATGCCTGATTCTAGACTCCATACACCGCTACGTATCTCTGACTGGCGGTTCTTATGCTCAGTCTGAAATAGGACGTAACTATCTCCGGATTTGTAAAAGTGAAGATTGCCCGTCAGTTGTAGAAGATCTCGTCTAAGGCGAGCTAGTGCAATTGTTTCCTGGAAAACAATGATAAACAATCCGTGTGAACACTGTTTTCAAACATATCTTAACACCTTAGCACATATGCGCAGCCTATTCTCTATAGGGCTGGTGACTATGTTAAAATTATTTTGCCTCCCTTCTGAAAAGCGGTTAACCAGTATTGTGCACAGTCTTTCGCCAGAAACTGACAACTGCCCTTCTTGAATCAGCGGAAGGGAGAGAATGACCGTAGAAAATATTTCATGATCAATCTCCACGAAAGTACGATCAGAATTTAATAAAAGTTGTAGCCTATTATTCATATTAACTTTAAACTCTAAATTAAAAAATATTTTTAAAATAAAATCTGAGCAGATATGATAATTTTAAGCGTTCAGCGTATCTGGGATCATTCAGGATTCCCATTATTTTGCAGAATCGGTTTACAGATTAATTAGTTTATTTATTTTTTCGAGCATTAATTATCAAAACAATCTGATAGGATGGGCAACGCCGTTCGCCACCGATCACTCTAACTGACATCATTGAATCTGACATGGTGGAAAACAAATGACTGATGCCGATGTATCAGCTGCTTCCCACCCCTCCGATGTGTCTGCTGCTCCCCGCCAGATTGTTATGTCTGTTGCTCCCCGCCCGTCCGGTGTGCCTGCTGCTTCCTGTCCGTCCGGTGTGTCTGCTCCCTGCCCGTCCTGTATGTCTGCTCCCCGTCCGTGAATGGAGGGTGTTTTACAGCATAATTGCTGTGAAACTTATATTTTCGCATGTTTAAAATAAACCACGTTTTCTCATTTATGTGATTTAGCCTCGTTCGCACCATTAAACCTCTCTCCTGAAGAAACAAAACAGGATTGTCCTGTTGTCTCAGAAACTTTCACCCGACAGACGCACAACGTTGAAACAACGTCGAATGAACATTGACGTTGATTCAACGCTGCCAAGATACATGTTTCACAGCAACACAGCAATTCTGCTGTAAAACACCCTCCATCCATGATGACAGTTTTTTTTTTTACATCAGTTATTTCCTTGGAAAACATAATTATCTAATAGTGCAGACCAAGATCATACTGTAGTCTAACCAATGTATACACGTAACGTTTTCCATTTCATCTGTATCTATTCAACACATTTTTGTCTGTATTTTTTAGGATAATTTCAAAGTTTCAATTTTACCTTTTACAAGCTATGGAAGGGAATTACTCAATTAACTATTGAAGCATAAGTATCTTCAACTGTGCATGCCCTTGTATCAAACCGCTAAATACATGATACGTGTATAATCGATTTATATATATATATATATATATATATATATATATATATATATATATATATATATATATATATGTATATATATATATATATATATATATATATATATATATATATATATATATATATATATATATATTTCTGATCGTTTGCTGTAAATTTCGTATTAACAAGCTAATGTTTTAGGGTGACATGCACTTAAACGCATCAGTCAATACATGGCGTGCGACACACGTCAAATTATTATGAGTTATTATGCAATTAGCTTAACAAGTTGTTAAATATCGTTAGAAAATTAATGACCCGTAAAACTACTCAACCTAACCTTAATAAACAAACATTATACAGTATTATTTCTACCCTAAAACATAAATTATAGGTACTGGATAGAGTACCCTCAATGTATGTTTTGAGCAGAAATTAGAAAACTATCACAAATTTTCATCTGAAAACTTTCATTTTTGCGGCGGTAAAATGTACTATACATTCAAACAGGCGTGTTTTCGTAATGACATTTAATAATAGTTTGACAGCATTGAGATTTTAATATGCGTATACTGTAACTGAACGTATGAGATACCATGTGAATGCATAAAAGAAACCGTATGCACACAACGTTAACGGAGCCATGTTTTGAAGATCCCCGGCAAATCTTACTCTTCTAAATTTAGGGGAAAAGAGGGTAACTGTTGTAATTCAAGTTTTCAATCCCGAATGAACCCGGATATGCTGAACGCTTAAAATTATCATATTTGCTCTTTGTTTTAAACATACTTTATTAATCTAGGGTTAAAAAGTTAATATTGATAAACAAAGCATTGCATTTATTGTAATCAGTTTGCGATAATAAAGGAAAGTTATTTAAGGAAAAAGTCGATCCCACCTGCCTGCGACCCCGGATAATCCAGAAATAGATATCAAAGAGGTAATAATAATGATAATAATAATAATAATAATAATTTTCTTTTATAATGGAACAAAAAGTTTTGAAAAATACAACTTTTATTAAAGTCTGACCATAACATGTTGAAATATCAAGGGCATCGCACCACTACCCTTACATCGGACATTACATTTCGAACATTCCGGGCATCTCAAAGTCTGAAATCGACTTCAGTGGGGTAAAAATGAAAATATTTTTAATAATCTTTTAGAATGAAGCTTACATTTTCAAATGATATAAATTTGATATAATTTTTATTAAATTCTGACCACCAAAAAGTGAGAGGACAATGCACCAGTACCTATACATCCCGGACATTACACCCAGAACATCCCGGATATTTCAAAGTCCAAAATCGACTCAAAAGGGTAAAATTTGGAAAATATTTGAAATAATCTTTTAGAATGGAGCTTACATTTTTAAATGATGTAAATTTTATTAAATTTTGACCACCAAAAGTTGAGGTATTAAGGACAACGCACCAGTACCTATTTACATCCCGGACATTACATCCCGAACATCCCGGACATTTCAAAGACCAAAATTGACCTCGAAAGGTAAAATTTGAAAATATTTTTTAATATTTTTTAGAACGGAGCTTAAATTTTTATTGATATAAATTTTATTAAATTCTGACAATCAAAAGTTGAGATATTAAGGACAACGTACCACTACATATACATCCCGGACATTACATCCCGAACATCTCGGACATTTCGAAGTTCGAAATCGATCTCAAAGGGGTAAAAATTGGAAAATATTTTTTAATAATCTTTTAGAATGGAGCATAAGTTTTAAAATGATATAAATTTTGTTAAATTCTGACCACCAAAAGTTGAGATGTTAAGGACAACGCACCACTACCCATACATCCCGGACATTACAGCCCGAACGTCCCGGACATTTCAAAGTCCAAAATCGACCTAACAGGGGTAAAAATTGGAAAATATGTTTCAATAATCTTTTAGAATGGAGCTTAAGTTTTTAAATGATACCAATTTTATTAAATTCTGACCACCACAAGTCGAGATATTAAGGGCAACGCACCACTACCCCATACATCCCGGACATTACATCCCGAACATCCCGGACATTTGTGTGAGCCAGGGTTTACTCTTAAATGAAAGAATGTACTCCCACAGAAGCATTTGGTGTGGCTTAAAAGCATTTTTCCTTATAGGAAACGTTTTGTGAGGGAAAGAAAACCGGAAGTCAAAATTACTCGCTTCTAAAAAAACGCGTAACTTTCAAGTGTATCCATCCCCACTTATACAAAGCTGATACACAGAAAGAAAATGTTGGACAATCAACATGTTCTAAAGCACTTCTGACTGTATGACGCAGCACATGTCCGTACAGATTACATCTGCTTTAAAAATACTTCAAAATTACAGGGGTTTTAGATGTAGGGCCTTTTGTCAGATCGGTGATACGCTAGTATCATGCCGTCCTGTGTATAAAAACATGACATTATGTTAATAAAATGATTACATGCAGTTCTTAGCGAGCATGACTAAATGTTTGTTGTTTGCTTCTCTAAGAATTCATTATTCGCTTGCTCTGATTTGTCAAACATTGGCCATGCTGTGAGAGTTCATTGTTTTTTGTTAAGGGTGGGGGAGGTAATCTGTCAAATAGTTTTGTCTCCCTCGTGGGAGAAATTCTTTTCCTTTAGATAAGAGCCTATTTCAGGAGGGGCTTGGTTTGCAAGAACGCAAACAGGAAGATAAAAGTTGTATTCCTTTTAAACAATTGCGGCAAATATGCTAGACGTATCAAGTCCCTTTATAAGATTTTACTTTTAGTGATTTAGTCGACTCTCATTATCTCGAAGTCCAAGGGATTCTCCAAAATACTTCGTGCTATCCGTACCTCGACATATAAGATTTGCAGAATGGAGGGAAAAAAATCAAACAACCACATTTCACAAATGAATATGTATTTTGACTCCTAACTTAGATATATTAAGAATGTTGTTGAAAAGATTAGCAATTTCTTTTTTTTTTTCCAAAATTTGTTACTTGTTATTATATTTTCATGCTTAAAAATGACCAGATATTTACTTCGAGATAAGCGGTTATTCGAGATAAGCAAAGCTGAGATAACGAGAGTCGACTGACCTTGATAAGACAAAAACGTAACCGACATACAAACACAGTAGAGCTGCTACAGAAGAATCACATTTGAACGGTCCGCAGAAGCAATTATTAGGGGCTGAAACTTGTTTTACACGATCACACTCGCTTTTTGTTCTGACGCAGCTCAATTACAAATACGTGTTCAGTCTGCATAGGGCTTCTTCCTCAGATGCATTACAGCAAAACACAAATAATCACAAATTTGCAATTAAATCAAAATAGAGAGCCCAAATAACAAAACAAAAACAAAACAAAACACACACACACAATTTAGACCAATGTCTCACGACCACAGACAATTTCAGCCAGCAGTAATCTTCTGACAAAGAAATAGGTAGAAGCCCTCATCAAGTCTGAGGTACGACTCACTGTAGTGCAATTACTTGATATCGAATATTATTATGACAAGTACCAAAGACTCCAAAAAGCCAAAGCAAATAAACAAGCTTGTTTTGGCCATTGCTGCTCGCATATGCTCTCGTGAAACCCGTTTCACATTGTGCGGCTTATTTTGTTATTTCGCCATTTTCATTTTTAAAGATTTATACACAAGAAAAACAACACTAGTGTTTTCACATGAATATGCAGCTTAGCTGCATTTTGACTATGAATTTTAACAAATACTTATCAGCGGAAGCAATTTTGTCAAACATGTTTCATGTCTCTTTCGACAAGGGCTCCAATCTAAAACAACTTTATTTACCCCAACAGGAAGCAAATTATTTTCTTCGACAAAACGTTAACTCAAAACTGCAGCAGACGATTTTTCCTACTGATTGTTCCAAGGCGGTTCCTCTGTTGCAGTTAGTCTTTGTGCGTCCGTTTTTAGCGTTTGTTTTGTCATTATTTGCTCCTCATCTCTCCTTCTTTCAATGACTTGAGAAGGCTGTGATTCCTACATGTAGACCTTTTTCTGAAAGCTTATACTTGAAGGCGTGTAACTCTTACAGACGCAATCTTCATTCTCAGTCGTTTGTTCTCACGCTTCAGTTCTGCACTGTTCATAGTATCAATATCCTTCATCTCTGTAGCGTTGTTAATCTGTGGAACTGAAATTTACATGATCTTTCGATAATATGAGTTGCAACGTGGAAAATGTTGCTTTCGACATGTTTGCCCAACGAAGATTCATATCAGCCTGCGAATACGCGCAGTCTGATCAGAGTCTTTGTGGAGACTTCGCATGCTTGGTTATCTAAAATACACTACAGAAGATTCTGATCAAAGTGTGCAATTGCGCAGGCTGATCGGAATCTTCGCTTGACGCAAATGTATGTCCGACTGTACGTTTTCTGACGTTTCAGCTTATATTGCGATTTCAGATTAAGATCACATCAGCTCTTCACAAATTCTTGCGTGGTGACCGGTAATCATCACGAAAACATACCTATATAATTTGACCCCTTAAACCAAAGTTTTTTATAGTAAAACTGGGGTTTACAAGGATATATTTTATTTTTCTTATGTCTGCTCAAAAACATTGCTTGTGGGTACTCGTTAGAACCGCCTCGGCGAGGCGGTTCTAACGAGTACCCACAATCTATGTTTTGAGCAGAATATGAAAAAATATTAGAATTTTTTTTTATCTGAAAACTATCAGTTTTGGGTAGTGAAATTTTCAATACATTTGAGTGATGGACGTTATTTACAGTCAAGATTTTGTTGATATAGCACAATAAACGTTTTAGTGGTTAACGACAGACAAGTAATGAAGTCACCTTTCCCCTGAGTACCATATCCTTAGCCTGGGGTGATATTGCAAATCAGACTTGTCGTAATGCACTTTAATTATGGACAATTTTGTTGTTGATTGAACACATCTTATTGTTTAGATTTGTATAAATAAAGGGATAGAAACAAATACATATGGAGATAACCATAGATCGAAGCTTGTTTACTGTCGTGTCAACGTACTTTTAATATTGGACTAATTCAGGGTCAGGCACAGCAGGTAGTTACGGGATAAACTTTCGACACTCAGTATTTTCCGCTTTATCTACTCTGTTTGGCTAAGAAAGTATACACGTTTGTCTGCGTATTGAAGCGTATTGAATTATAGCTCAATTGCTTGGTTTGTTGAAGCATACACAGTCGAAATATTTCAAGGTCGTAAGTTCGACACTCTTGTATTAATTTGTTTTTCTTTTCTTTTTTTACTGCATGTGTTTTTGCTTTTTATTTTCGTTATTATTGTTCGTGTCCTGTTTAAAATTACGAAACAAAAACACTCACACAAAAGAAACAAACAAACAAAAAAACAAAACACAAAAAAACAGATAAAAAGCAAAACAAAACAAACAAAAAACGTAAGAAGCAAAAAAAAACAAAAAAATAAAAAAAATAAAAAAAATAAAACAAATAACAAGCAAACAGCAAACAAAAAGCAATACATGTAAAAAAACAACAAAAAAATAAAACAAACAACAACAACAGAAAAAAACAAAAAAAACAAAAAAACAAAACAAAACAAAAAAAAAAAAAAAAAAAAAAAAAAAAACAATGATAAAAACACAAACATACACACAAACAAAGAAACAGAAAACTAAAACAACAAAAATAAAAAAATAAAAAATAAAAATAAAAAAAATAATAATAAAAAAAAAAAACATACAAAAAAAAACAACAAAAAACAAACAAACAAAAAAACAAAACAACCCCCCCCCCCCAGTAAATTCCCTTTAAATACTATTTGTAAAAAATACCGTTCTACAAAAAGTTATGCTCTTGGCTGCAACATGGAATAAGCAAGTTTAATGCTGTGTTATGCATGTATCCATATTTTCTATTGCTTGCAGGTTGACCTTCCTGAACATGGTTTATACTATTTTATTGGTTGTTTATTGTCTAAAAAGTAACACAACAAAACACAAGAAAATTAAAACGAAAACAAAAATCAATATATAAAACGATATAATGCACGTGCATAAAGTGACATCCTATGATATGCTTTGGGTATCAGTGCCCTCTGGCCTCAGCACACTATGAAAAATCTCAACCACATCAATTAAAGATCGCGGACATATCAGAGCCGTTATGAACACTGACGGCACGCATATAGCATTCTTTAGGTCTTCTTTTACCCCGCCTCAAATATGTTAAGTCACTGACAAAAAAAGAATGTATAATCTTTACAAACTTCGTCTTTCATTTATTATAATTCCTACGAGATATTTATGGTAAACGAGCGGGAGACGTGCGGGGTGGGTGGGGCACGTCCTAAGACACCGGTGATGAGGCAGCTAATTTGATAGTGACTCTGATTAATGATTGTAACTGATATTTTTAGTTCGTTATATGACTGAATTTCATTTCAATGTTTTGAGCAAAGAAAATATCAAAAATAATAAATAAAAAAATAAAATCCCAACGAAAGGTATAATAATAATAATAATAATAATAATAATAATAATAATATAAGTACATGTGCTTATATACAGACACAAACATACAGGGTGCCTACACACGATCTTCCTTGTTGGTTTTACCGACTGTGAATGTATCCACTAAACCAGACCGTTCAGTGATATCACTGCCTTTATATTTTAGCTATGTTCACGTCACAAATAAGTCCGAAAAGGTTCAGATGCTATATTGATGCTATATTTATTCATGTTTAACTTAAATTCGGATGTTAGGTGCTAATATTTGCAATTCTCACTGCGGGTCCAGGCCGGATTTCATCGCTTACCTACCTTCATTTACATTAACCGTCTCAGTATTACTTTGTGTGTGTTGACTTGTACCCCTCGCAGGCATAATCCTCATCTTTAAGTTCGGTTGTAGTGAAGATTGTTGAAGGAATTTTTCGCCAACCTTGTTTCGAATTTTTATCTAAATTATAAGATGGACATATATGAGACAGAAGAAAGCAAAACTGAACCTGATCTATAGATTCTATAACCATAATGACTTCATGAAATATAGCATACAAGCTGCGGAAGCGCTACAGGAACTCTGCAAACATTGATCCAAACGAGAGTATGCTAAGTCTAGTCCTCTAAAATGTTGTAAATTAAGTATTACCAAAATTATCAATTTACGCATAGTGTTCACTTTGATAATGTAAACATTATTTTGCGTAAACAAAAAAAAAATGCTTTTCGAATCTGAAGCAAGGTATTTACTAGGAGTTCTCTGCCTCATCACTGAAAACTTACAGTAAACCATAAAACGAAAATCAAACGCAGCAGAGGAGGAGTTTATTTTAACACAACAAAGAATATGCTAGAACTGACCCATCATTGTCCCTAGCACACAAAGAGGGTCTTGGATGGTAAACTTTCCACACATATGTCTTTAATCTGATAGTAAAAATGTCTCATTAATTTATAGACAAAATTTTGGTGAATTCAGCCGAATGTAATAAGAATAATTATAATGAATACTGACACTTTTGACAAAATTAATTTTGGTAAGTATACATTTGTTCTGAAACGCATCAAAATTAATTTACAACACTTAGCAGGGAAAGTCAAGCTTCCAAGCAAGTGATAAACAGTTGCATCACGAAAACGTACCTTTATTATTTTGACCCCCTTAAACCCCACTTTTATACAGTCAAACTGGGGCTTACAGGGGTATACATTATTTTTCTTATTTCTGCTCAAAAACATAGACTGTGGGTACTCGTTAGAACCGCCTAGTCGATGCGGTTCTAACGAGTATCCACAATCTATGTTTTGAGCAGAAATATGAGAAATATCAGAATTTTTTATCCGAAAATTTTCATTTTTTTTGTGGTAAAATTTTCAGTATATTTGAATAGGCATGTTGCATCACGAAAACGTACTTTTATTATTTTGACCCCCTTAAACCCCACTTTTATACAGTAAAACTGGGGCTTACAGGGGTATACATTATTTTTCCTATTTCTGCTCAAAAACATAGACTGTGGGTACTCGTTAGAACCGCCTAGTCGATGCGGTTCTAACGAGTATCCACAATCTATGTTTTGAGCAGAAATATGAGAAATATCAGAATTTTTTATCAGAAAATTTTCATTTTTTTTTGTGGTAAAATTTTCAGTATATTGAATAGGCATGTTTTCGTAATGGCAAACTGTTGTGTCGGTTACTTCACAATGTTGGTTCTATTACAATCTGTGCCGAAATATTAGAATATGTACCTTCAGATATACGCGCCCATCAAAGATTCGAATAAGCCTGCATATCCGTGCAGTCTCATCAGAGTATTCGTTATCAGCATGAAGAAACATACATGTAGCATCACTGACTATCCAAAAATGGGCCCAGTGAAGATTCTGACTGAGTGAAGGCGCAGGCTGATCTGAATCTTCGCTGGGAGGACAGTTCCGATGGTACTTTTTCTGACGTTACAGCTCATGTAGGGTTTGGTGGATCACCTACCTTTGGAACAAATAAAATACACAGGCAAACAGTTGTACAAAACATGACCAAAGTTGATAGTAAAACAAAATTCAATGTCGTCTGTTCCGTCGGTAAAACATGGGCCAAAGGTACTCCAAATGCACAGACAGTGACGACGTTGTAGATGCAAAACCCAATATACTTCGAGTCATTCAGAGCTGAAAGCGAAATCAATTACAGTGACATTGTTAATTTATGCCAATAACAATCAAAGCACTGACAGCACTGATGTGTCAATTGTCTCTGAGTGTAGGCTAGGAAAATGGTCCTGAACAAGGACTTAAGGCCATTTCATTTAATTTTAACTTCATATAACTTGAGCAAATAGTGCAGACCCTTATCAGACACCGCGTTCTGCGGCGTTAGATCCGGGTCTGCACTGTTTGCCTGGGTCTTAGTCCAGGTGTTACAGATTACCCGCTTTACACTGCACTCTAACGTCATAGTTACAAGAACAGCGCTGCTATGGATAACCGTTATCTAGATTTCGAAGAAACGCGCGGTTTGATTTCATTAATCAATGATAATCACGTTGACAACAACATTAAGGAAATTTTGGTGTATGTAAACTTAGGCTCGATTGTAAACAATCGACCCAAAACATCCAGTAGTCTTATGGATATGAAAAAAATACGTCTACACAAATGACTTGTACAATTTTGAAGGTGAATAAAAGGTGAATAGATACAATTTGGGGGAGGGGGAGACAACTCTGTTAAAATATTTGTCTCCTCTCGGACAAGGGTCTGTTGTAAAAGAAAAGAATTCACTTCCCTTTGAGAGCACAGTCTTATCATTTAGAGTAAACCCACTTTTAGAAGGACTTGGTTTGCAGGAAAACTAACAGGAAGCTACAAGCATTGCCAGCTTTCCGTTGTAATGGTGGTTATTCTGCCATGTGTAACCATTCATTTTCTTACTTTTGCACAAACTTTACAGTTTCAAAAATCTGTTTGTGTTATTATGCAAGATAGTTTAAACAAGCTGCGTCATTTTGATGGTTGGGTGTATTTCCTTGGCAGATTTTCCGCCATTTTGCACCAGGTAGGAGCATTTGGTTTTCAAGCCTTTTTTGAAAAGTGTCTCTTGTAAACGGTGTCAAACGAAATGCTTGCCAGGATATGGGAAATTCCACGAGATGTGATACAGAGCATTCGTTAGTCGTAGAGAAGCAATAATTTATTTTTTATTTATCTTGAAAATCAACCCTTAAAGGGGCATTCATACAACAGCAGAAGACATTTCATTTACAGGAAATGTGAAACCTTATTTAGTTGGAAAATAATATGTCGTTTGCTACAAGTTTGAAAGATGCTTTAAACTGCTTGGAACATTTAAGAAAAACGCGGGTGAATTACGCTTCGACTTAATGACGTCAAGATGTCCAGGAATAACTACGGTCACAGAACATAGCATATGAATGACACCAAGGTGAAGAGCAAATAGAGAGTACAAAAACCACAAATCAATAAAAAGCAAACCAACCGCCACTCACTCTTCCTTACACGGTGATCACAATGCCAGGGTCCTCTAAATTCAACTATTAGACAACGAACAGGACAAAACAAGAAAGAAAAAATACAAAAAAAAATACGAGAACATGCCAATTCAAGTATATCGAAAACTTTATCACCAAAAATGAGACTTTTGAGATAAAAATATCTGATATTTTTCATATTTCTGCTCAAAACATAGATTGTGGGTACTCGTTAGAACCGCCTCGCCAAGGCGGTTCTAACGAGTACCCACAATCTATGTTTTTGAGCAGAAATAAAAAAAAAAAAAATACATATTCCTGTAAACTCCAGTTTTACTATATAAAAGTGGGGTTTACAGGGGTCAAAATTACATAGGCATGGTTTCGTGATGAAAACAGCAGCGAGCAGCGACACGGCCACATAAAGAAAAAAGCAACATCATAACCACCGCCTTAAAACGATCAGTAATAAAAACTATACGGCGTTTTGGATTAGATTGTGAGACACTTAATTGTTTTAAAACTGCCTTTGACAGTATATAATAAAAGGTACAGTTGACTCTCATTACAGACAGAGTTCTCTGTCAATTATAGGTGAAATCTGAACACGTGTACAAATAAAAGGTAATTTACTGCCATGAAATAGTTTATATAATTAAAAGAATGCCTTGACTGTATTGACTGATGTACTTTTTTTTCTAGGTACAACTGATTAAAATTGGAATTACAAGTAACATAATGGGCACTTTCAACAGATTCAAAGTAGATTTTGAGAAAACCTTAGTCTGAAATTTGTAAAACGGAGTGATTCATTTTCTTGTTTATCCGCGCTGTGTTGACGTAATTGGTAAAACGCTGAGCAGGACCCTATCTTGTATAACTCCAGATCATGCAGTTATGTGCACCAAAAAACAAACACAAGTACTCTCTTACTGAAATCATTTAGACGAATGTGTTATTGGGCCGCATAACAAGATGGTGAGTTACATTAACGTTACAAATCCAGTTTCTAGCGTATCAAAGGAATATCAGCTATGTTATGTATTGATGATTACGGAAACATACGAGTATATAAACAGATATACGGACACTCACCTGGCACTGAGATCCGACGAGTTTCCCATGCTAGAAATGTCCCAAAAGCTAACAACAAGCCATTATATATATAAAGCGTGACGAGCCAGTAATTCTGCTTGGGGTGGTAACAGTAGGTGTACACTTCCGAGACTACAACGCTTATATTGTAGAGGTCCTGGAAATATAGAATATCCGATAACTACTCCTAGCGAAAAATACAATACATTACGAAAACACGCCTATTCAAATATATTGAAAATTTCACGACCCAAAAACAAAATGTTTTGAGATAAAAATTCATATATTTTTCATATTTCTGCTCAAAACATAGATTGTGGGTACTCGTTAGAGCCGCCTCGACAAGGCGGTTCTTACGAGTACCCATAATCTATGTTTTAAGCAGAAATAAGGAAAATAATGTATACCCCTGTAAACCCCAGTTTTACTATATAAAAGTGGGGTTTAAGGGGGTCAAAATTATACAGTTATGTTTCCCTGATGAATTGTATTTTGCATGCGTTAAGGAACTGGATACACTTTCTAGATTTTCTTCCACTTTTGACGCTGTGTACCTGCTAGGTATATACATCTTTTGTGACTTTCTGCAGAGGAGTCTACTATAAAAGGAAACAAATTGCCCCCAGGGGAGTCTTTCATCCTAAATCACGAATCACATGCTTACTATATTATTTTCTGTCCGTTGCGAGCATTTAGATATCATATAAGGGTCACTGATGAGGCCTAATTACACATCAGACCAAGAAATATTTGACACTTTTCCTATTTTCATCTTGTGTGTTCATTGTTTCTTAGGGTCATTCCATTTAGAATCTATTATCTTGACTACTGTTGGTGTTAGTGCCGTGTTCACTCGTACTTCACTATAGTGTAGTTTATATTTTCTAGTCTTTTATGATCAGTTTCTTTTGTGATTGAGTTTCTTTCTATTATTTTTAAGACTATCACAGATAAGGCCATGTTGGACGAAACTGGTTAGTCTGGTCAGGAAACTTCTATACTTCAGCTATGTTCATCTTTGTCAATGTTTATTGCTCGCAGGGGTCATTCCTTTATGTACCTTATTATCAAAATAACGTAAGAAGAGGTGATAATGAAAGCTGACAAAAGAAAACGGCAAAATACTTCACAGCACGTTCAGAAGCAAAGCCTTCTATATAAAATGCAAATACATGTCTGGTTTTCCTTTCTTGTTCTTTATTGTTGCGTTTTCAACTTTCTTGTATACAATTACACCAATAGGTGAAATTGGTTGCATGTTTCAATGTATCGTTTGTCAAAATGCCCATATATGCAAAACAGTTTTTAGAAAGTGTATAGTTTTCTCCTAAGACACAATTCCATTAATTTTGATCTTACTTTAACAAGATTACCAGCTTCTTCTCACAACAACTGATGACTTGCTTTTATTTCAATAGTCCAGTGGTGTTGTTTGACAACCCAGGAATCGCCAAAGTCTCAACACGTTGGTTGTGTTGAGACCTCATCTTTGCTTCACTATAGGCTATATCTGTGATTTATTTTTTGTCTATAATGATTCATGGATAAGTTGAGAGGCTTCCATACGGACCGAACACATATATGTTTTTACCACTATGGAAGCTGAGGGCGAGGGTTTGGATCCCAAAAAGCTAACTTAAGCCCCACCCACCACCCCACCACCCAGTAATTCTTTACTGACCGTTCTAAGGCGGTACTTTCATTGTGGTAATTTTTGTTAATTATTATATAGTGCTTCACTTTCTAATGGTTTTCTTATAACACTTATGTAAGCTTAGGGTAGATTCAGATCAGTTTGAGTTGCCATCTATCTGGGAAAGAGTTTCCAACTCTGCTTGCCATCTGTTTATTTTGTGGCTGCTTTATTGTATTTGCCTGTCGTTCCCTGCAGTGTTGGGGACTTGATGTGAATTGTATCAGTTCCTGAGTTCTCTGATTTACTTTTCATTCATCTATATACTATGTATTTTCAAAATGTTTATATTCATGCATACTTTCTGAATTAAAATCATGTTAAAACCAGTCAATATAGATAGCAGAAGCCTTCAAGTTGATGAGTTTGCACACCAGAGGGACAGACAAAAATATATACAACTCATACCTTGGTACTTTGGACGATACTCTGTTTACTCAGAGGGTGTGTCAAAGACCAGGAAGCCAGCATTAAACAGTCAATCAGCAACAGAAAAGCAATAATTCCAAACAGGTGATAATCTTTGATAGTCTGAAATTAAAACAAGTCATACGAAAGATGAATGACAGTGCATTCGTGTTCACAGAGAAGAAAGACATTCAACTTTTTGAATTGATTCCCTTTTATCGTATCCTAAACTTTAACTACATTTCGAGTGAGGGCGATGCAAGATATCTTTCGACTCAGAGATTCTCATTTAATGTTATTGGTATACAGGCGAAAATAGAAAACTCTCATCGAATAGTATAGGTATAACTGCGAAAGCAGAAGACACTCGTCAAATGGTATTGGTATACTGGCGAAAACGGAAGACTCTCATCAGATGGGATAGGTATTCTGGCGAAAACCGAAAACAGATGGTACTGGTGTACTGGCAAAAACCGAAGACTCTCATCAGATGTTATTGGTATTCTGACGAAAATCAAAGACTTATCAGATGGTATTTTGGTACTGGCGAAAACCGACGACTCTCAAATGGTATTAGTATACCTGAGAAACAGACGATTCACATCAGATGGCAGTACTCTTATCGAATAGTATTGGTCTACTGTAAAAACAGAAGAGTTTTTGTTTCCAAAGGCAATCTTTTTGACGTTTATTCAGATGGTATTCGTATACTTGCGAAAACCGAAGACTCTCTTCAAATGGTATTGGTATACTGGCAAAATCATGGACTCTTATCGAATGATATTGATATATTGGCGGAAACCAAAGACTCATCTGATGGCATTGGTATAACGGCAAAACCGAAGACTCTCATCGAATGGTATACTAGCGAAAACCAAACACTCTCATCAGATTGTATTGGTATTCTGGCAAAAACCGAAGACCCTCATTGAACGGTATTGGTATACTGGCGAAACCCAAAGACTCATTGAATGGATTAGTATATTAGCGAAAACCGAAAACTCTCATCGGATGGGATTGGTATGCTAACGAAAACCGAATACTATGATCAAATGGTATCGCTATACTGGCGAAGACTGAAGCCTGTCATCAGATTGTATTGGTAGACTGGCGAAAACCAAATACTCCCATCAGACTGTATACTAGCATACATATAGCATCTCATCAGATGGTATTGGTATTCTGACAAAAACCGAAGACTCTTAACAAATGGTAATGGTATATTGGCGATTACAGAAGACTCGCCACATGGTATTGGTAAAGTGGCGAAAAACGAATATTCTGATCAGACGGTATTGATATACATGTGAAAACTGAAGACTATCATAAGATGGTTTTGGTATACTGGCGAAAACAGAAGGCTCTTATCAGATGGTATTGGTGAACTGACAAATACTGATGGCAATCAAATATTGGTGATTACCTAGGTCTCACAATAGATGGTATTGGTATGCAGAAGAAAAATAAAAAATACTGAAAAGTTGGTGCCAATATTGGTGATTACCTAGGTCTCACAATAGATGGTATTGGTATGCAGAAGAAAAATAAAAAATACTGAAAAGTTGGTGCCAATCATCAGACTGTATTTTTATACAGGCGGAAACCGAAGTTTCTTATCGGATTGTATTGGTATGCGGGCATACACCGAAGTCTCTCATGGTCTCATGGGGTAGTACTAGTATACTGGTGAAATACCAAAGACTCTTTTTAGCTGATTTTGATAAACTGGCAAAAACTGAAGCCTGTCATCGGATATTATTGTGCCCTTTTTAAGTGTTTGTGTTTGTGCGAAGATACCTACCAGTGTATGACGCCCCTCAGATAATTAGAATATATTTATGTGCCACCGTCGAGTCTCGCAAAATAGAAGAAAAAATAAGTCGTCTCCTAACAGCAAAATTACCTGATACTAATGATACTCATCAAAATATTGTATTATTTACCATAAATATTGGGACATTAACCTTTTGTTCGAAATGTTCAGCAATGCAATTTTACAACCTCTTGATACGTCTAACAGTGCTGAAAGAGTGATCCTGATCAGATGTTTTCAGTAGGGTCGGATTTGAACGTTCGCTGTTTGCTCAGCTCTGTCTTTCTTTTTTTTCTATATAAACTGCGTCACACTCATGTTCTGAATATTATGCGCAGGTCTTTCTCGATAGAAACCAGTACTAAGAAATGTGGACAGAATTTCTTGCTCAAGGAAACAGAACTTGGTGCTCGCTGGGACCGTTCTGGCTGTCTACGCGAATGATTCGGTTAAATACGGTATTGATTATAATATTTTGGTTACTTACCGTCTTTTTAAACTTGAAGTCTCTGAAGATTATATGGACCCTCCATGTCTTGGAAAACAGAGCTCCAAATAAAGCCGTAAATCCTAGACACATTATCCAAACTCTAACCTGAAATTGAGAAGAAATGAAATATGTTCAAGGGAATAAAACTTAGTAAAAAATGTTTTACTCCCTGCTGCAAATAGAATTACTCCTAAAGGAAAGACTTTGCTCAAATGGGAACAAAATCTTTCCGTTTAGAGTAGACTTCTATTTAGAAGGGTAGCAGCTGTGTTAAGCAAATAGAAAGTCAGAAATGTTGTCTCCTTGTGGAAATGACTGCAAAATATACTTCATGTGTTCACTTCCCTTAAAGTTTACCAATGTGCTTTCGACATTCTTCGGAGAGATTGTTTTTATTCAGGTTGTATTCTAAATGGAAACACGAAAAATGCCCAATGGCATTATGGACGGGTTTTTACTACTGAAGAATAAAGATAAACATATTTATATACCGCCTGTATATCACTATTTTAAAAGAAAGATTTTTTTTTAGATTTTTTGCACATTACACCTCTTCTTATTCTTATCTATGTCTTTACCAAATATTATCAAAATATTTCAAACCATTAAGAAGTTATCGAATGCATAAGAACCTGGCTTAGAAATTTATTCAGGGGAGATAAATACAAACAATAACAAAGAAAGAATTGTCCCTCTTGCATGGACACTCTTACTTGACCTGATATATGTCCCTACCAAATATTATCAAACTATCTCAAACAGCATGGGATTTATAGCCAGCACAAGATTTCGGCTTAAGGGGAGATAAGTACATTTCGAAAAAAATGAGAGTTGTTTCTCTTGCACTTAACACACCTACTTGTCATCCTCTTTATCCCTACCAAATATGAAAACAATCGACTCGACTGAAGAATAAAGGTATCATATAACTTTGAAAAAAGGTTAACCAAAAGATAAACTTCGGACAACGCACGCCCGCCGTCCCGCCCGGACATCACTATTTAAAAGGACTGAGTTTTTTTAAAACCCGTCCAAAAATGGTTTATGATTGACAATATCTTATGAGAACAATTTGTCGTTTCTGTTCCTATGCTTTGTTTTCAAACATTAACCAAAAAATTAATTGTCCTCGAATATGAGTCTGACCTATGCAATTTCTATGATAAACTAGAATTTTCATTATTATTGTTTTGTTAATATATATTCTTAGCTTTTATTTACTGATTTTGAAACAATTAAGTACAAAAATAGAGTGGAAATTTGAGAAATTTTAAACAAGTGAAACTTGTTAAAAACCTGAATCCAAACTACCTACCCTATCGATTGTTTGCGTATTTTGCAGCCCATTTCACTATGGGAAAAACTGAAAATATTTGGAATTTTAAAACCAACGATTAGAATAAAACTTTATATGCATAGGCAGTTACAGCAATTGGTTTTTCAATAAATCATGCTTAAAGCTTGCAAATTTATATCACATTTGCATAGCGCCAGGCAAAGAATGACTTTTCGAAATATATCAAAACGAGAGTCACTCTGATTTGAAAGCATTAACTTAATCAAAAGGTGGTCACTCTGATTTGAAAGCATTAGCTAACCTTCTCCCATAGAGAGTTGCCTTAAAGACGTAGCTAAAATGGGGCCTAATGTGGTACCACCCACTATCTATTTTATTGTCCCTACCTAGACACCATACAAGAGAGATAAAACAATTGTCATAAAGAGGCGATTATGAGCTTCAAATAGGGGTGGTAAAGAGGCCTTCTGAGGAATATTACCTATGGATCAGATAAATAAGCCATTTATAAACTCCCCTATTGGTTCTCTACCTCTTTATTGTTTATTGACAGTATACTAGATTTTGAGTTGCCCAGTCTCTTATCAGTGATAAGACTAATGACTGAGACAAATCATATTTTTATGTCTTTACGGAAATAATTCGCTCCCATTGAACAACAACTTATTTCTTTGAAGGGGACTTGATACGCTTGGTAGCTTCACCGAAATTGTCTACAAGGCAGATAAACATTGTGATTTCTTGTTGCTTTCCTGCACATCAGCCTCTGTCTGAAAATGGGTCTACCCTTAAAGGAAAGAATTTGCTCCATTTGGGAGATTTTTTTTCTTTTAGGATAGACGTCTTTTCTGAAGGAAGGCTTAATAATATAGACAGGGTCGCCATCCCCTGAAAGTATGTCTTACCTCCGAAATGTTATCCTGTCTCTGAAAACGAATTCCTATACAGGCAATACAGGATCTCAGACAGTATTATCTTCCGACCGTCTTTTTTCGGGGCATTATTCTACCTTTCGTGATCCTATACTTAGGTGTTTGAGTGTTATTTTGAAAAGATCTGTCATGTAGAAGCTACAGTTTATTTATTTATGAGGGAATGGTAAATCGTCAATAAAAATACAATTTATTTAGATTTTGAAATGTTTTACGCAGTTGAATATTTATACATTCTTATCCCTATAAAAATTTAAGTTATGTTTATATACTTACATAGCGAGCTATTTGTAACAATTGGACGGTAAACATTCACGTTTCATATGAAAAATTATAAATGGCACCAGTAATAAAAAAATAAGATAAAGCGATACCTTCATATTTGTTTTTATTACCACATAGGTAAAATACTGATATGTATTTTTTGCTCTTCTCAAACAAATAAGGGGACATGATACACTTGATAGATTTTCTTGAAATTGTATCATTATTCACGTTTTTGTTTTCCAACTAAGCCGTGCTCTTAAGATGTTTACTGACCAAAGGTCTTTCTCATTTGAGCGGGGGCACATCATTTCCTACAAGATCGCATGTCCTCATAGCAATGACTCAGATCAACCTGCATATCTGGTAGGGTGATAAAAAAGGTAAAAGAAAAGTCCAGGGAGTGCCACAATTATAAGCCGAAGCCCATCCCAGACACCAAGAGGAAGAGGAAACAGACAAGCGCCAATCGAACAAACGTACGAAAAACACTAAGATTAGCTCTCTCTTCCCAAAGCGAGGTAATCGCAATGCTGAAAGGACTGAAAAATACAATAACAAATAACACAAGGCAAGACGTAAAACAAATCGGCACGTAGAATAAACCACAAAGCAACAAAAAGTAAGACCAAACCAAAGTCTTTTATCTGCGCTTTATGGGTAGCCAAATATCAAAGCTTTCTTCAGATGGATGACTGCTTATAATATGCAGATGCGCAGACTGATGTGAGTCTTCGTTGGAAGCACAAGCAATCTTGTAGAAAAGGCTCATTTGTCAGAATATTTTATTATTGTAGTGCTTACCATACAGATATGGCGATCTATAGCTGCCGGTAGAAGCTGTCCGTAATCTAATGTCGATGTGAATACACCAGTAAATATCAAGATACTGCCAACAAGGATGATATTGTTTATCATAGGACTTGATAGTTTGATGTTGCTGAAACAAAATGCAACACTTTTCAGGTCTCGATCTATGTATATTACTTTTAATTATGTTATCAAATGTGGAACGCCATCCAATACACTAGCTACATATCATGCAATAAAGCAATGCGAACTAAAGATATGCATCCAGAATGCCCGAATACTTAAATACCTGTTTCATTAAATGTTGTTTGTTCTAACTCATTAGAAGCAGAGTATTGTATTCATTTACGTTTCATTAAAGATAAACTGATTTTGTTTGGTACTGAAAAAAAAAATACATTTATCCGACGTGTAATTTTTCACATTTGTGTATTAATATAACTAGTCTGAGGTCAATACACCATGATCGTATTTCGGAAAATCATAATGTCGAATAGTATATTAGAAATGTTCAGACAGACATAGACTCCAAATAAATGTGGTATAATCAGGCGACCATGGAAAGTCAGTTGTTCTTGGTAAGCACGCTTCAGCCTGACCAGAGATTAAGATAAGTACGGAAAGTAATACCCGAGGCTTAGAAAGTCTGTTTATGGCTTGGCTGTGGCAAGAACATCAGGCTGGCTTGGTTGTGGCAAGAACATCAGATATAAGTCTGGAAACAGCCACATAACAGGGATCGACAAGATTATGTTGCATCCAATAGAACTTCTCTAGTGATTATTTATATCGTCATTATTCAGGAATCCATACACATTTAACGTGTACGAGATCTTAATACTATTCTGCGAAGTAAGTGTTCTCTGATCACACTGTGCAAGTGCGGAGTTCGGTTCAATCATATCGACTTCGCGTGTGTCCGAAACAATAACATATTCACTCACCATAGCACATAGATAAAGCGCTCTTTCCATTAAAAGGATTGGTATTGTCTATTTCTCTCCTACTCCGCTAGGTACTTCGTGAAGATAAAATAAAATATCTAACCGACACCCCTCTTATCCAGAGCTTAAACATGTATGACGTACCGTAGCCTTAATGTTCATCAAGCATATCCTAAGGGAAAAATTCACTTACCGCGACAGTTTCGGTTGTCATCGAGAATCATCACAGTAAGTTACAGTAAGTGAAATCTTTCCTTAGGATATGCTTGGTGAATATTTCGATTAATATGATATCCTATCCTGATGAAACTATTCAGTACATGACTTACCTATTATTACGGTAGTATATATTGAATGTCAGGAATCCGATGGCTACAACACAGCAAGCAGTGTTTCCCAACATTATTATGACCAACGACGGTGTATTAGGAGCAATCATATTACGTTGATATGTGAATCTGTCTTGGGGAATAATCCCACCTAGAAGTATTAAACCATTTATGCCTAGCCTCTCATAAAAGGGGCATTGGCTAAAGGTGTAGACCCAGATTAGACCCAGATCAGACGCCGCAGACCGCGGCGTATGATCAGGGTCAATATTGTTTACAATAAATACAGGAACTTCTATAAAACATGGTAATATAAATAAACAAGAGGACAATGATGGCTCTATACCGCTTACCTGAATCATGTTATACATAGCATTGCTAACAGAGATGCGGTTCTTAAGGTAATGAAGACATTGACCATGACTTTTGCCCTCAGGGTCATCTTCTGGTTATAAGAAACATCCATACTACGTTTGAGGGTCCTAGCCCAAGCATTACCGAGATATAAGCTTGTTTTGCACTAGAGGTCATTGTGACCTTGATCTTGCCATCAAAACCACCATCCCGTCTAAATTCAAGGGTTCTAGCCTCAAGCACTGTCGAATTGTAAGTCTTTTAGCATTAAAGGTCATGGTAACCTTGACCATGACCTTTGCCCTCAGTGTCATCTACTGGGGAGGACCAACATCCCTTCTAAGTTTAAGGGTACTAGCCCCAAGCATTGCCAAGTTATCAAGTTTTTAGTATTAGAGGTCCTGACGACCTTGATCTTTGCCCTCAGGATCATTTCTTACTTGGGACCAACATCTCTACTAACTATAAGGGTCCTAACCATAAGCATTGCAGAATTATAAGCTTTTATTTTTGGTACTAAAGGTCACGGTGACCTTGATCTTTGACTAAAAGGTTATCTACTCTTCAGGTCCATCCTCCCTATTAGTCTGATAGTCCTAGGCCTAATCATTGCCAATGGCTTTTGGCTCTATGTAAAACAAGTGACCCCCACCACCTCTGGGCGGGGCCTCTTTTCACCCTAGGGGCATAATTTGAACACTCTTGTCAGAGGTTCTCTTGGCAATGCTACCAAATATCAAAGGCCTAGACCTTGCACTTTCAGACAAGAAGTTTAATTTTTACCTATATAAGTCTATGTAAAACATGTCAGCCCCGGGGCGGGGCCATTTTTGGCCCCAGGGCTATAATTTGAACAATCTTCGCAAAGGTCCACTAGGTAAAGCTATGTACCAACTATTAGAGGCTTGGGCCATCTGGTTTCAGATAAGAATTTTTGAGAGTTTTTCTCTATGTAAAACATGTCGACCCCGGGGCGGAGCTATTTTTGGGCCCAGGGCAATAACTTGAACAAATTTTGTAGCGGGCTACAAGGTGAAGCTATGTATGAAATATCAAAGGCTGGGCCTTCTGCTTTCAGACAAGACGATGTTTAAAGTTTTTCCCTATATGGGTCTATGTAAAACAAGTGACCCCCGTTACGGGGCCATTTTAACCCAAGGGCTATAATTTGAACAACTTTGGTAGAGGTCTACTAGATGAAGCTACATACCAAATATCAAAGACCTGGGCCTCCTGGTTTCAGACGAGAAGATTTTTTAAGTTTTCAGTATTTTAGCTCCTGTGAAATAGATGTACAATGGACCGAAACCATTTAAACAATTTAGAAAGCGGACCAACCAAGGAGGATTACTATGACGTTTGGTCAAAATCCAATCAGTGGTTTAGGCGGAGATGTTGTTTGAAGAAATTGTTTACAAAAGCTCACCTTGTGACAGGTGAGCTAAAAACTAAACAGACACCTCTTCTATTAAAACTTCACCGGTCTAAGGCGTTAAGGTAAAAAAATCCACTCGGCATAAACTGACTAAGAGGAGTGTACATATTACAACAAATATTGCTAAGGGACACAGACGCACCTTGTAGATTTCCGGCAGCTTTGACTGGAGAGACAATTTTTGTGATCTGCCGTTTGTATTCCCGTCCAACAAAGCCCTTTTAAAAGGGGATCTACTATAAAAGGAAAGAAGTTGCACCAGTTCATAGCGAATTCGTCCCTTTTAGAATAGACCCGTTTTCAGTATGGAGGCGAAACAAGTTTGAAAAAGTTGCCTCTGAGTGTATCAATATAGGGATCAAACATGGTTTTTCATGCATTAAACTTCGCCAGGTCCCGAAGTAGGTGTTGAAAACCGAGGTCCGCGGTTTTTAACACCTCTCTAGCGACCTGGCGAATGTTAATGCATTTAAAACCTATGTTCAAACGCTATTATTGCATAAAAACTGAAACATTTGCTACATTTCGCGTTATTTCTTGCACTATTTTGTTTTGCCTTTTCACTGATGTCACGCGAACACAATTTCCACGGACTATGCTCGTTCTAGGGTCGGGCAGTTCACATCTCGTAGCGGCAGCAAATCTGTGGGCCCGGTAAGATCATATTGAAAGTTGCGTAGCCGTGCGTTAAAAGCGCGTGAATTGCCTTGTTAATACACGGCTTTTTGCCGATTAATGCACGGCTTTTAATAACGTGCGACACTGCTTTTTATGCAAAAATGCCCCTTAATATATAGAAAAATGGCCAGCACTCAGTCGATATAATGCGCTTAAACAGAACATCTAAATGTAAGACTTCATTCAAGCCTGTTTACGATTTCAGTTGGCAGTTTGTCGCCTAACCTCGAAATATATAAATTAAATTACCAACAAAAGGCTGCAATTATCATTGATGCTCACCTGTTCCTTCCAAAAGCTCGAAAAAAAGAAGAGGTGATGAACAAATAATTATCAAACGACATAGCACATGCGCAGCCAGACGACCAGTGGTCCTGTAGCTCACCAGAGACTATTTGTTCTGAACAAGCCTATGGTAACATTTTTTAAAGAATGAAACCTATGGGTATGGTAGCTGGTACAGATTGAAAAAACCTTTGGTCTCCGTATCCTACAGTAACTTGGTATGGAATTTAAGTTTAATTCACTTGGCAAAACAGAAACTTCACATAAAAGATGGTTTTGATAAAGTGGCATACAAAATATCAAAGGCCTGTGCTTTCTAGTTTCAGACAAGAAAGGTTTTAAAATTAATCCCCATATGATTCTATGAAAAACGTGACCTCTGGGTTGGGGCCATTTTTACCCCATGGCCTTTTAGTTTCACTCAAGCTTTTATATATATATATATATATATATATATATATATATATATATATATATATATATATTTTTTTTTTTTTTCACATATATGAGACAAGTGACATCTGGAACGGAGCCATTTTAAACCCAGAGCCATAATTTGAACACTCTTAGTAAAAGGCTCTCTAGTTGGAGAAGCATACCACATAGAATGTCTGGGCCTTTTAGTTTTTTTGACAAGGGTTTTAAGTTTTCTCTATATAGGTCTATGTAAAACAAGTCCCTTGGTCGATCCATTTTATTTGAACAATCTTGGTAGAGATCTATTAGATAAAGCTATTGTAATATATAGGGTGTTCATTTATCTTAAGCATCATGTTTACTATGTTTCCATAAATAGCTTTATTTACTGTGTTTCCGAAAATAGCTTTCTGGAACAACATGTTTACAATAATATGTTGTTTATGTTCTTGATTCTAGACTGAGTTATTTTTGGCATATCATAGAATATTTGGAGGTTTCTTGAAGGAACCTGGAAAATAAGGGATCCTTGTAGTAAATTCTTTTTCTAGAACGTTCTTTGATATTGTATAAGGAGAGAAGATTTTCATCTGGACATCTTTGTATACTTTCACTGGAAATTATTCTTTACTGGATTACTTTAATATTTTATTCATTCTGGACTTAAATTCTGAATTCAGGAACTTTAAATTCTGGGATCAGAAACTGATATTCAAAGAATTTGTTTTATAAATTCTCGTGGATTATTTCAGAGAGACTTTGTGACATAAATTTGAAAGGTACTGTCTACTTACATTCTTTTGTTTTGAATCTTGTCTCATTTTTTTGTGAATAAATATTGTTAGTATTTTAAAGCTTGTTGCTGGTTTCACTTTCATTTCTTTCTCGTTACGCTTGGCTCGTAACACTATATTCAAAATACCAAAGCCCTGGGCCTTCTAGTTTAAGAGAAAATGATTTTTAATGGTTTTCCCTATATGTCTATGTAAAACAAGTGCGTCCCGATGCAGGGCCATTTTTGACTCCAGGGCTATAATTTGCACAATCTTGGTAGAGGCGTATTAGATGACGTTACATACCATGTATTGAAAAGCCTTGGCCTTCTAGCTATTGAGAAGACTATTTTTGAAATATTTCCCTATAAGCATCTATGTAAAAAATGACCCATAATGTTGGGGCCATTTTTGACCCGAGGACTATGATGTGAACAATCTTGGTAGAAAAAAAAAAGGTAAGAGAAAAGTCCAGGGAGTGCCACAATCACAAACCGCAGCCCTTCCCAGATCCCAAGAGGAAGAGGAAACCGACAAATCTAAACAAGCACAAACCAAACAAACGTACGAAAAGCACTAAGATTTGCTCTCTCTTCCCCAAGATTAGCTCTTTCTTCCTGTTTGATAATTATTTGTTCATCACCTCTTCTTCTTTTCGAGCTTTTGGAGGGGACAGGTGATCATCAATGGTAAGAGAAGTTTACTTGATGAAGCTACATACTAAATATCAAATACCTTGGCCTTCTAGTTTCAGACAATAATAGTTTTAAAGTTTTACCTATAGCGGTCTATGTAAAAGAATAACCTTCTGCAAAAAGGGTCAAGGTCAACCCAAGGTTATCGTTTTTTTTTGTTTTTTTTTGTAAACTTTATTGGGCCCATGTCCCGTATAATAAACCCCATGACCATTGGTCCTTTGGTCCCGGAGATGAATTTTTAAAGGGGTTTTAAACTATATACTACTCAAAGTTTGCTAAGAATCACATTTTATAATGTCTACTACTTTTAATAGATTGAAACGACATGAGAAATTAGATCATTTTTGGAAGCGTTATTCATTTAAGAATTCATTTTTGATAAAGTAATTGCCAAGTAAGTGTTCATTGATGCGTGAATATGGCGGATGGAACGTAAGGGTCGAAAATAAACATTTTTAGGATTGCTGGCGGAAATATGAAAATCAGGAAAATCACTAGTCTGTGAGTTTTAGCTTAGTTAAAAGCGTGTATGGTGTCCGTGGGCATTGATTACGGCCTGACATCGCCGTCGCATGCTACCGATAAGTCTACGGAGCTTATGCTGAGGAAGCTGGGCCCATTCCTCAATGAGAGCCTCTCTGAGCTCCCGGACAGTTGGTGGTTGGACCTAGCGAGAAGAAATGGCTTTCTGCAGCATATCCCATGCATGTTCTATGGGATTTAAATCAGGGGATCTCGCTGGCCAATCCTATCGCACAATTGCAGCTTGCTCAAGGTACCGGTTGGTGATGCAGGCCTTATGTGCACGGGCATTATCATCCATCAGAATGAAATCAGGACCTATAGCACCTGCATATGGGCGAACATGAACATCCAAAATTTCATTGACGTACCTCTCTGCCGTCAGTGTGCCGTTATCGATGACGTGCAGGTCCATTTTCCCATGAGCGCTAATTCCCACCCACACCATAACTGAACCCCCGCCATAGCGATCATGCTCTGCAATACAAACCAGCAAAACGTTCATTTCGCATCCTCCAGACCCTAGCCCGCCTGTCAGTGGTCCACACAAAACCTGGACTCATCAGTGAAAAGAAAGGGGGTCCAGTCATTAAGGGCCCACGTAACATGATCTCGTGCCCATTCTAAACGCTCCTGAACATGGTGTCGTGTCAATGGGATGAGTATTGCAGGTCGTCGTGACCTCAAGCCAGCTTCATGCAACCGATTTCTAATGGTCTGCGTACTTAAATGAACACCGGTAGCGTTCTGCAATTTGCTACGTAACGTTGTTGCGTTGTTGAACCGGTGACGTCGGGCTTGTAGAGCGATAATCGGTCTTGAGGTCGAGTTGTTGAGCGTTCACGACCTCCGGCGTTCTGATGCATTACGTTTCCAGTCAAATGGAATCGAGTCCACATTCTTGAGACAACGCTCTGGGACACCCCAAGAACACGAGCAACCTCCCTCTGTGACAACCCAGCCTCAAGCATTCCAATGCCACTATTCATCTCTTCTTCGCTTAGACGACGCCTAACTTGTCGGTCTGCCATACCTTACGTTAAATTCGATCAAAATTTGACGATAACACAAGCAAAACCTTGTTTCAGGAACACATGTACATGAAGGCAAATGGCCATAAATCAACGATTTTCACGGGTAGGCCTCTTCCCATGCTTCTAGTGCAAAATGTACATGTCAAATCAATAACTGCATTATACGTTTATGAGGCCCGAACATCGATTTATCTTTAGTAGCAATTTGATTATATATGGTGATAATATGAACAAAATATCTGACGTCAAAAAAGTGATCCTTAGCTTTGAGTAGTATATATATGGGCATGGCGGTCATCTTGGTCATGCAACTCAGATGCGGGGAACAAACTTTCATTCTCCCTACCCAGCGAGGTTTCATATAAAAGTTGGCTTTTTTGACCCAGTTATTTCTAAGGAGAAGACGTTTGAAGAGTTTTCCCTATGTGAGTCTATATAAAACAAGTGACCCCTGAGGCGGAACCATTTTTGACCCGAGGGCTACAATTTGATTTTTCTTGGTAGAGGTCCACAAAATAAAACTACATACCAAATATCAAATGTCTGGGCTTTCTACTTACAGACAAGAAGATCGTTTAAGTTTTGTCGTAAAAAAAAGTCATGGTCATACCAAGGTCGCCAGTTTTGCAATTTTTTGTTGGGCCAATGTCTCCAATACTGCATACCAAGCCCCATGGACATTGGCCCTTTGGTTCTGAGAAGAGTTTAAAGGATTTTACCATACATTGGCGTGGCTGCTATCTTGGTCATATGACCCAGAGGAGGTTAACAAACTTTCGTTCGCCCTTCCTACTGAGACTACTGATACTACTTAAATTCGGCTTTGATTGGTCTAGTGGGATCATTGAGCCCATCCTGGTTATTTTGAAAATCAAATACCGCTTAAGCCGGCGCTAAAGGGGCGTATGCAGCCTCGCAAACTACAGTGTTGCATATGAAGAGACTCAATCAAACCAAGTCTCCGATTTTCGTGATTTTGTGTGTTCTTTGTATCCAAAGGCAATCCGCTTTGTTTATTCTAACTAGAAGAGGTTTGAAGAGTGTGGACGACGGACGGACGACGACGGACAATGGAACTTATCTATACAATAAGCCCACATATGAGCCTAAAGGCTCAGGTGACTTTATAACTGACAAAGGATAAAAAATAAATCGTAATAGAGAATTTGCCTAAGAACGGTAAGAAAAAAAAATCGGTGCATAGAACAGTTTTACTTGCGCTAAATCTCAATCTACAGGCAGCTTTCGACAAGGAGAAACTAATATTAGACAAACGAAAGTACAAACAGAAAGCAAAGTGGGCAGCCGTTGAAAAAAACTCACCACAGCATCGCGTTATAATCTTGCATAAAACAGTATGATAAAAATCCTCTTACACAATAACACACTTGATCAAAATCATGCCCGGCTCCGGTTAGCTTTGCTAAATAAGTTTTATTCAAACTGATGTTATGTTTAAATGGATTCAGAATCCGGTAAAACAGTCAAAATGGCATACAAAGTTAATGATTACGACAGTTTCATGTAAGAAATTATGTTGACTAAATTTGGATGAAGTGTCGGATATGATTGTATAAACTAGCTAGACGAACAGAATGTGACATAAACGTAACCATATTAAATTCAGAGCTTTATATGTGCGTTGTTCCGAATTTATCTTCGGCAGTGGCACTAAATTCCAAAAATTCAAAGTAAATTGTCCTAGAGTGCAGATGTTGGCATGCACAATACACCCTACACATCAACTCTCATGATCCGAGAAACAAGGCAACCACAGACATTAGATAGACGATGTCTGAAAAAAAGATTCTAATAGAAATGACCCTTGGAAGGAATGAACGTACTCACAGAAAGAAAACTATCAAGGCGTTTGTTCTGTTGCAATTCTTATTTATACGTGCGTCAGTGGTTTCATAAGTGTTGTGTGTTAAGTCATTGTTTGTTCCTCATTTGTCCTTTTAAATGTGCCTCAGGAGAGTTCGTTTTTGTGATTGTGGCATTTCCTGGGTTCTGTTATTATTTGTTTGGTCGTGTCAGTCTTCTTCGACAAAGTAATTACTTTGGGCTAATTATGCCTTATTAATGACTCTCGTAGAACTTGGATAAACAAGAAGCCACCAAAAACCACATCAATTGCCATAACTCATGAAGCAAGACAGCTGCAGACATCAAATGGGAGATGTTCACCAAGCAAACACCCGCCAGTGAACCAAATATATCAAAAGAAGGGAAAGATATATGTAAGGTTGTAGAGTGTTGTATATTGCACTATTGCATAAAAAGCAGTGCATTAACCGGCGAAAAGCCGTGTATCGACAAGGCAATTCACGCTCTGTTAATGCACGGCTACGCAACTTTCAATATGATCGTATCGGGGCCACAGATTTACTGTCGTTACGAGATGTGTACTGCCCGGCCCTGGAACGAGCATAGTCCGTGGAAATTGCGTTCGCAAGACATCGGTGAAAAGGCGAAACAAAAAAGTGCACGAAATAACGCGAAATGTAACAAATGTTTTCAGTTTAATGCAATAATAGCAATCAAACATGGATTTTCAATGCATTTTCGCCAGGTCCCTAGGGAGGTGTTGAAAACCGCGGCCTCAGGCCTCGGTTTTCAACATCTCCCTCGGGATCTGGCGAATGTTAATGCATGAAAAACCATGTTTGATCCCTATAGTGGAGTACCCAGAACGAAATAATTGCTATGCACACCTAGGAAAACTCTAAACAAAATCTTCCTAGTATAGTTTTGAAACTAGGTGCTACTCTCAAAGAAAATCATTTGCTATCTCTGAGAGCATTTTTTTTATTAAGAGCAGCCTCTATAAAAAGGAGGAAGATATTCTATGCTTATTGTAAGTATTTTGCCTTACAACCATCATAATGAGAGCTACGCCTATATATCGCTGTCCAAAAGCGGATTATGTTTAATTTGAAAATCAAATTACTAAGTGAAGTTATGTGATGTGAAACTGACTATATCAATTCATGAGTTCTTTTATTTACTTTACCCAGGAATGGCCATGATTACGAATAAAAGAGCCAAAAATAAAAACATTTATGCCATATAATAACAAAACTATACAGCATATACATATATTTCATAGTTATATGAAAATAGAGCAACTACAGCAGAGGAACCGTTTTGAAATGTTCAGGAGAAAATCTTCTTTCGGGCGATATTTCAGTGCACCCGCATTCACCGATCCAACTCAAATAGTTACCAATTTGAATACCCTCTATGAAAAGTACTAGTCATATTAATATAGATGCAATCAAGGAAAAACAAAGGGCTTAACTTTTAACAAAATCATAAATCATAGTAAACATGATCATTAGCAGTCAGTAACGCTTGTTTTTCATTACAAGTTGACAAAAAGATTTTTCTCTTTGAAATGTATTTTCAATCAATATCAAGTAAATTTTTGCTTAATTAGTGTGACAAGATTATATACAGATGATAAAGTTGGAATAACTTGATCCGCATCCAAGTAAAAAGCGACCTAATGGCATAGGAGACCAGCGTTGACTAACATCAGCACATGTTTGTGCAGCCTGATCAGGATCAAAATGTTTGCTAATAGTAGTTAATGTCAGCGACCATACGGAGATACTTTAATTTTTGTTGATACCTTTTTTATTACTCCCAGAGATTAGACACTAAAATTTCATGAAAATTGTGTACAATTTGTATGGAATATCAAAGTCTGTTTTCTCAGAAACAGAAATACGAAAAATATTTCAAAACCTCATCAGATGAAATGTTTACACAAAATGCTAAGCTTTAATGAGAACCACGCGAAACATTGAGAACGTAAATGCCACTTATATGCGATTCGATGCAAAATTTATACATTTTTGGTAAAGAAAAGAAGCATTGATATATTTCTGTTTCTAAATCAGTCTTACCTTCCCACAAAGATTTCACCGGAACAAACCAGGTTAAGTTATCAGTAATGTGGTTGTACATTGCCACGCGTACATTTCTACGACCTGAAACAGAATATTTTTAACCCTTTCACACCTGTGTTTCTGTAGTGGACTCTTCCGCCCCTAAATTTGGACAAGTCCTTTGATGAAAATAGGGGTTTAGTCTAAAATAAAAACGAAACATTATGCCAAACAATGTAGATCCTGATGTGAGTGGTAGAGCCGTATTAACAGAATCCACTCTGTTTGCAAAACCACAAAGACCAGTTCGCCATAAATGTTAACACACACTGACCCGTAGAGCATGACGGCAGATATTAAACATCCACTTATCGCACATGGCGCATTTATTTTCCATTGCCTCAACGCGTTTTCTGCAATCTTGGTAAACTTTAAATTATTGTTTATTTATTTCTTACATTTGCGCCATGTTAAGCGATAATGTATCTTTTGTAATAAACTTTTAACTGCTAAACTTCTTAATCAAGGGTACCATTATCATAAACTACATAAAACATGTTCTAAGTTTTATCTTCACGTAGCTAGGTGATTATAACACAAAGCTTTCAAATTCTTTTTCAGCTACTTCAGCCATGATGTCCGTGACCTTACCTTTCACGCCTGAGTTTTCTACTGATCAATCTTATAGATAGTTATCAAATACCATAACGTTTGCATTTGAATGAAGGAATGCAAATAGGATCACAAGCTCCGGTAGATGCGGAAGATGACTACGTACTTCTATCACTGGGCATACTGTTAGGAGAAAATAGTAGTAAAGACAGGGAATTCAGATCAGAGAAACCGGATGGTTCAGTATTAGAATTCCAAGGCAGTTTTAAGTCAGATCATGTCAGCAGCGGAGATAAATCGGAAAGTCTGGTTGCGCCAAGCAGTACCATTTAGAAGCTGCAGCATCACAGAGAGGAGAAGATCGACAGAGATACAGCTGTAATAAACTAATGAGAAAGTGTCAAAGGCAGAGATGCCTTTGTTGGAAGAATGATTGTCATTTGTACCCACCAAAAGAAAAATAGACTGAACTGTTCTGCTCACTGAAATAAAGGAGTGGAAAAGAAGATTTCGATTAAGTGAGTTTTTTTTGACAGAAACTCTGATGAAGAAAATACATACGATAAGAAACAGAAGAGCAGTTACTTAACCCTAATGAAGGTCAAGACAAATAGTTGGCTATGTACATAGACTGTGTGAGGGATGACATTGTTCAAGGTTAGAAAAAGAACCTCGTCATAAATATAATGAAAGATAAGGAAAGGGCATTTCAAGATCTGTTCAAATATGACTCAATTGTATGGTCAGCAGATAAGGGATCTGGGTCACAGCATTGAACAGAAAAGACTATATAGATGAACTAAAGAAACAAAATGGAAGATTCTACAAAGTATGAAGAGTTAGCTCGGGTTGGTTACAGACCAAACAATTTTGTTTACCGTGGTGTGTAGTGGAATTATGCCCCAGTATCCCACAGAAAGAAGGTATACAAGCATGTAGGGAGGATATTAACCTAGATCCAGCCGAACATCCCGACAGAAGCAGTGAGACAGACGATACAGCTTGTATTATAGAACAACATATATGGTTTCAATAACAGGCATTATAAACTGACAGATGGAACTGCTGTTGGGTTACGACTTGGCAAAAATTACTCATGTACATACATGCGTACATGGGATAGACAACTCCATACAAATACAGATACTATACCGACGATGTATGTACGCTTCGTAGACGACATCTTTGGTACTTTGGACAAAGAGATTGATGTACGTCTGCAGTTTCGCGACCAAGTAAACAGGAACGTAAAAGTGGGGCTAAAATGGGATAGGCAGAAAATAGCTTTCCTTGGCAGAGTGGTGAAACGAAAGAATGGCAAGAGAGACATGCCTATATTCTAAGCCAGTTTATAAACAATCATATCTTACATATCCCATAAAGTCAGAACATTCAATATCAGTGAAGGCCATACTCTATGGTCTTGGCATCCGCTTGAAGTGGGTACCCAGCAGAGATGAAGATTATCAAAGGGAAAAGAAGAAGCTTGTCAGTCAACTTAGAAAGAGAGGATATCCAAGCAGGCTGATAAAGGGACAGCTACTGAAAATTGACACTAGAAAACGGGAAGACCTACTTGTAGATAAGCAGTGACAAAAAGAAGAAAGATTGAGTTCCCTTTGTCTTTACATATTCCAGCTCTACCCGATGTCAGAAGAATTGTTTAGCAAAGGATGTCAATTTTACACGAATCAGAAAGGATGAAAAATAGAAAGGAAGGCAATGATCAGGAATCAATACAATTATCCCAAACCTACCATCAGAGACACCAAAAGGAAAGAAACACAAAAAACGAAATAACTGGACCCTAATGGAAACATCACTAGCAGAAAGCCAAATGGACAGTTATTTTCCCACAAAGTGGCCAAAATGGCTATCCAAAACAAAAAGATATAAGCGACACACCCATTCAAAGACGAACTATAACAAAAATAAACCACGACAGAAGAACCGCCTTGGAACGGTCAGTGAAAAGTATTTCACTGGGGGCTTAAATCGATTTTACCGTGGCCACAATCCTCACCCTTACTTCTGCCGCGGTTTAGACACATAATTTGTTCAGTCCGCAACTCATCAGTGCTACATCTCCGAGAACACAAAAAATCAACAAATTACAGAGAGGAAACAACGACGAGGACTCGACTGCACGAAACAACTGAAATGCTAGAGCAAAAAAAAAAAAAAAAAAAAAAAAAAAAACGACCGTAAGACTCCGGTGGGCCCGACCAAAGAGAGAGCGTCAAGTACAAGCCAACATTACCCAAAATTAAATTTTCAAGTAAGTCTTTACGCTGGAACCATCATAGAATCTGAGGCCTAACCCGGCGGCGTGCAATTAAAGAGGGAAGCAAAGTTATTAACCGTGATTGGGTTAACAACCATGCATGCAGTCTGTCGTATAACATTATGTTGTACCCAATCTTTTTATATCGAAGAATGATTTTATGAAATGTGGTACTGAAGTCATTGCAAGCATATATTTTTCTGAATTTATATAGTAAGTCACCATAAAATTCAGGTTCCGATAGGCCTTGTTGCAGAAGCGATTCAAGTCCAACATTGAATTTAGAAACTAAATTGGAATGACGTCTATAAAACTTAGAAAAGGCTTTACATAGTTTATGATACCGA
Source organism: Anodontia alba (assembly GCA_964016985.1). NCBI lineage: Eukaryota > Metazoa > Mollusca > Bivalvia > Lucinida > Lucinidae > Anodontia > Anodontia alba. The sequence continues at coordinate 64,480,444 of OZ024829.1, forward strand.
TAACCCTGATTAAGAAGTTTACAGTTAGCAAGTCTGTCTTACCTGAGCCATCAATAATAGCATTTGAACAGCAAAGAAACCTGACGACATCTTGGTACAGAGGAAAACAAATAAAACACAACGAAGGAAGGAGTGAAGTGGATCGTATATTGCAAACTATAGTGTATGCCCACTCATAACAACAACAGTCAAGCTACAAAGAGAAAGACTTCAAAATTACATCCCATGTTGACAACGAATCAGACAATGTGGTATATGCCATTGTTTTTTGGACTTGTGATAAAACAGTGTTCGTTGGGGAAACCAACATATGACTGCAGGACCGTATAATTGAACATCTTTCGAAAAAGAGATCTCCATGGCTGTCCACTTTAATCCGGATGACCACTGTGTAAAGGATATGCGACTGATAGGGGTAGAAAAGTCCAGAATGAAGAAAGGCATTTACAGACGGAAAAGAGAGAAATTCTGGATGAAACTACTGCTCACTGTAAAAACAGATGAACTGAATGACAGAACTTAAGAGCTAACAGTTATTGTGATGTAGACTTTGTACCAGCTATAAAAGAGTATGTTTTTTATCTTTTTTTTTTTTTTTTTTTTTTTTTTTTTGTATAGTCACATATTAACTAAAATAGTATGAATATGAGCATAGTCATGGCTGTTCCCGTAATTAACATGTGTGCCTGGTGTGGACTCGGATTGGCTTGCGGATCGGCGCAGTCAGTTCCGGATCTTTGCTTCCTGTATAAAAATGATTAGAGCCCTTAACTGTCCACGTAGTGCGTAGCGAGGACTGATCAGGCTCTGGATCTTCACTGGGGTCTGATCTGGATCTTCACTGGGTGCGCAGGTCGTCTTGTGGGAGTTGCTGTGCTCCGGTTACTCTCTGTTTGACAGACATGGGTGTTTTAGGCATGTATATTTGTAATGGTTTTTGCAATTATTATTGGGTGAGTTGGGACACGGTGACCAGACTTCGCATCTGTGCAGTCTGGTTGGTGTCTTTGTTAGCCGAATGGAAGGGTCGTGGTTGCCTTTTGGGTGACAGTGAGGACTCTGATCAGACTGTGTGGAGGCTCAGACTGGTCGAAGTCTGCGCTGGTCGCACGGCTACGTTATAGAGATTTCTGGGCTCAGGCTTAGGTGTAAGAAAGAAAAATCAAAATGTGTATTAATTTATTTGCTCATTTGTATGTGTTTATTATTTCATTAACTCATTTATTTAGTCATTATTTTTTTATGAATTCAATTAATCTTATTTATTGATTTATCTATTTGTGTATTTATTTATTTATTTATTTGTTTGTCTTGTTAGACAGAGCTGGGGCCTCGGTGGCTCAGTTGGATGCGCCGTCCGACTGGTGACCAGGAGGTCGCGGGTTCAACCCCCGCCGAGGTCGGCAACATTCTTTCGTGGAGATTGATCATGAAATATTTTGTATGGTAATTCTCTCCTTTCCGCTGATTCAAGAAGGGCAGTTGTCAGTTTCTGGCGAAAGAATGTGCACAATACTGGTTAACAGCTTAGAGGACTAAGCCTGCCCAGTAAACGTGTGGTTAGGTAAACTGACCGCGCTCGACATGACCCCATTGGGTTGACTGGGCCGTAAAACCTCAACACAAAAAAAAAAAAAAAAAAAAAAACAGAGCTGGGGCGAAGTAGTTGCAGCAAAATCATATGTGAGTCCGGTGAGGATTCTGGTCAGCCTGCTCATCCGGGCAGACTGATTTGAGTCTTTGTAGGAAGTGGGGTGCTCTGGCTCAGTTGTTTGAGGTTGTTTTAAGTCAGTAGAATTAGTGTGACACTTTTGAGTGATAACGTGACGGCAGGAAAATTGATGACGTCGTAATGTCACGTAATGTTATTTGGTAACTATCTATAAGATTGATCAGTAGAAAGTAGAATTATTTTAAGAAATAATATGAATTTAATAAGCGCTACCTATATCCGTGCGTCAAAATTATCATCACATGCTTTATAGGTGTGTTGGCCAGATCTAACTTTATTTGATTTCAGACCACGCTAGACTTCTAATCCACTGCATGAATTGCGATATAATGTCCGTCAGCAATATTTCAGTAGTTCACATACATTGCTTCGAAATTTGTGGGACTTTTACCCGACCCGAACACATGATTCGGGTCCTGCATAGTTACTAGCAGATCTGCCAAGGAGGCTTTATGCAGCCCATTTATTTTGCGGGCCCCAATGGGCGGGGCCCATGCCTTCCGAATACCGAAAACTTGTGTATGCCGATGACATGTACAACGACAATATACTATCATTAGCTTACCTGTGTCGAAGATTTTTTTTTAAGATTATCACGTAAAAAGAGCGTAAAGTCTATGTGTTATCTTAAAATATACATCAAAGTGTTTCTTATGCACAAAACGAATCATGCTTAGTTTGTAAATAGACGTAGAATGGATAGAAACTAAAAATGTGTCAGTATGACACAGATGCCCCCGCCCAGGGCCATCCTCACCCAGACGCAGGTATTTTGCAAAAATGAAGCTGAAAAAGGGCTATAACTCTCATAATAATTGGCAGATTTTTACCCTAAATCAAACTTTTTTAAAACAAGAAAAATGCCTAACGCATTATGGGCAGGTTTTTCAAAAGGTCAATGAAAAGGTTAACCTCTGAAGACCCAATGCCCACGGCCATGACATCGCTATTTTAAATGACAGATTTATGAAAAATCCGTCCAAAATTCAATTTTGGCTGCACAAGCTTTCGGCTACGGGTACCTGACAAAGAAAGTCAGCGTTGCTTCTCTTATACAGGGCATGCCGACTTGCTCTTATCTATGCCCCTGCCAAATATTATCAAAATATTTCAAACCATTTAGAAGTTATGAAGTGCACAAGTATTTGGCTTAGAAATTCATTCGGGCAAAAAAATAGCCATCAAAGGAGATGGCAAATCCCCTGACCGCACCGCAAATGGCAGTCTTTTTTTTTTAATCTAGGGCATCAGAGATGTAATTTCATCAAGGGATACACTTGTTTAACCCTGCAGTGGGTTATAACTCCACAACTGTTTATCAGACACAGAACTCTAAAACCATAAGTTGTAGAAACTGGAGTTTGTGTTTTTCAACAAAGAAACTGAAAATAATGAGAAAAATAAGGCCCGTTGCCTGCAATAATTATAACTCTCAAACCGTAAGTCATGGAAACTGGATTTTTTGTTTGCTAGGAAGTGATTTTCAACAAAGAATCCAAAAATAATGAGAAATATAAGGCTTGTTGCCTGCAAAGATTATAACTCTCAAACTGTAAGTCATAGAAACTGGATTTTGTGTTCGCTAGTAAGTGATTTTCAACAAAGAATCCAAAAAATAATGAGAAATATAAGGCCCTTTGCCTGCAAGGCCTGTAGCTCTTTAGCCATTAGTCTGAGAAACTCAATTTTGTGTTCGCTAGTAAGTGATTTTCAACAAAGAATCCAAAAATAATGAGAAAAATAAAGCCTGCTGCATGCATTGCTGATAAATCTGCATCCGAAGTGTAAGTAAGGGAGATAACTCCAATATTTCGTAGGTCAGAGTTGTCCTTACATATTGTGACCCACCTAGTTTATGTTCTAAGCATCTCTACATACTATCATCAAAATATCTCCACTGGTTAAAGAGTTATGGCCTGCACAAGATTTTACAACCAGGGAAGATAACTGAAAATAAATGGAGTAATGAGTAACCCATAATTACAATTTTTAAATGCAACCCTCTTTTTTAATGTTCTAAGCATCCCTATTAATTATCAACAAAAGATCTCAACTGGTAGAGAAGTTATGACCATCAGCAAATTTAAAAAATATGGGAGATAACTCAAAAATGGAGTCAGACTTGTCTTTTGTGTACACGACATGCCAACTCAATGTCCTCCACAACTTGATGAAGTATCATAAAAAATATCTCAAAAGGTTGAAGAGTTATGGCCTGCACAAGATTTAACAAATATGGGAGATAACTCCAGAACTGAGTCAGAATTGTTGTTCTTGTTATGTGACACACCTACTCAATGTCCTCTACAACTTGATCAAGTATCATGATAATATCTCAAAGGGTTATTGAGTTATTGCATGCACAATATTTCATAACTATGGGAGATTACTCCAGGACGCAGTCAGTTAGAGTTGTCATTCTTGTATGCGACACCCCTGCTCAATGTCTTCTACCTATTAGTGAAGTATCATGACAATAACTTATAAGGTTTTAGAGTTAAGGGCCGCACAAGATTTAACTACTATGTGAGATAACTCCCAAAAGGGAGTCAGCTAGAGTTGTTGTTCTTGTATGTGACACACCTATTCAATGTCCTCTACAACTTGATCAAGTATCATGAAAATATCTGAAAGAGTTATTGTTATGGCCTGCACAAGATTTTATAACTATGGGAGATAACTAAAACCACAGTCAGTTAGAGTTGTCTTTCTTGTACGCGGCACACCTACTCAATGTCCTCTACCTAATGGTGAAATATCATGAAAATACCTTGAAGGATTTTAGAGTTATGGGCCGCACAAGATTAAAAAACTACGGGAGGTAACTCCAAAACGGAGTCAGCTAGAGTTGTCTCTCTTGCGTATGACACACCTACTGGCCGTTCGCTCTATCCCTACTAAATATGAAAGCAATCGGCTGAAGAATAAAGGTAACACAACACTGAAAAAAGGTTAACCAAAAGGTAAACCTGGGGGGTCCGGATGAAAAGATATTGAACGGAAACCATTTTTCAACTATTTTTCAACATTGGTAAAGGCCATCTCCAAAAATAATTGGTGGATTTTACCCTAAATCAAACTTGACCTATATTTTATAATTATGTGCTTCTGTATAAAATATGAATCCAATTCATTAATCTTTTAAATGTTATCGAATGGACACCATTTTTTAAAGTTAAAAAAGGGCCATAACTCCAAAATAAATTGGTGGATTTTACCCTGAATCGTACTTGACCTACATTTTATGATTATATACCTGTGTATAAAATTTGAATCCAATACACTAATCTTTTCAAAAGATATCAAACGGAAACCATTTTTCAACATTGATAAAGGGCCGTAACTCCAAAAATAATTGGAGGATTTTACCCTAAATTGTACTTGACCTACATTTCATGATTATATACCTGTGTATAAAATTTGAATCCAATACACTAATCTTTTCAAAAGATATCAAACGGAAACCATTTTTCAACTATTTTTCAACATTGATAAAGGGCCGTAACTCCAAAAATAATTGGTGGATTTTATTTTAAATCGAATTTGACCTACATTTTATGATTATATACCTGTGTACAAAATTTCAGTCCAATACACCACCCCTTCAAAAGATATCGCACGGAAACCATTTTTCAAAGTTGAAAATTTTTCAAAGTCGAAAAGGGCCAGAACTCTCAAAATAATTGGCGGATTTTACCCTAAATCGAACTTGACCTGTATTTTATACATGTGTATTAAATTTCAATCCAATATACCAATCCTTTCAAAAGATATCGCAAGAAAACCAAAAGTGTTAGGTACGGGACGGACGGGCGGATGTACGTACGGACAGCGGTGATACTATATGCCCCCCCACCCCCCCCACCCCGATTGAAAATGGCGGGGGCATTATAAAATTCGAAGTGGAGACAAAATTCAAAATGGCCGCGATTGCAAATTTTGTAGGCTGACATCATAAGTCTCGTGATTCAACCCCTTGCAATTGGAATACTTGGCGTTATTGGCTGTTTTGTTGCTATTATCGGCACGGCCGCCGTGTCAATAGTCTCTGCCAAATCACAGAATGTTTATTCTTTTTCAGTATCAGCAGCGAACCACCCAAGCGTTTGTTGGACCATCACATTTTTGGTCACACACATGACTGGTCACATCGGTAGTCTATATTAGTGCGTCTTCATGCCGAACCGCTCCGCGGTTCGGGAAACTGCATCGCAGTTCCCGTTGGCCGCACTTATAATATTTAAAGAATTGTAATATGTATTTAAGTACTTTATTTCGAATGTAGATATGAAACTGAATTGGGTCATTTTGGGAAGGGATGAAACGTCAAGTTCCTTGGCAAATAAAGTGATTTTTAATGACCTAAGTTTTATAGCCGTCATTTGTAATTAATTTTCAAATATAACGTTGGTTTGAAATCACTTCTGCAAGAAGGTCTGTTTGAACCTGTTTGTTTGTTTGTTTGATTTGGGTTTAACGTCGCTTTCAACAATCTTTCAGTCATATCGCGACGGTGTCTGGATGTGACAGGGAGCTCAATGCTCACTTTTAGAGTGCTGCCTCACTGAAATATCATGCCCTAGACACTTTGACATGATATTCCACCCAGTCACATTATACTGACACTGAGCTGACCAGTTCCGATTCCTAGCTCTACTTTCTTAATGCTGAGCGCCAAGCGAAAGCGCAGCTAGTACCATTTTTAAACTTTATGGCAATATAGTCTATAAATTCAGAAGAAAAACTCTTGGTAAAACTGATTTTTCCGTAGAATTTTAAATAATTGTCACTCTTTTTCCGTGCAATTGAAAATGATTGTCACTCGCTTGGTTACAGCACGGATATTCTGCGGCAAATTGCATGCAAGTCAACTGTATTTGTAATTTGGAGCTGCATCATAATTAAGGGTGAGATTTTGCGGAAGTAAAACTAGTTTTAACAGCCCCAATAGATTTTTTTCCTACTGACCATTCAAAGGCGGCTCCTCTTGCAGTTCTTCTTTGTTTGTGCGCCAGGAATTTCATAGTTGGCTTTTGTGTTGTCATTGTTTATTCCTCATCTCTCCTTCCTTTGGTGCCTCTGGAAAACTGTGCTTTAAGACTATGGGTGTCTTCAATAATGTTTTTTTCTTATCACATAAAGATCAGTTCGGATATGTGCGTCATGTCAAGCAATAACGTGTCTTTCAGCTTATGCGAAATACGCAGTTTAACATTCTTCTTCACATCCGGACAATCTTATTAGTGTAATATTTTTATACAACTAGTGATAATCGCTGTTTTGCGACTGTAGAATATCACTCGGAATTTTACTATAGTGTAGTTTATATTTTATAGACCCTTCGGTATATTTAGCCAATTTTGAGTAATTCTGAAAACAGAATACTTTTTAACCCATGTCTTCCTAACGTCACATAAAAGGGATAATTCAAACTGTGTAAACCCAGATCAGACACTGCATCGGTCCAACTAGTTATAGTAGAAGAGTCTACTCGGCATAAATGGATTAAACTGGCGCCAGATGCCATAAACAGCGTTGCATACTGAAGTTCTGCTCACGTGCACACACAATAACATCCAATTCGGAATATTCATGCCTATGATGTATTCCTTGCTTCCGAAGGATCAAATATCTGCAAACTATTTTCAAATTGCCATTTGGCCTCTGTTGTGTATATTTATCACAATCCAGCCACTCTATATGCAAAACGAGGAGGTCTTGATCAGATTGTACGAAACTCTTATTACTCTAAATTTCCTATTTTTCACTAATACACACGTTCGCTTGTCGGCACCCGTATATCAAACTATTGCAAACAAAGAACAGAGATTGACCCTAAACAAACTAACAAATATAACAAGTGGCTCAGAGTGGTGATGCACGGGACACAACCGTCCCAATGCATCAAAGAAGAAGGGCTGAGGGACATAAAATGGCAAAACAAAATGCACACATGAAACCACCGACGCACGAACAAAGCATTACGAAATGCCTATTCAAATATACTAAAAATTTTACCACCAAAAAGTGAAAATTTCAGATAAAAAATTCCGATTTGTTTTCATATTTCTGCTCAAAACATAGATTGTGGGTACTCGTTAGAACCGCCTGAACGAGGCGGTTCTAACGTGTACCTACAATGTTTTTGAGCAGAAATAAGAAAAATAATGTATACCCCTATAAACCCCAGTTTTACTATATAATTGTGGGGTTTAAGGGGGTCAAAATTATATAGGCATGTTTTCGTGATGGAATCGAAACAACAGAACAGCCTTGGATCGGTCAGTAGAAAAATAAAACTACTGAAGAGCGAAACCTCGCCATTAATTCTGATGCGGCTCCAAATAACAAACATATGTTTGATCCACATAGGGAATCTATTACTTATAAAACTGGTTTCCTTTCACTGTTGTAGCAGAATATCAGTATTAAATTACACAGAACGATAGTTAACGTGAATGATACAACAATCACTCAAACAAAAACATTATGGAATTCAAGAAATGATTACGAATTTTGCCTTTAATATCAAAGACAGACAGAGAGAGAGAGAGAGAGAGAGAGAGAGAGAGAGAGAGAGAGAGAGAGAGAGGGGTTTATGTGCTCACCAACGTTCTGTTCAATATACGTTACACCGATTCGGCCACCTGTGTTGTCAAATGAAACTGGCCCCTGAAAATCAATACAGAATGTTTAACTACTCCAGTTAACCTGGCTGTTCATCCGCCTACCCTGTTAACCTGGTTATTTATTTACCTATCCTGTTAACCTGGTCATTTATCTACGTATCCTGTTAATCTGGTTATTTATCTGCCTATCCTATTACCTATAGGGAAGCATTTGTTTCTTTAACAGTAGACACCTGTTCAGAAGTGAACCAAAACAATTCTGAAAGAGTTATCTCCTTTGGAATGGTATCCATTCACCTTATCATGAAAGAATATGCTCACATGCGGAGCCAACTGAAGATGTTAGTGCAAGAACGCAGCTAAGTCACATTCGACGATTTCGAGAAACACTCCCTACCCTACCACCCCCACCCAACAAAAACAAAAAAAAAAAAAAAAAAAAAAAAAAAAAAAAAAACGTAAATTTTTGCAAATTTTTTATCCTTCCTTTTAAATTATCAGTCCGACAGAAAAACTACATATTTTTGTGGTAACCTGGAAATAGGGTTCAAAGTTTTTTTTCTTGACTGCTTCTTCTAGCAAAGACATGCCCCTTCAAGAATCAAACTGATGTCACCTTGACATCATTGAGCATTTTGAAAAAAATCAAGATGACGTCCAGGATGGCTGCCGAATACGTGTTTTGTCTAAAACTAAAGGGTCAAAAAGTCAATTTTTGTTGCAGATTTGTGTTGGTAGAACAAACCAGTGACTACAGGCACTTCACTGTGGCTGAAAAAATTATGATGGCTTCCAGGATTACTGCCATATTACTGTCATGATTAACCTGAAATTAACATCAAACTGGATCAACACTGATTACCGTTACTTTGTTTCTAACCTTTGAGAGTAAAACGTGTATAACTTTCTTGTAGCTTTTGAAACCATGTTGTGGCATCCAAGATGCCGAGCATAGGTATTCGTTAAGGTTTACACACAATGGGAGTATCTGGCTGTCAACAAGATAACAACATTGCAGCACTAGACAAGAACTTTTGACTGGATTTTGAAAATATATGAATATGTCACAAAGGAAAATCATAAGCAAACTACACAGATGATATATATGAGACTGAAATCACACTGCAATGCAAAAATGCATCTTAACAATGCTGCACGGATACAAACGACGAAGGATGTGAACTGGGATTGCAGGCCTAATGTTGTCTCGTTCACAATAACGGGGTGTAATTCAAAGTGTTTATGGCGGGATTTGAGACCCATCGAATTCGGCAACGCGGCACAGCATTTTGGGGATGCATCAGTAGCGCAGTAGGTAAGGATGTTCATAGGTGTAGAATGGAAGAGAACCCTCCCAAATGCCCCCATACCAATTATGAAAATGTTCTGATCAGTGGCTGCAGAGATATAAGTAATCAAAAAACTTTGAAGTAAAATTTGGTTTGAGCAAGTATTAATGGACGGCATCACGGACGGACAGAAGGACGGACGGAGGAAATACGGAAGGACGGACGGAACCGACGAAAACTATATGCCCCTTCGGCATAACTGCATGCGAGGGGTATAACTTCGGCAGACTTCGGCGATGGGTATAATAAATAAAGCTTATAATGAAGCAAAGATGAGGATTCAACAGAAACAAGGTGTTGAGAAACTTGGAAACACTGTCAAACAGCACCACTGGAATACTGGAGCAAACGAAAACCACCAGTAGAACCCCAGTGAGCCGAGAAGTAGACATAAAAAGTTCAATGGACTCATAGACGGACTCAAAAGGCAATTATAGGACACTCTTCGAAAATCAACCCCTCAATAGGTTGATTTTTCTGCAGGTCATACAATTATTGGGTTAAAATTCTAGATTTAGATAAAACAAAAGTCCTTCCTGGGTAGCCTAACTGTCTTGTCAGATCCCATGGGGTTAAATGGGCCATAAAACCACAACACAAACAAACAAATTGTTGAACTCTGTAAGCAGTATAGCAGTTAAATAAACATTCTTTCTTAGTTACCTATTAACTACTTTTTAAAATTGTATTTAAATTATTGGGTTAAAGTTTATCTACCTACTGTTTAAAACTGTACTAAAACTTCTGGTTATAATTCTAGAACGTTTTGGGTAACCTTACTGTTTTTATCTCCATACAGTCATTTGCTAAATTCTGATAGGTTGAGCAATTAAAACAAGCAAAATCAGAGCATTTATGTTCCCAATTTCTTAAAAATCCTCCAAAGGTACCTACTGTGTTTGATATTTTTGGAGCTCAAAGAATGACTAAGTAAAAATGTGGAAAAGTGAAAAAAGAATGATTTGAGTTCAAAACATTGAAAAAGTAATGAAAATAATCTGTGGATTATATCAAAATTACATGCACATCTTCAGACCATAACAAAAAAACCTGTACAATTAAGGAAAACGATCAGCGTAAACTATAGCAGGAGTTGTAAACATAAGGTACCTACTATCTACACACTTTGATAATATCATAGCCTGAAAAATGTTTCAGTTCAAAACAGTAGTACTGAAAAAGTGATGAAATCAATCTAAGTATTATATCCACACCAGGCACCATGAACCATTGAAAGCTGGGCTGTGTTCAGTAGTGCAAAAGGACAGTGAATGTTTTGCTCTGGATCACTGTACCTAATGATCAGCGCCAACAGGAGCATGGTCCAGGGAAAAAAACATGCGAGTAACTTGCACTTCTAAATACAGCCCTGAAAACCATGTCCCTACTTTTCTTCGAAAAAGCGGGGGACAATAATGTTCTCGCTGGGTAACCTTCTTACTATTTAAAATTGTACTAAAACTTCTGTGTTTAAATTCTGCCTACCTACTGTTTTAAAACCTGTATTAACACTACTGCTTAAAATTCTAAAAGTAGTTAAATTTCCTTTCTGGGTAAACTAATTGTCTGTAAGAAGTTTAGCAATTAAATGTTCTCTTTGGGAAACTAACTAGAATTTAAAATTGTACTAAAATTATGGGTTAAAATTCTGTCTGCTCACTATTTAAAACTGTGCTAAAATTACTTGTTAAAAGTGGTTAAAATTCTAGACATAATAGAAACAAATATCCTTTCTGGGTAATCTAACTGTCTTTATATCAATATATGTTCTCTTTGCATAAACCAACTAGAAGTTAAAAATGTACTAAAATTAAATTCTATCTGTCTACTATTTGAAACTGTACTAAAATTACTGGTAAAATTCTAAAAGTGGTTAAAAATGTAGACATAGCAGAAATAAATAGCCTTTCCGGGTAACCTAACTATCTTAATTGATCTCTATTTAGTGGTTTGTTGACCACTTGCCTTTTTGAAGGAAAGTGAAGTGTATTTAGCTTTTTTTTCTCATGGTGCTTGGTAACTAGTTCTGCGCCCTCTGACAGCATCCATAATTCCTTTTACAATTTTATACTGATCTTTTTTGAAACTGTAATGGTGTCGTGGTCTGAATATGTGCATGTGGTCTGGATATAATTCTCTGATTCATTTGTATCAATTTTTCTTCATTTTCAGCTCAATCATTTTCAGGTTCAGATACAACCGATGTCTATAGGTACTAGATACCTAGTGTTCACACTCCTCCTACAGGTATATGCTGAGTTTTTTTAACTGTACAGGCGTTTTTGTCAAGGTCTGAAGACGTATATGTAATTGCGATATAATCCTCAGATCAATTTATTTCGCTTTTTCCACTTTTTGAACTTGTTTCTTTCTTTTTATTACTTTTCCGCACTTTTACTTTATAGCAAGTGATTTTTCGTATGCTGGACAAGCGCTCTTATAAAATTAAGTGGGGTTACCCAACCTCTTGGCTAGAGATAGGGGTATGATAAGGAAGTGGGGTTTTGAGGCTTCCCGCTGATAACATGTGGTTTTTATTCTTTTCATCGAGTTCTTGCTCTGCAACATGCTGTTGTGGTCAGCTGCCTGGTCATTAACTTGTAATCTGATACCTCACCTCTCTGCCGCGACATCACAGTAGATATTTTTGTCTTTCTTTTTTCACATTTAAAGTCAATTGGAATGTTATAGGTAGAAAGAGGGGAAAACGTAAATAGATTTTCGTTTTTTAATCGTCAAAATTGGTCAAGAAATAAAGTTTTGCACAGTTCGTATAGGTAATAAAAGATGCAGTATTTGTTTCCTTGCTGCAGGAGTTAATTAGTTGTGTTACATAAGATATGCATAATGATAAGATAAGAAAACATGGTTTACAGTTTTAAGAGGCTAGTCCATCATGGAGCTTCGATAGTATCAAACTGAATACATAGTTTGTACCTTTGAAGGGTTTTTAAAAGGTAAGGGACATAAATTCTCTGAATTGGCTTGCTAAATTCTTGAAGTACCTGTTAAAATAAATTTTCTAACTGTGAAAGCTAGCTACTATTTAAAATTACTAAAATTATTGGGTTAAAATTCTAGAAGCTCTAGCTAAAACGAATGTCCTTCTGGGTAACCGGTCTTGATCTCTATTAAGACATTTGTTAAATTCTGTATGAAAAATGCACCTTGTCTTAGGCTATGATATAAAGTTGCTATTCTGAATTTCTAAAACTTGTGCTGCGCTTTTTGGCAGTTAGTCAGTATTTTAGATAAGAATCGTATCCAAATAGTTTCTTACTTCTCAACAAAATCTTAGGCTGTGTGTTCTCCTTTAAAGTACATCTATTAGGTACTTCTCTAAGTACCCACAGCATACCTAATTACCACAGATGCTCCAATAAGCGCACAGTTAAGCAATTAGTGTTTAGATTACAGCCAATGTAATTTTATTTACTTCTTTACATAAACATATGTTGTTGGTACACATTTGAACTGCCTCAAGAAGTCTGGGCAGTTCGAATGAGTACCGACAATATATGCTATTATAAAGAAAGATAGAAAAATATTGCGTAAGCATCATTAAATACGTCCTCTTGAAATTCTCTGCTGATCTTTCCTTTAAATGAACCAGTATTAGGAGATTTTACTACAAGTTTTTTCTAGTCGATCATTTTTGAAAAACCTAAGCGCACAAATTTGTGAAAAATGAAATATTTGGCAGCCATCTTGGACGTCATTTCGGTATTTTCTGATAACACATTGTTGTTAGCATTGTTGTAAGCTAGTCTCTTTACAAACATCTCCAAATAACAAATATTCTATAGATAACAACACTTTGAAATCACTTCTTTAGCCAGGTATGTGAAATATTATGTATGAGCTACCATCTAGGACGCCATCTTGATGATGTCAGATGACATCAGTCAGATTCTTGAAATACAATGTCTGGTCAACACAAATCAGTAAAGAAAGAAGTCATGCTGGTCACTACGTGTGTCCGATCCATAGAGTAAATAATTAAGTGTAGGTGTACAAAATGAACAAATTTCATTCAACAATTCTTGTCTAATTTCATTAAAAGCATTACACTCTAAACGAAAATGTTTTTTTGAGTTTCTGTTGCTCCACATACGCAGTTGGGGGTCAGTAGTTATACCCTTATGAAATAGAGGCTCATTTAATGAACTACACTTGGTTTGGAGCCGCGCGTGATGTATTTAGACTAACCTTTCACCAATGTAATAATAAGGTGTTCTTTTGACAGCATATCAAGGGACATTTTGAAAGATTCAAGTGTGGCCGCATTTCTGCTCGAATCTGGCAAGCTCTTCCATTCTTTAACCACTGAAGGCAGGAATAAATTAAAATACAACTGAGTATTAGTGCGGACTGTAAGGTGATCTTCAGAGTTTCGAAGGTTATAAGACGAAGCATCCCTAACTTGAGAGGGTATTAACTGATCAAGATGATCCGGGCCGAGCCCATTAATCATTTTGTAAAACAGAATAAGCTTGTGCTTGCGCCTTCAAGATCATAGACTGTCCCAGTCCAGTTCTCCATATAAAGATAAAGAGGAAGCTAATGTGGTGGTACCAGTAGCATTCTAGCGGCTTCTAAATAAATTTTGTCCAATTCGTTTATCTCGTATTGTGTACAATAGTCCGAGACAAAGTCGGAGTATTCTAGTATTGGTCTAATAAATGTATAATATATGATTTATAGTGCTTTTCGATCAAGGACAAATTTTAATTTACGCATAACGTTTATTTGTAATTAAATTAATATAATCATGCCATGTCCCGTCGTTCGAAAATACCACCCCAAGATGTTTACGGGATTCGACTTTCTGTATTTGTTGATTATTCATGACCAATGAGGGATGATTAGCAATAGATCTTTTTTCTAGATATAATCACTGACTCTCTGTCTTGGAGGTATTAAAAGTGACAAGCCAGCGAGTAGCCCAGTTATGTATTTTGGATAACTCAGCATTGAGTTTCTGAGCTGCATTGACGGGAGTGTCCACAATAATGTAAAGTATCATGTCATCGGCAAATCAATTGTTTTTATCAATAATAGCCTAATGAGAAGGGAGGCTATGTCCACTGTATCTACATTCTTAAGGTGAATGCATACACATGAAAAGCCGCCTTATTCACTAGGAAGACCAATTTTATTACTTTTGGATTGCTTTTCTGCATATCAATGCCCTTTTGTAAAAGGGAGTGTACTCTATAAGGAAAACATCGCACTCTGAGGGAGCAAGTTCTTCCTTATAGACTAGAGCCCTTTTCAGAAAGGAATAAGAACCATTCACCTTAAACACGGTAAGGTGACAAACTGAAAGAGGCGAAAATCAGCCTCAGAATGGCGATAGACTATAATCCAACAATAAAGTTACAAATATATACCACTCACGAATTTATTTGATTGTGTGTGATCAGTATATCAGTCAAATACAATACTGAGGTTTCTTGATTAGATGCTTTCACACTATCAGTCATAATAAGGTAACCGTACAGAATATTTTGTCGAAGTGATGTGTATGAAGTCAAGATGGCGTGTTGTGTGCAGAAATGATTTTTCTCCCTTTTTTACTTTCTTAGTTACTTCCCTTTGATTAGATTTGTTTTCACACTATCGGCCATTACTAGGTAACCGTACAGAATATTTTGCCGAAACTTTAAAGTGATGTGTATGAGGTCAACGGCCGTTTTGAAAAAAAAAAAAAAACAACAAAAAAAAAACAACAAAAAAAAAAAACGATTGTATTTTGTTACATGTACTGCGTTGTCCGTCCGTCCGTCCGGCGTAAACTTTTCTTGTGCACACTATAACTAAGTAACCGTATGGAAAATTTAAAATTTTGACCAAACTTTAAAGTGATATGTATGAGGTGAAGACGGCGAGTTGCGTTCAAAAATCATTGCTCTCCCTTTCTAAGTTTCAGACTTACTTTCCTTTGATTAGTTTTTTTCAGACTACCTTTGTGCGCGCCATAACTAGGTTACCGTATGGAATATCTGAATGAAACTTCATAACAATGGTAACGGGCGTATATTGCCCCGCTTTGCGGTGCTCTTGTTATCATGGAAAATCGTGTTCCGCGTAAGCGCTGGGTTAAGGGTGTATAAATTCCTGTTAACTACATTGCTAGCATATATATCGTCTCAATGAATCGAAGTTCCGATTTCCGTGTCTTGCGTGTTGTTTGTCTTCAAAAGCAATCTTTAAAGCTTTTAATCTAGCGACTTCAAATCAATGATGATGCGTTATGTTTTATGGTAGTACGATTATAAAAGTAAGCAACTGTCAATATATTTATTTTTGAACAAGGTCATTTTGCAAAATTCTCCAATTTTTTTTTATGTTTTTAACATTGTCAATGATTACAGTGCCCTAAAACGTTAACATAAGAGGAGCTTCAATATATCAATAATCTGTATGATAGTTAGATTAGTAAAGATAAGCTGAGCTTACAAAATTATTAACTACTTACGGATATGCCTGCAAAATTAACCTCATGCATGCCATTCAGGATAGCATTAAGAAAGTACAGGTTGTTTTTGTACTGGTTCAGTCCGGAATCGTTAAGATAGTGCAAGCTATTATTGAGTCCCAGAGCTAACGCCCAAGCAGTGTCGTACACATATCCATAATTTGACGACCATTTATAATGTGTTTGTGCATGTTTTGCCTTCAAAATCGATGTTACTTCTGCTGGTGTCTGCAATAAAAACAGATTTACTGACAAGTGATGATTTTGAATAAATGAATAAATAGATAGATAAACAAGCAAGCGCACGACGAAACTTACAATACGGTTTGTGCGACCAGCGAAGACTCAGATCAGCCTTCGCATCCGCGCAGTCTGACCAGAGTCTTCGCTGATCTCATGTACCTTTTACAGCCTCCAGGCGATCCGAAGAAGGATAAACGAGAACCCTAGCCATACTGGGTAGATGAATAGGCTTATCTAAGTCTTTGCTGGTTACACAGATCATTGTAGGTTGCTGGCTCAAAAATAAAGAAATAAATAAATAAAAACATACATAAATCAATAAATAAGTTTTGCCACGACAAGATATATTCGAAGCATATGTGGACAGAAAAGGTCAAAATAAGCGTTCATAATTTCGCAGTCTGACCATGATCTTCACTTCCTACTTACAGATTAATTGGATATTGCTTGTTTTGTTTCCAAACACTAAATAAATTTATCAGACAAGGTAGATGCGAAGACTGTTTTGGCCTTCGCTTTCGTATATTCAGTGTAACGTCTTTTCGTAAGACATGACACCAATAGAATTATATCGAGGCAAGTGTTTCTAGATTCAATCCTTTTCTATTATTAATGATGCAGTAACTGAAAAAAAGGCCTATCATTTTTTTCTTTGCTGACGAAACCAGTCTGTACGAGTACATTATTGCTGATAATCCGGGGGTTGCTGCAGAATTTTAATGCATATTTTTGTAACATATCTAAATACGCCTGAAGCTTGGCTGGTAAAATTCAACCCTTAATAAAGAAATGAATCACACCCGATATCCAGGAAAATCAACAAATCTGTGCTTGGGCAGTAAATTAAGGAATTAGAATTTCATAAGCTTCTAGGAATATGTTTTTCTAATGACGGCTCTTGGCTTAATAGAAAAAAAAAGCGTCGGCAAGAATTAATAACATTTGTAGTTTAGAGCGAGAAATTGACAGAAATTCTTTAAAATAATTTATGCAATAATTATACGACCTATTTCAGATTATGCGGACGGTTTGGGGATATTTGCAGCGATTTAACATCTAAAAAAGCCCCTGGTGCTACTAAACATGTATCGATTCGTAACATTTACAATCATGACGTTTGTAGAAACTGAGATTTCCTTCAAAAACGATGAACAAATCATAAAATGACACTGTTTCACAACATGTACCTTAACTAAACTACAAGTATCTTTCATCACTCGTCCCGCCTAAGTTAAAGGTCTTTGACGTTAAAGTTTGAGAAATGCAAATGGGCTGCTCTATGCAGAAAGGTATCTTCGGGCATATTCGCCCCAGATAAACATGCATATCCGTGGTCTGATCAAGGCCTTCACTCTTCGCTGACAGAATCATTGGAAAGTTTAAAATGTATGACTAGAGAGCAAAGGCCCAGATGATACTTTGCGCATGAGCAGGATCGAATGAGCAGGATGATCTGAATTTGCACATTTTGCGCATGTTTGAATGCACCATGTCGCTTGATACGGCCCAAATGGTATTCAAATCATTTATGCGATAACAGCTTTATACTACAATTCACTCAAGCTATATATTATACGAGAATGGTACAGTATGCCAGATAATGATAAAGATGTCGCTTCAGCTGTTCTTTCAAGCAACAGATACGCCAGTATATAAGTACAATGCCAAATAACTGAACACAGAAAGCAGAAAGTAATAACTTTTTTGTTTTTTAATTTTATTTTCAAACTCAAACAAGTACATTTACAGAGCATTGGTGATTATACATATATATGATTTATTTAACATCACGAAATATCAACCCTACATGTTACTATGGACAAAAGATGAAAAAAAAAAAAAACAACACCAAAAAACAAAACAATAAGAAAAACAAAAACAAAAAAAAACAAAAAAAACAAAAAACAAAAAAAAACATTATTATAATATGTGATACGATAGTCCTAAAAAAAGGTAAGAGAAAAGTCCAGGTAGTGCCACAATCACAAACCGCAGCCCTTCCCAGACCCCAAGAGGAAGAGGAAACCGACAAATCTAAACAAGCACAAACCGAACAAACGTACGAAAAACACTAAGATTAGTTCTCTCTTCCCCAAGCGAGGTAATCGCAATACTAAAAGGACTGAAAAACACAAGAACAAAAACCTCTAATAGTCAGTTTCCTTTCGGACGAATTTTGTGTCCCGCGCGACTTAAATGAAAGCAGTACATGACCTATATAGTTTCAGTATACATCCTTTAGGAAATCCTTTCAAGATGTTGTCACCTTCTTCGTGGTATCATATAGCAGTTATGACATCATCAATACGACTACCATCAATGCTGAGTAATTAAATCATTAGATTTAGAAATTATACCACAGAGACTCCTGGCGAGATAGCGATACCCTCCCAACCCTAGGAAGTTTTGCAGACATGTCCTATCTTAAAGAGCAATGCTTTCCCTGAAATAAAAGTTGTCTGCACCTTGTATCTGATGGCCTATGTATAAAACAGCCTATTATGTATGTAACCACCCACTAAATTCAGTGAAAGAAAGGTCAAAGTTTTTGACCTAAGAAGAAGCATTTATCTTACTCAAATGTAATAAATATGTACATATTCTTAAAGTTTTGCATGTCAGCTAAAACAGAATTTATTTGGATGCCAAAACTCAGTCTCCCAGAATGTAGCAGACGTTACCGAATGAAGATTTTCTCCAAAGATGCAAAATTGCTCAACATTATCAAGTTTTAAACTTTCCCGTACAACATTTAAAACTTAATATAATTGCATGTTATAAAAATTTTCAATATGTTTTCTCGCAAAATAAATTAAACAATCATATTTGTTTTAGTACGGTGCATAGTTTGATTCAAATATGACATACGATGCTTGCAAAAATAGCTCTGTTGAACAAATAAGCATGGTAGTTTAGCAAAAAATAAAATAAAATAAAACTGATGACAGGTAATATGTTAAACAAGCTGTTACTACATTACACAGCCAGACACAAAATACGAATAACTCATATTTGATGCTGAAAAGACTGGTCTTTGAGATAGACTATGTTTGTGAAATTCTCTAGGGTTGGAAAGGCTAATTATACTTTGCGGAACGGAACGGAACAACTTCAGGGGCACACAATGGGGAATAAATATAAAATTATAATATTTGTCCTTGACCACTGTTTTGGAGAATATTTCGGCTTATTATCGATTACAAGTTTATCCTCTTGAACATCAAACTATTTTGAATTGTTTTTAAATAATTATAGTTTGTGATTTGCCATTTGTGAACTTTGTTCCGTTCCGTTCCGCAAAGTATAATAATTATATTTAACGGAACGGAACGGAACAAGAATATCCAGAACTGCTTTCAGCTTCCATCAAGTTAGAAAAATGAACCGAGGCAGCATGCAGATATACTGAAGACTATATGAAGATTGCTTTGCATAATAGGAATGAATTGTCGGGAACAAGAAAACTGCAAAATTTCTTCCATTATTTGTTCTCTTTCAATGTTTTAAAGAATATTTAGTGGCCGTATAAGGCATATTATCGATAAAAATAACCTTCTTGAACATTTACCTGTCTTTTGGTTGTTTTCAAATAAAACTGTTTGTGTTGCCATTTCAAAACTGTGTTCCGTTCCGTTCCGCAAAGTATAATTATCCACACCGATAATTATATTTAGCAGAACGGAACGGAACGGAATGGAACAATAATATCAAGTCATGTTTTCAGCTTCAAGCAAATTAAAATAATGAACCCTAACAGCGTGCAGATATACCAAAGACTCTACATGAAGATTGCTTTGCATTATAGGAATGAACAGACCAAGAATATGCAGAACTCCTCTTATTATTTCTTCTGATCCAATGTTTTTGGAATATGTAGTTGTCGATTAAGGTGTATTATCGATCAAAAACGGTTCTCTTGAACAGTTACATGTCCTTTGGATGATTTTTGAATAAAGAAAATGTTTGTGTTTTTGGCATTTATTAACCTTGTTCCGTTCCGCAAAGTCTAATTATCCACACCGATAATTATATTTAACGGAACGGAACAATAATATCAAGTCATGCTTTCAGCTTCAAGCAACTTAAAATAATGAACCCTAGCAGCATGCAGATATAGCAAAGACTCTACATGAAGACTGCATTATAGGAATGAACGGACCAAGAATATGCAGAACTCCTTTTATTTTTATCCTTATCCAATGTTTTTTTTTTTTTGTTTTTTTCTTTTATTTTTATTATTATTATTACTTTTTTTTAAGAATACGTCTCTGAGGAATACGTAAGTGTCGATTAAGGCGTATTATCGATAAAAATGATCCTCTTGAACAGTTATCTGTCCTTTGGCTGATTTGTTTTAAATTAAAAACAATGTTTGTGTTTTGGAATTTATTAACCTTGTTCCGTTCCGCAAAGTATAATTAACCATACCGGTAATTATATTTAACGGAACGGAATGGAACAAGAATATCCAGACCTGCTTTCAGCTTCCAGCAAGTTAGAAAAAAAAATCTCGCAGCATGCAGATATACTTAAGACTGTACATAAAATGGTAAGAAAGGGTTGCTCAGGAAATATCCAAACCTAAAATAAATAAATAAATAAATAAATAAAAATAAAGACCACAGCCATCCTAAGCTACCAAAGAAAGTAAAATAAGACGAGACAACGGTACTCAAAAAATCAAAATTTGAAGATTTCATTGCATTAAAGGAATGAATGGAAGGAAACAAGAATATGCCGAACTCCTTGTTACAAAAATGTGAAACTAAGTGTAAAAGTATCGAGTAAGGACAGACAGACGGAGGTATAGACGAAGAGACGGAAGTACGTACTTACGTACGACCCGAGCACTATATGAAACAAGTATCATGCCAATGATGGGGGTTTGTTTTGCCATTACTACACTTTGTTCTGTTCCATTCCGCAAAATATAATTATCCACACTAATAATTATATTTAACGGAACAGAACGGAACAAGAATATCTAGATCTGCTCTCAGCTTCCCGAAGCAAGTTAAAAAACAAATTGTAAGGGAGTCAAAAGTCCCCTGATGTACGTATGTATGTATCCGCTTGTCCGAAGGTCTGTTTATCTCTGTGTCTATCTGTCTGTCTGTCTTCCTCTGTGACTACACATATGTATGTATGTATGTATGTATGTATGTATGTATGTATGTATGTATGTATGTCCTCTTGAACAGATACATGTCAGTTAGTTGCTGTTTAATAAAACTGGATGTGTTTTGGCATTTATTAATCTTGTTCCGTTCCGTTCCGCAAAGTATAATTATCCACACTGATAATTATATTCAACGGAACGGAACGGAACCAAAATATCTAGAACTACTTGCTGGTCTCCACGGTACGGTCGGAGGACGATCATAAAAAGCCCATAGGCCATAAAAGCTCGTGCGAAAAGTGAAGACTGATCAGATTGCGCGAATGCACAGGCTGCTCAGAGTCTTCACTGGTCGCAGAGATCTTTTTGTCCTCAAAGTATTTTCTAAATTCCCATGTTCCCTCAAATTAGTTTCATCCCCTTGTTCTCTGCGGCGTCTGATCTGGGTCTACACTGTTTGCATATGCCTATTTGTCCTAATACTAAAGGGTTTTATTTAAATACATGCCAGTTTCGTATACATTTCTGACGAGAAAAGGCGCTATAATTTAACGAACAAAGGTTTGTTAATCTATCTTAGCGGTTTCCCGTCATGATTTCACACGACGTTACTGTTTCGAACAAGCGGTTATTTCATGCGGGGCAAGGGAAATGTTACTTTGCGACTTGCAATTTCTGGGTATCTTCACTTATAAAATACTGGAAATGCCCAGAAATGCATGTCGTCGCCTGGTGGCGTGTCTGAGAAGACCCATGAGCATCTAAGAAACATGAATAGCCGTTTTGTGGGCAGACTGCTATCTCGCATATTAAGCGCTAAGGTACTATTTTGCTTGCCGCTGCCTGTCGCTTTTCAAAAGCAAACGTAAACATTATCTATCTATACCTGTCTCTTCATACAGCTTACACCCTCAACTGTGTATTATGTACCACAATATAACGGTGTGTTTGTGATTTTTGTCACGAAAATTCAGTGAAAAAAATGGGGGTGGGGGGAGGTGGGGGGGGGGGGGGGGGACGGAACAAGAATATCCAGCTTCCATCAAGTTAGGAAAATGAACCCAGGCAGCATGCAGATCGATATACTGAAGACTCCATAATAATTTTGATTTTGCCATTACTAAACTGTGTTCCGTTCCGTTCCGCAAAGTATAATTATCCACACTAATAATTATATTTAATGGAACGGAACGAGAATATCTTAAACTGCTTTCATTTCCAGAGGCAAGTTAAAGAACAATGTGTTAGAGAGTCAAACGTCCTCAGATGTATGTTTGTTTGTGTTGAGGTTTTACGGCCCCGTCTACCTAATGGGGTCATGTCGAGCGCGGTCAGTTTACCTTACCACTCGCTTACTAGACAGGCGTAGTCCTTTAAGCGGTTAACCA
Organism: Anodontia alba; assembly: GCA_964016985.1. Taxonomy (NCBI): domain Eukaryota; kingdom Metazoa; phylum Mollusca; class Bivalvia; order Lucinida; family Lucinidae; genus Anodontia; species Anodontia alba. Next base: position 64,503,385 of record OZ024829.1, read on the forward strand.
GTATTGTGCACATTCTTTCGCCAGAAACTGACAACTGCCCTTCTTGAATCAGCGAAAGGAAGAGAATGACTGTAGAAAATACATGTATTTCATGATCAATCTCCACGAAAGAACGTTGCGACCATGGCGGGGGTTGAACCCGCGACCTCCTGGTCTCCAGTCGAACGGCGCATCCAAATGAGCCACGGAGGCCAGCCCCCTGATGTATGTATATGTGTATGTACGGCTCCGCTCGTCTGCAGGTTTGTACGCATGTTTATCTGTATGTGTGTGTGTGTGTTTGTGTGTGTGTCTTCCACCTGACTACATGTATATACGTATGTATGAATGTATGTTTATCCTCTTGAACAGGTACATGTCATTTAATTGTTTTTCTAATAAAAATGGATATGTTTTGGCATTTATTAACTTTGTTCCGTTCCGTTCCGCAAAATATAATTATCCACACAGATAATTATATTCAACAGAACGGAACAGAACAAGAATATCCAGAACTACTGGCTTGTCTCCACGAAGGTATACTGTAACTACATGTTCACTTGTCTACATAAGGACCTAACGCGCATGTTCTCCCCGGTTTATGAACAACATTTTTGTACCGTCCTAATTTGGGTAGATACTGTACGGCTCAGGTAAAAGAACCAAAAAAAAACTTTTAACTCCGAATCTCGGCGTTTCGCAGACTCTCCAAAAACCTCTCCCAGTTAATCCGAGTAAGCGTATATACTTGGAGGACGATCTGGAAAAGCCCATAGGCCCTAAAAGCCCAAGCGAACAGCAAAGACCGATAAGACTGCGCGAATGCGCAGGTTAACCTTGAGTCTTCACTGGTCGCACAGGTAATTTTGTCCTAAAAGTATTTTTCAAATTTCCCCCAAGTTGTTCGCTGTTCCCCCAAGTTTCCTTCCCTTGTTCGTAGCGGCGTCTGATCTGGGTCTACACTGTTTGCATAGGCCTATCTGTCCCAACAGTTAGGTTCTGTTTTTGTAACGTGCCAGTTTCGTATGCATTTCTGACGAGAAAAAGCGCTATAATTTAACGAACATGTTTTTTTTTCTCTCTCTCTCTCTCTGGGCGATTTCCCGCCATGATTTCACGTGACGTTGCCGTTACGAGCACGTGGTTTCTTCATGCGGGGCAAGGGAACTGGTACTTTGTGACTTACATTTTCTGGGTATCTTCACTTATAATGTACTGGAAATGCAAACGTCCCGGAATTGCGTGTCGTCGCCCGGTGCCGTGTCTGGGCAGACGCATGAGCATCTACAGAGGGATTACTAAATAGGTTCCACAGGCTTTAGAAACATGAGTAGCCGTTTCGATGGGAAGACTGATTTCTTGTATTTTTATTTATTTATTAATATGAAGAGGGTAACTCGGGGGGGGGGGGGGGGGCGGTGGAGGGGGTGGTAACTTCCTATATATGGCATAGTACGGATGGGCGTGCCGAATAGCCCCCTTTTTCAGCGCTGCCAGGTATATGATTGACCCCTTTTTTTCAACGAAAAGTATATGAATGGCCCGATTTTTCTGGATTTCTGTGTGAAAAGCCCCATTTCTCTGACATCCTGGTATATGCACATATTTTTCGCTCAGATTTTTCAAAGCTGCTTATCTTCTTGGTATTACATGAATTGACTGTGATATTTGTGTAATAACCAGCAAAAAATGGGTACAAAAAGTCAAAGGGCTGTATATGAATAGGTCAACATTTTGGATGATCAAGTATATGAATGGGTCCGTTTTTTCGAAGGCCAGGTATATGAATTGGGTAGATTTTGATATACTGACTCGCACACCCGTACAAAAATTACCCCTAAGTTACCCCCCCCCCTCTCCCCCGAGGAGGGTAAGTAGATTTAGTTAAAGGTGCTATGGCTAATCTACCATGTGACGCCCCTCTTTTCTCAGAAAAAAAATGACTTAAAGAAAAGGTAGCTTATTGCCAGGTTAGCATTTTAAAAAATTACATTGAACACTGAAGATCGTTGCTCACAATAATGTACGGTAGCGTATTGGTCTAGATTTCCGTTGACTCATACCTTGATGCATGTAGGTTTGTGGAGCGCTGTGGTGCAGTAGTAAATTATTGGACTCGAAATCGAGAAGTAGCGGGTTCGATACCCGCTAGCACCAAGTGTCGTGTCTTTGAGATACTTTATCCACATAACTTAGTATTGGTTTCTAGCCGAGAAGACCTTGCCTAGAATATCCGCGAGAACATTAAACAAAACCGATTTTGATAGCCTGATATATATACGTTTTTTTTAACTCGTTGAATCAATTATGGTTTTGGTTTTGCATATTGAATGCTGAAGACAAAGACAAAAATGCTTTACATACAAAACAAAAGTTCTGAAGATTACTCTGTAAGCCAATAATTATAGTGTTTTCATTATATATAATGGAAAAGAATAATAGAACTAATATTTATTTGTACCCTGGTAAATGCGGGGTAAGGCCCTTACTCGATCTGTATGTGTACTCTTTAAAGGGAGCTAACTGCATATGCCTTGATAATTCAATTTTACAACTCGGACCCATGAGAAATGGGATGTGGAACAGCATTTTTTTATGAATCAGGGGCGGATCCTGTATGACTTCGAAGAGGTTCGATTTGATCAAATATCCGTCATTACTCTACGTATTTGGACATGCCTGAGCAATGTAGACCCAGATATGACGCCCCAGAATGCGACGTCTGATCAGGGTCAACACTGTTGCCACTCACCAAACAATTTTACACACATTTCGCAGGGATTAAAATGGACTTGTTAAAGAGAATATAATATAGAGTCAGGAGTGTGAAAATTTAGGGTCAATATGGTATCCCAAACTTATCAAAAATTTAAAATGTTTCCAAAATTTCCCATGAAAATGAAATATTGGGTCAAAAGGGGATTCGACTAGCCCCTCGAATCCCCCACTGAATTTGTTTTTTTAACTTACTGGAAGCTGAAAGCAGTTCTGGTTATTCTTGTTCCATTCCGTTAAATATAATTGTCAGTGTGGATAATTATACTTTGCGGAACGGAACGGAACAAGGTTAATAAATGCCAAAAACACAAACATTTTCTTTATTCAAAATCGACCAAAGGACATGTACATGATGTAACTGTACAAGAGGATCGTTTTAATCGATAATACGCCTTAATCGACAACTACATATTCCAAAAACATTGGATCAGAAGAAATAATAAGAGGAGTTCTGCATATTCTTGGTCCGTTCATTCCTATAATGCAAAGCAATCTTCATGAAGAGTCTTTGGTATATCTGCATGCTGTTAGGGTTCATTATTTTAATTTGCTTGAAGCTGAAAGCATGACTTGATATTATTGTTCCGTTCCGTTCTGTTAAATATAATTATCGGTGTGGATAATTATACTTTGCGGAACGGAACGGAACAAAGTTTTGAAATGGCAACATAACATTTTTGATTTAAAAACAACCAACGGACAGGTAAATGTTCAAGAAGATTATTTTTATCGATAATAAGCCTTATACGGCCACTAAATATTTTTTTAAAACATTGAACAAGAACAAAAAATAAATGAAAAGAGTTTTGCAGTTTTCTTATTCCCTACAATTCATTCCTATTATGCAAAGCAATCTTCATATAGAGTCTTCAGTATATCTGCCTGGGTTCATTTTTCTAACTTGATGGAAGCTGAAAGCAGTTCTGGATATTCTTGTTACGTTCTTCCGTTAAATATAATTATTATACTTTGCGGAACGGAACGGAACAAAGTTCATAAAAGGCAAATCACAAACTATTATTATTTAAAAACAATTTAAAATAGTTTGATGTTCAAGAGGATAAACTTGTAATCGATACTAAGCCGAAATATTCTCCAAAACAATGGTCAAGAACAAATATTATAATTTTATATTTATTCCCCATTGTGTGCCCCTGAAGTTGTTTCGTTCCGTTCCGCAAAGTATAATTAGCCGTTGGAAAGCAGGGTCAAAGACAGCCTGAAGTCTAGACTACTGGCCAGATAATGATCACCTCCCAAACCCTAGGGAATTTTGCTGACATGATTTATCTTGAAAAGCAATGCTTACTGCGAACAATAAAAAAATGTTTTTCATCCTGTATCGTGGGGCCTAAGTATGTAATACTCTGATACGTATGTTACCTCCACAAAATTCAATGAAAAAAAAAAAAAAAAAAAAAAAAAAAAAAAAAGTCAAAGTTTGTGACCTAAAAAGAAACATTTTTGTTACTCAAATGTAATAAAGTAAATAAGTGAACTCAGGAACTGATACAGTCAGATTAACATAAACTTCTAAACTTCAAAAGGAAAGGCAGTCAAATATACGGCAAGCTGAGCTAGCAATCCTTTACCAAAAAGGTGGTAACTCTGTTACCGAATCTTAAATAAATATATCTTAAACTTACATAATTGGTCAAAGAAAATTATTTGCACATGAAACAGCACAGAGCATTTAACAAAATGTGCCACAATGAAAGTACTTCGGAATGGAACGGTCAGTAGTAAATTGCACGGGAGCTTAAGCTAGCTTTGCAGAATACCTACCCTTGCCCTCAGCTTCCGTAGTGGTCTTTTAACTCATCCATGAATCAGAACTAGCAACAAATAAATTACAGATAAAGCCTATTATGAAGCAAATATGGGGACTCAACAGAAAACATTTGATGACCCCCCGTGTGTCAAGCAACAGCACTGGAATACTGCAGGAAAAGAAAACTAGTTGATCCACGCTGGGCGAGAAACAGGCACCAAATGTTCCGGCCTAGACCATCTAAATGAATATTTTTTAAGTCAGGGCCATCATTGAGTCTTAACCCCAACCTACCAGCGTGCAATCTAAGCTAAGTGATCAACAGTGATTGGGTCAACCACTAAGCAAGCAGACTGTTTTATGACCTCATATATATATATATATATATATATATATATATATATATATATATATATATATATATATATATATATATATATATATATATATATATGCATCTATTCTAAAAGATTAGTATGTCAGCTAAGACACAAACAATATTTGGATGGCAAACTTCAGTCTCCCGGAATGTAATGGGTGCTACTGAATAATGATTGTCTAAAACAAAATGCAAAATTAATCTATTACAGCTGAATTTAGCCTTTCCTCGGCAGCATTCAAACTTTTAGGTAACTGCAGTTTTTGTTTTCTAATTTCTTTCAGATAAAATAAAGTTTATCATCCTGTTTGCTTTAGTATGGCTAATACTATGTTTATCAAGTTAACGCCCAGTTATAAACAACATTGAGATGTTTTCGGGCAAAGGAAACGTTTTATGCTGGAAAGCGTTTCAAGACAGTTCTGATGAAATTAAAAAGGCATTTGCAGACCTTGGTAGTCATCTGACTAATACCATAGAGCACTGCATTAAAACATAAGTTTGTAATCTCTATAAACCAGATACTTCAATTACCAGTGTTATCAATCTCCGCTGGTGGATTTTCGGAGGAAGCAAGCTGAATCTGACAAACTTCCTCAAACTAAGGCAGCATTAGAGCAAGCCATTCTAAGAGCTCTTTATCATTGCATCGTGTTGGTAAATGATGTGGCGCCGAATCCAGTGCTGCCAAATCCGTTGAACTATGGATGAAGTTCACTATAAATGACCAGTTATTTTACGGAATTAAGGGGGAAATCCATATCCTATTCAAGTCATAAAAAGAAACAGTATGATGAAAAAGAAAATACACTGACATCAAACATCTGTAAACTGGAGCAGGATTTGAATAGTGAAACTATAGAAAAACTTGAAAGCATGAAAACAGATCAATATGAATTAAGAAAAGAAAAGATAAAAGGGGCAGTAATCAGATCAAGGGCAATTAATATAGTAGAGGGGGAAAAACCAACAAAATATTTTTGTGCTCTAGAATCACATAACTTCATGAGTAAAATTGTTCCAAAACTTCAAACTGCTAAGGGAGAGATAATAAATGACCAAAAGAAAATCATGAATGAAATGGAATTATTTTACAAAAATTTGTATTCTTCTAAAGAAAAGAACCATACTGATATTGACTTAAACACAGATTTAAATAAATATAACACCCCCAAGCTAAATGATGATGTGTCAGAAAAACTTGAAGGACTTTTAACGTTGGCTGAACTTACAACTGCTTTAAAAAATATGAAAAATCATCGTAGTCCAGGAGTAGATGGTTTCTCTTGTGAATTCTTTAAAGTTTTTTTGAAGCAGCTAGGTAGTTTTGTACTGAGAGGGATAAACCACAGTTATAACATCGGGGAACTGTCTGTTTCTCAACAAGAAGGTATAATTATTCTGATATCAAGAGAAAATAAATCTAGATTGTTGCTTACCAGTTATAGGCCACCATGTCTTTTAAATACAATATATAAGTTAGCCTCAGCAGGTATTGCAAACAGATTAAAAACTGTTATTATAACAAAACTTATAAATACGGATTTATATCAGGGCGGTATATTGGTGAAAACACAAGACTTGTTTATGACTTAATGCAGTTTGTGGAGGAAAAAAAATATACCTGGGCTCTTACTTTTGGTTGATTTTGAGAAGGCATTTGATTCTCTGTCATGGGCATTTATTCATAAAGTACTCAAGTTTTTTTAATTTTGGGCCTTCAATTTAAAAGTGGTTTCAGTTTTCCTAAAAATACCCCTGTTAGGGTAAATCAGGGACTGGGGTAACTTCTTTTCGCTACTTAGACTGGAACGTGGCTGCAAACAAGAAGATCAAATATTAACTTAAATTTTTATTTTTTGTGTAGAAATATTAGCTATAAAAATAAGAAATAATGAAAAAATCAAAGGGATTAAAATCAATAACATTGATTTTTAATTAGTACAGTTTGCTGATGACACTACAATAATATTAGATGGATCAGAAAACTCATTAACAGAAACATTAAATTAACTTGAAAATTTTGCAAAAATATCAGGGCTTAAAGTAAACTTTCAAAAAACATAACTCATATGGATAGGAAAAAAAGTATAGCACAGAAACAATAAAGACAAGATGCAAATTACAGTGGGGTTCTAATAGATTCAAGTTGTTGGGAATTATCTTTGACACAGATTTAAATAAGGTAAATGAAATAAATTATAAAAATAAAATTGAATTATTTAAAAATTAAAATACACAATTGGCAACGCAGACACTTAACACCATTAGGTAAAATAACTGTAATAAAATCTCTCTTAATTCCATGCTTAAACCACCTATTTCTAGCCCTACCAAATCCAAGTGAACAAATAATGTAAGAAATAAATGACATTCTTTTTACATTTCTTTGGGAAGGTACTGCTAGAATAAAACGTTCTGTTATTTGCAATGACTATCTGGATGGAGGAATAAAGATGATAAGTACCAACTTGAAGGCATTTATAAATGCCTTAAAATCAACATGGATTAGACGGTTTTGTTTTGACAAGCATAAATGGACAAAAAATTATAGGAAACCATATAAATATGCATAACTTTTTAGACTGTGGTACAGTGTACTTAACAAAAATATTAAAAAAACATTAAAAATCACTTTTGGTTAGATGTGTTTTAATGCACATATTGAATTACAGTCAAATAATCAACCTAAAGAAATACATGAATTTCAAGCTAGTGCACTATTTTACAATAAGAACATAAAGGTGGCAAATACCAGTATATATTATCAAGCATTTTATGAAAGAGGAAAAAACTTATAAATGATATTACAGGAACAAATGGTAATCTGCTAACCTATCAGGAGGTAAAGGAACTATTTAATAAAAATATAAATTTCTTGCAGTATCACGGCCTATGTAATGCAATTAAAGAATGGAAGAAAAGGCTGAAAATAAATACTATTAATGAAAAGCTACAAAATTCTATAGTGCCATTTGGATTGCATATATACATGAGAAATAAAAAAGGCACTAAAGATATGTATAAAATGTTAAATTCTAATAATGAAACACCTGCTGGTAAGATAGCATGGAATAAAATTTTTAACTTCAGTGAAGAAGAATGGAAAAAAATTACAAATGGCCATTAGAAAAAGGAGAAATAACACAACGTTACAGTGGTTTCAGTCACGTATCAATCATAATATACTAGCTACTAATAAATATCTACAGAAAATAAAGTTAATAAACAACCCTACATGTTCATTCTGTGCTAAAGAACCTGAAACTGTTGAACATTTGCTATGGGACTGTGAGTACACACAAAAATTTTTGTATGATTTTAAACACTGGTGTGAAAATAATAACATAACTATAAATTCACAGAAACAATCATTTTTATTTGGAGTATCAGATAACAAGACAAGCATAGTAGAACAACAAATTTTACTGGAAATCAAATATTATATCTATTTTTGTAGATGTACAAAAGCTAATCTAAATGTCACAGCCCTGAAATGTAAACTTAAGCTTCTGTACTGTACAAATGAGAGAATTGCAATATTAGAAAATAAATATGAACAGTTTGTGTATAGCTGGGAAAACTTTTCGCATGCAATTGCCTAATTAATACATTTATAGAAATTCCTAATCAGCAAGAAAAAAACAACTCATGCCAGGGTGACAGAACCTTTTTTTTTATAACTTATCTCTCCAAACTCCAAACTCAGATGTACTGATAATAACCAGTAATGCTGATTATAAAAACAGTATTATATAGTATGTGTGCATTAACGTGAGCAAGAGAGTGAGGAGTGGAATATTATACACTTTTGTTTACATGTAATATGGTAAAATGGTACCATATTTGTCTAAACAAAGGGCACCTAATTAATATATGAAATCTTAAAATGTCTAGCATATCTTTACATAGGTCTATTAGCCTTTTCTTCAAAGTTAACAGGCATGAGATTTTTCAGATTTTTGACAGACTTCAGATTTTTTAGTTTCAAAATATGTTCTGCAGAACTACTTGATTTTTGTCTGAAAATTGTAAAAATGACATTTTTGGAAAAGGTGACAGGGGTTTTTAGATTTTTACCTAGAATTCAGTTTCCTTATCAGTCCACCAGTCTCATACCTGAAAGTATTGATATGTCTGTTCAGATGAATATGGTATAAACTATAAGTATTCTGTGATGTTTCATGTTCTGCACAATTCACATTCATTACATTTTGTTAGAACTTCAAATGATATTCTAAGATAATATTTGATACTGTTGTTGTCAGAATAAGCCCTTTTTGTTGAGTCCACAGTATATTATGGTAAACATATATTTTGTCAACAATACAGTAATGTCCTATATGTGTCAGAACTGCACATTTTAATAATGCTGTAAGCTATGCTTAGAGTCTGAACAGTTCACAGGTCAATGCTGCAGCTATAAAGTAATAACTTTGTCATACCAGACTAAGCACAAAATTCAGTTTTCTAAATTATGCATTGGATGTAAAAAGTATTTCAGATACCGTGTGTTTTTGCAGAAGTGATTTAGTGGAATCGCTGAACATGCATTCTTAAATTGTAGATAATACTGATGTGAACGAGCAGAACTTTATCAGAAAGCATCTAAATAGTTTTGCTTCTTTGCATACAGTTCTAGAGGCGATGAGTCACTTTTCATACTATCTTGTCATTTTTGAATCCACTAAGTACATACAGGACAGCAAACGAATCTAAGCATTAAACTTTCCCATAGTTAATTTTCCGTTTCTGAACAGCAATATTCCTTTACACACAATCATTCGGTGTTTACGTTTTACAGGTAATCCGTTATGCTAGAGCCTGCTCTGTGTATCAGGACTTTATCGAACGAGGAAGACTGCTCACTTTAGAGACTTTAGACTCAAAGATATCAAAGAATTAAATTGTGTCAACACTTGAGAAGTCTTATGAAGGTATCATGACCTTGTCGAACACCATTATGTTTCCAGACAAATATCTGATGCTTTTGCAAAAGCCAAGCCATAAACACTTTTTAAACCCAGAATATTAATTCCCGTATTTTTCTTCATCTCTGTTCAGGCTGATAGGTATGCTGGGCAAAGCATTACATTCATGGACGCCTGATTACACCCCATTAATTTTTGGTCCATGTCAGTCTGCCCGAATAGTCCTAATTTTGTCTTTGTGTATATCGACTTCAAGGTCTTTTTTCGAAAAACGATTTTGATATGTTGATCGCAGACTCATTACCTTGTTCAAGTTCGTTTTGCTAAGCATAATATATCAGAGCTGGTGTACATGATGTCAGTCATTGTTTTACCGTTTGCTAAGCATAATATATCAGAGCTGGTGTACATGATGTCAGTCATTGTTTTACCGTTTGCTAAGCATAATATATCAGAGCTGGTGTACATGATGTCAGTCATTGTTTTACCGTTGCTTACGAAATGACCACAATTCCCATTAACACTCATCTTGACCACATGTGACAGTTTTCCCTTCCATTTGAAAATCAAACATTCTCATATATAAAATGTTCAGTCAGAATCAACCCTTTATATGAAATATAGCACTTGCCTCCCGTATACATTTTCCTTACTACCTAACTGGTCCCAGCTATCTATATTGTTTTCATGTGGGCACAACTGTTACCTTCAAATTTCCGAAATGCCGCATAGCAATCACCAATCTTCAGCACAAGCGAATCTTTAGGAATAATCTTTATCTTAAATCATAGTGACTTAAAAAGCAGAATTAAGATACCTTTATTTAAAACAAAACTGCAAAATATAAGAGCTGTAAACAGATACAAAATATTCACCTTGTTATATGGCGTTTCTTAATTGTTTTATTATCATTTATAAATGTTTGAAAATTTACACGGGGGTCACTGATGAGGCCCAGTTGGTTGCCATTATAGAATCTAACCCAGAAACGTTTGATACTCCAAATGGTTTAGTGTGTCATTGCTCTCAAGTGTCATTCACTTAAAATCTGGTACATTCTTCATTGTCAACAACGCACTGTTGGACGTATCGAACATCTCAAGATAAAATCAATATTTCAAGGGTAACTACTTCAGGACTTAATTTCAGATGGCAACTGATGTCTGCAATTGTTTTGAACAAACTATCAATTCAAAATATATTTAAAAGTTCGAGACGTAATGTCAATTGAATTTAACAAGCTTATGTAATGTGAACCTCAATGTTCCGATTTAACAAATAGTGAAAAGTAGAGCATAGACTCATTTGAAGGTGGGGTTTTGGAATTGAGTAATACTTAAATAAGTTTTCCAGTGTACAACATTAGAAATTACTTTCAGCAATGTTTTACTTCAAAAATTGCTTATTCTGTTAATAACCAAACTGTTATTCATTTCCCTTATTATATGGTAAATGCGATGACTTGCATTGCTGTAGATAAGAAGGGCATAAAAATATTTTTTTCCGATAAAAATATATATTTTTGTTTCGATTTCTGCACCAAAATATGTGGTGTTAGTACTTAAATAGCACAGGGTCAGAGCAGACTATGCATCTGCACAGTCAGACAAGGGTATTAGTTCTTCGTTCACTGATGCCCCTAGTGGATAGTAGAGCCAATGATAGGTGGGCTCCTAGTGGATAGTAGAGTTGACCCTTAATCCATTAGGTTTCTCACCGCTGTGGTTCGAGCTTCGCTCGGGTCACATGTTTGAAAGCAGGGTTCTGCTTACGGATGGTCAGGACTTTTTCCCCGGGTTCTCCGGTTGTCGCCCACCTTTGATGAACAAACGGCTTATTCAGCGGTAGCTAAACGGAGCAATATTTCATTGTACATACATCGTACGTACATACTCAGGGTGAAGTAAGTCGACTGTAAAAATACTTTAAAACCACCGGTAGTTTCTATTACAGACCGTTCTAATGCGGTGGTTCTGGTGTTGCTCTTACTCTGTGTAGCCTCGTGGTTTATTTATATCAAGTCTTGCCTTGTATTGCACCCTCCTTTTTTTCAGTCCTTTCAGTCCTTTTAGCATTGTGATTACCTCGCTAGGGGAAGGGAGAGATGGTCTGTTTTCTTTTTTTGTGCGTTTGTTTGTGTTGCGTGTTTGGGTTTGTGTCTCTTATCTCTTCCTCTTGGTGTCAGGGATGTACTACGACTTGTAATTGTGGCACTTCTTGGAAGTTTCTTTTTACCAAGTTTCGAAAAAAAAGAATGCCCTCCTTGCATTACGTCCCAAAAAAGGACATTTGCAAATAGTGTAGACCCGAATCAGACGCCGCAGAACGCACCATTTGCAATAAATACAGTAATTTTTATAAAACATGATAATAATAAAAAAACAACCACATATCCTTTTATTGGAAATGGACCAGTCCAAAGAGTTATAAGATAAGAGTCAACTCAACATAATGGGTTGTCTAAACTAAGCGTACCTATATAGTCCCCTATAATGTATAGTGAAAACAGGGTTTTGTAGGCGTCTACATTATTTTGGACATTTTCAGAATCTTGCAAGTTTCAACCCAGCTTTTGAATTTGTTACTTCTGGTAATTTTTTTAATGCATTAATCTTTCTTCACACACTTAATCACCAAAATATCCTTGATTCCGATATTTTATTGTAAATATGCTAAGATTACACAGCTCCAGACATGGGTACACTGTACTCATTAGAAGAGCCTCAAACCAGCTTTCAGTTTGTTAATTCTGGTAATCTTTTTAATGCATCAATCTTTCTTCATGCACTTAATCACCATAATCCTTGATTCAGATATTTTATTGTAAAAATGCTAAGATTACACAGCTCCAGACATGGGTACACTGTACTCATTAAAAGCGCCTCAAACCAGCTTTCAATTTGTTAATTCTGGTAATCTTTTTAATGTATCAATCTTTCTTCACGCACTTAATCACCAAAATATCCTTGATTCCGATATTTTATTGTAAAAATACTAAGATTACACAGCTCCAGACATGGGTACACTGTACTCATTAGAAGCGCCTCAAACCAGCTTTCAATTTGTTAATTCTTAAAAATGTATCCATTCTCATTAACATATTGTTTCCTTCTACCACGATGACGGGATCACCACTAGCAACTATGGCGTGATATACGAGGGATGTTCGAAATGAATTGCTTATTTCTATCTGGAGACTTCAAATTTCAAGTTAGCCCAAAAGTACTCATTTCATGCCCTCGAAGTACTCCCCGTGGCTAGAAATGCAAAGTTTCACTCGATGTATCCACTTCTTGAAGGCGTCACGGTACGCTGATTTGGGCACAGTAATAAGGTACTTTGTAGTACTCTCCGGTGATGCTTTTGCCCTTTTTCACTGGCACTTTTATTGCGACTCCTTCACCAGAGAAGAAGATTGCATACAAAACCTTCTTTGTACTCAAAGAACGTTTGGCAATTATTGAGCGTTTGCTGTGTTTATTGGCCCAGATCTTATTGCTAACCTTTTTGGCGGGCTCTAAATAATGGACCCAGGTTTCATCACCTGTGACGACATTGGCAAACTGCTTTTTGTCATATTTTGGAAACATTTGAAGCAGCTTTTTGGCCACTTTAACCCGTTGCCTCTTTTGCTCGTCAGTCAACAGATGTGGCACCCATCTAGCAGAAATCTTCCTGACTTTCAAATGCTTCTTCAAGATAAGGTGAACCGTTGATAATGATATGCCTACCTTTCGTGCAATATCACGAACTGTAATTCTGGCATCTCCTTCAATGATTTCCTTTATTTCGGAAACGATTTCTTTACGAAATGCAGATTTTGGCCTACCTGATTTCGGTGCATTTTTGATGGACTCTACACCAGACTCAAATTTCTTTTTCCACCGCAGAACTGTGTCATAAGACACACAAGAAGGTCCAAAAGCAGTAGAAATTTCAGTCATCAGCTTCTTCAAAGAACAACCAAGTTTTGAGCGAGCTTTGATGTAAGCCCGTATTTCATCTTTTTTGTCGACGCTTCTACCAACCATTTTTACTGCAGTGGTAAATGACTGCGTGTATTCAAATGGCAAATTTTATGTCTTACACTTAGTCTAACATGTGCATTCATACACCATTGTGTAGATATTGAATAACCCTATACAGGTATGTATTGGTTTTTATCGTGCCCCACGTGGATATCGAGCTAGAGGACAATAAGCAATTCATTTCGAACATCCCTCGTACGTTGCAATATTATATCTGATTATATCTGATAATATATTTGTTCCATATTAAAAATATATATTCTATATACATATTTATTACCAATAAAATATAATTATTAACAATAAAATATTTATTTGCGATAAAATAGCATATATTTCTTTGCTACGTAAATGCTTATTGCCAATACCAGTATATTTATTTGCGATAAAGTATCAATTGATTAATTGGCAATAAAATATATTTGTTCACAAAAAAAAGTATTTATTTGAGATTTTTTTTCTTGCAAATTAAATATGTATTAATATGTATTAATATAGTATTTTATTTGGACAATAAAAATCACAATATATAAAAATATATTCATTTGCCAAAAAATATTTATTGAAAATATTTACAAAAATATTCATTATAATTTTTTTTAAAATATATATATTGGCTAAAATTAGCATTGTGGGATATGGTGAAGCCTTGTAACAGATATTTATATTGGCTCGACAAAATTTCCGGCGGTTCGATCCTTGGTCAACTCGCGGCTTAGATTTTCGTACCTTAAACTTTCGTACTTAGCTGCCCACCCCCTCGCCCTCCTCCGCCCCCAGTTTTGTTAACACTTCTATGAGAACTTCAGCTCTAGTTTCCTAGTCTGCACGGAAACATTAGGACCAACAGACAGGTATTAATAAGTAGTCCAAGATCGGCCCCAAGATCTGGACTATATATTCAAGTATATAATACTTTAAGATAACAAAAAATGTATATGGATCGTTATTCCGCGTGGTCTAGAAGTCCAAAACAAAGAAACTGCAACACACGAGAGAAATACCGAGTGTTGAGTTAACTTATGTCGGTAGAGTTCTAGTTCTTGGATGAGAGATGACATAAAATCAAAAGTGACTTAAGTCAAAATGGTCAAGGATCGAGTTGACCATAAAGCGCGAACCAAAACAATATGGCAACTCTCTGTGTAATCACTGGAGGCTGTCATTATTAGGTTTCACAGAGCAAATGAAATTCGCTGTTACAAAACCGTGTTATATCTCACAATGCTAATTTTACCCAACAATTTTTGCACCTTGCAAATATATACTTTCTTGTGACACAAAATATTGATTCTATAAATGTGTATAAATTTTATTAAACACATTTGTTTTTGTTTTGAATGAATATATTTTTATTGACAATATATCTTTTGTGGCTAATTAAAATGCTCATTACAGACTGAACAATTTTTTTTTTATTTTGAAAAAATATAATTTTATTGCCAATAAATAAACCTAATTGCCAATAAATGTATTTTATTGCCACTAAGTATTTATTTCGCAAACAAATCTATTTCTTTTGCCAATAACTACAACTGCAATAAATATTTTTATTGCCAATAAATATTTATTTTGCAAATAAATATATTTTTATTGGCCATGAATATTCTGAATATAAAATACATATTTTAATATGGAACAAATATATTACCAGATACAATTTTGCAACGTATATCACGCTATAAGCAACCACGTTATACTATGGTAGTTTGAAACAAGCAATGTTTATGTTATGTTATGAACACATTTTTCTCACCCTCTTTCACATGCTGCAAAGGTCACGAGTGCTTATTCGTTTCGTGGTACTCAATGTAATGGACTTCCACTGTAGTTTTACTTTAAGAGAAGGGTCCGCTTGTGTACGGATTGGCAGCTTCATCTCCCATAGAGATATCTCTACCTGTTGGTTTGCCGAAAGTCCATAGCCACAAGAGTGGTATTTTGGGTCTTTGGTGTTTGAAAGTTGGAGAATTTGTAAATATATATATATAGAAATTTCGTTGAGTACAATGATGTGAAAACAAGCACCTGAAAAGTGAGAGTTGTTATCCTTGTTTAGCTTAGTGAGATAAAACTATCAGTGAAGTGGAACTACTGACAGTTTGTAGATTTCATTTAGGGTGGGTTGGCGTTAGGATGAAAGCTAGGGTGGACGGTAGGTTGGACGAAATTACACGAACAAAAGGAAGAATAAAGGGACGAAATGACGGAAATTTGCACGTCTACGTTTACGTAGCTGTGGCAATAATTATACCAAACGTACTTTTCAATGTAAAATGCCCATACCAGTTGATATTTGTACTATCACATGCGCGAATGGAATGCGCATACGGTATCTTATGCTGGGGACCAGTTCAGAGCTCCGAAGTACGATTTCTCGTAATGAACTGCCTATAACTCCTTTATTTCTGAACAAAAACCATAAAATGTGGTTATTCATTTTCCATACCCTTCTCATGTTGAATAAATTAAGATGCCACGCCCACGTCTTATTTTCAGCCAACCTGATTACTTAATCAAGGTTGTAGATAAAAATTCACATAATGATAAACAATGCAGATCCAGATCAGCTGGCTTCTTCAGAAGCCAACTGATCTTGATCTACGCTGTTCGCAAAGGCAGTGGTTATCCGGATTCAGCAGGACTAGTATTAATTACATCAAAACTTTGAGACGACAATTAAACTGATCTGCTGAGCATTATTTTGTGTGTGGCCTTAAAAGCCGTATAGCATACTTTTCTCATTACTTTACGGGTTGACCTGAAAAATCCCAAAACTGACATTTTCAAAAGGTGCAGTAAAATACATAAATACAGTATTCTTAAGAGGTGATAGTAAGAAGCCGCGGTTGATAATCATATCCTGAAGGTGAACATTCTTACTATTACTCTTTCAAGAAAGCAGTGTTCCTGTAATATCACTCGAACTGGGCTAAGAAATTAGAGGCGTACTGTAAGTTAATTTGCTGTATATGAACTAAACCTACAAATCAGAACGCGTTATTTCCTTATTCGTAAGTGTGTTCTTTGCTTTCAAAGGATCTAGTTTCTCAGCAATTATTCCCACTTATTTGGCCTTTTGTGTTTTCTGAGCCAACTTAGCGACGACGCATTAATGTTATTAAAATCTTATCGTCCTCAGAAAGTAGGAAAATTGGTGTTTCATGCCGGTATCTCCTTAGAAGACATTTGCGTAAAATGTTAAGGTTTAACTCTCTTTTCACAAACAAATGAAAATACAGAGTCAAAATAGTGTCTGTTGTTTTCTACCAAATATTCTAGGAGGTAAGCAAGGTAAACAATTGCAAAATAAGAGAGGTAAACAAATGGTATACAGTTTGTAAAAAATAGAGATAAACAAGAGGTATACAAGAGAGGTAAACATGTGGTATACAGTTGCCAAACAAGAAAGGTAAACAAAACGTATACATTTTGCAAAATGACAGTCTGAGGTAAAAAACAAAACAAAAACAACAACAACAAAAAAAACCCAAAAAAAAACAACAAAAAAAACAACAACAAAAAAACAAAAAACAAAGGTATATAGTTTGCAAAATATAATCTTCATTAAGTCAACAGGCCTATGTATTATGAATATGCACTTCATTTTTTTCCATAATTATATATATCCAAAAAAATATGCAAACATATATATTTTGAATCGATCAAGTTTTAACAAGTTTTTCAGCTGTTTTTTATACTCCTAAAGAATTTTACTGCATAAATCTAAATGAATGTACTTCATACCCACACCTGTCTCGTTCGCCATTTTATATGGCGGAAATACCATGTCTTACATAGCTCTAAGAAAAAAAAAAAGGTATACAGATAATGTGTTTTAGAGTTCCTCAAAAACATGTGGGTACTCATTAGAACTCCGGGAGGCGCTTTGAATGAGTACCCACAATGTAAGTTTTTGTGAAGAGCTCTTTAATAACAATACTTTGGTTAAAATCTTTTCTGATTCAGAACAGTGGCTAAGAAGTATACATTTAACATAGGTGAGTTAACGTAATTTACAATTACCTGATTAGCTATTGTAACAGGATTTGCTGAATCTATTTGGTCATAGTTCAAAGCAAAATGGCCTTTCGCCGCTTTCAAGAATTCTTCAAAGGTACAACCCAGACTACTTTTATCAACAAGATCTATCCAATTAGGATTCATGAGAGGACCGGCTAAAATCCAAACATAGCTGCTTCCGTAGAGACCTTGTCTGTATGCCTTAAAAAGCAGAAATACACTTGTAAGTGGCCCCAAAGCAACAAAATATGCCAAGGTTATAATTAAGTATGATGTCAAATTGCCATTTAATAGAAAAAAATATAATGAAGAAATTTACGAAGTGTTCAACTCACAGATCGCAGTCTACCCTTGATACCGAGACAGTTCTACCAAAAATATTTCAAAACAAAGCTTTGCTGTTGTTGTGATTAGATGTTTAACAGTCCAAAACAGACTAAATAAGTACATGACCCTTTAACCCTTTCAGCCCTGTAGACTAGGCCAGATACTTTAGCAAACATTGTAGCTCCAGATGAGACTACTCATATTGAGCTCATATATGCTCTGCACTGTTTGTTATTTGGTTCTTGGTTTACAACTGTTGCCTTTCGGTAGCACTGTACATATCTAAATGCAGAGATGGAAGTGCCTAATTCAGAAACTCAGGGTTGAAAAGGTTAAGCTGATAAATGGAACGTAATATTAAAATGACATAGCTTACCTCACAGAATACTTTAGGTGCTTCTGCCCAGTAAAACGAACCTATTATAATCCGCACGTCGTATTGCTGAAATGTTAAAGCAGTCACGACATCAAATTACTTGAACCGGGCCATGAGAATAATTGTCTTTGGGGCCTATGCAAACAGTGAATGGCCAAAACAGCATGCGTATCTACTCTGTCTAATCATTTCCTTTAATGCTTGTCAAAGAAATATAATTTGCAGTATCCAGTGATTTTACAACCGGACAGCGAAGGCCCTGATCAGGGACTTCGCTGTCTGAAAAATCCACAGAAGACACCATTTTCTATGGCTCGTCTCATTTATAATAATAATAATAATAATAATAATAATATTATTATTACTATTATTATTATAGAAGAATATATAATATACCCTATTCTAAAACATTTCCGTGAGAAGATATCAAAGCTTTTCAATTTGTACATGTACAAGGGTCACTGCATAGGCACAGACTAATTTGATGACTACTACTGACCATGACGTAGCATGAGATCATTACGAAAACACGCCTATTCAAATATATTGAAAATTTCACCACCAAAAATGAAAGTTTCCGATAATAATTCTGAAATTTATCATATTTCTGCTCAAAAACATAGATTATGGGTACTCGTTAGACAATACCAACAATACGTTTTTGAGCAGAAATAAGAAAAATAATGTATACCCCTGTTAAACCCAGTTTTACTATATAAAAGTGGGGTTTAAGGGGGTCAAAATTAAATTGGTATGTTTTCGTGATTTTCCAATATTGACCACTGAAATTTTGGTATTCCCATTGTTACGTCATGGTCAGTAGGCATACTTTTTCCCGAGGATGAATTTTCAGTGACGTCATTGATTGTTTTTCATTATCAGACCAAGACCATTCTTATAAATAGGTAAACACCACTTCAACGTTCTCGGTGATATATTTTTTGATCTCGTCTAAACTTATGACCTCACTAGCTCAGTGGTAGTTCTTTTAGATTATTAACCTTGATCATATGGGTTCTTATCCTAGCAGACCTTTTATTTATTTATCCGTTTTTTGTTACGAAGCTTAATGATAAGAAGAAAACATTCTAATAATTTTATAAATATAAAACGATTTGTGTATCCATTTTGTTTTCTAGTTTTTATTTTCGTTCGTGGTCAAAAAAAAAAAAAAAAAAAAAAAAAAAAAAAATAGAAAGAAAAGTTTCCAAAGCCTATTTTGTTTAGACCTATCGTAATACCACGTGATAATCTATACACAGACGTATTTGGCTCGAATGTTTGAAGTATGGCCTTTCTTTGTAAACGTCCGAAGAGTCAGCTTCGCAGGGTTCCGTTTAAAAAGAAAGAGAAGGTAAATTACATGTCAAATTTCAAATGATAATTGTACAGACATTAGGGTTATTTTCATTTTAAAACAGCTGAAAAGATATAATTTCTATATATATTTTACAGTTTAAAACAATTGAAAAAAAAATAATTTCTATATATAAAGATATAAAGTAAAAAATGAGAATGAGAATCATTTGATAAGAGCGACTGTCTCAAAATATAACTAAAGGTTGTCGTTCAAAATTATTTGTATCTGTTTTCTGTAGTTCTGTTACATATTTTAGTAACATTTACAGCGAGAAGTTAAAATCCAGATATCAAACACTCAAGACACTGCCCTTAGTTTAGAAAGTAAATAAATGAACTCAAGAACTGGTACAATCAGATGCACATCAAGTTCTCAACATCAAAGAGCAAGACAGACAAATACAATTAAACAGCCACAAAAAGAACAGATGGCAAGCCCTTTCCGAAAATGGTGGCAAATTTGTTACACAAACTTAACTGAATAATTGTTAAAAGAAAACCATTTGTATGTAAATATTACCAAATGATTAACAAAAGAAATGAAAGTATCGCCTTCGGGCGATCAGTAACAAATTACTGAGCGAGGGTGTGTGTGTGGGGGGGGAGGGGGTCGGGGGGGGGGGGGAGGGACGGGGCTTTAGCTAGCTTTATGGGATCCCAACCCTCACCATCGGCTTCCATAGTAGTAAACAACATATACTTGTTTGGTCCACGTGTCACATAGAGGTTTTCTAACTCAATCATGAATCATTACAGGCAACAAATAAATCACAGAAAAAGCCTTCAAAAAAGCAAAGATGAGGATTCAAAAGAAACAACGCGTTGATACACTTGGAGATCCCTGGGGTGTGCAACAACACCACTGGAATACTAGAGCAAAAAGAAAACCACCAGTTGATCCCCGGTGGGTCGAGAAACAAACATAACAAGAATGAGGTCGATGGCGCGTATCTCAAATCCCGAAGCTCCGTGCTAAGGTTACTAATAGCATGATGGACGGATGAACAGATGAACGGACTCAGTCTCGTACACCCTAACCATAAAAGGAAGTATTGTAGCGACTTTAGTTAAATTGCACTCATTAATTTTGGAAGAGACAGCGTGACAGACATATGGACCGGACTACTATCGCATTACCATTAGGGGAATTCATGTAGCAAATTCCGCCTAGTGGCTTAGGAGGAGATAGCATGAGGAACAGATGGACGGACGGAAAATAATGTTGCTGTCACACACCCTTACCATAAGGGGGATAATCTGATTACGTCGCTTGGTTAATCAATTGTTTGAAGGACAAATATAATCCCGGCCGTGTGCGGAGAACTCCCATGGGAAGGGAATGCCCTTCCCCTAATCATCTTTAATCATATCTAGGTATTTTGGCCCGTTTAGCGTTGCACTTGGAATTTCGAATAAAATTATTATTATTATTATTATTATTATTTATAATTATTAACATTCTCTGTTGTCCTTATGGCTCATTATGACCCAATTTTCTCTGCTAGCCATATGGCTCTCATTTATTTGTTTTCTTGGCGGTGTGTTACTTCAAGCTTTCTAACTTCATCTGACTTATCAGAGGACGTAGTCAGTGGAAACCATGGAACTACCTACCAAGGGAGAACCTTGGAGGTTCTATCTATAACAAAACAATAAATCTCGTAACTGTATAATTCTACAGTAATAAAGAATAAAGCTTGTTGTTTGATTCTATATATATTCTTCTACAATGACGACGTACGTCACCGGGTAGAGGGAGTGACGTCATTGCCGCCGCGGCTGAATCCCCGACGCCATGACTGATCTATCACTGACGTCGACGTGACTCGTCCATGACCTACTTCTCTATTATCGGCGTCGGCGCCGTCGGCAGTGATCGTCCACTAACTGCTGGCAACGTCTTCCGCCAAACGTCATATGTAAACTCCATTTTAATTAACACAGTTCCATATTAATCACAATGCCTGGATAACAAACAGGGCTATGACATTCCATTTGTCGAGACCCTAATTTTAATCAAGACTCTCCATATTTTCTGGCTGTATCAGAAATTATCAAAAAATTCGAACGTTGAAATATGATCTATGGAAAAGTAGTATTGGATCACATCCCAAGTCTAATATTATACTTCAGCAGACGACACATTTAACAGAAAATTATTACACACTACTTCAGCAGACGGCATTCAACAGAAAATTATGCCTAATTTATCACCACTTTGATTAATTAGAAAATAAAGTACATGCGCGTGTGATTAAAGTACATAAATGTATATGTCTGTGGGTGCGTGCATGCCTGTATGTTGATGCGTATGTCCTCGGTTTCTAATATTTATTGACGGGCACTATTTCTTATGGCGTTGTGCTTTGAATGCATCAGCAAGTCCTGCACTGCTCTCAGTATACCAACAACACATTGCGCCTGGTAGAAATAGACCCTGATAAGACCTAAAATTAATTTTGTGTAACTGCAGTTCTGTAAGATAAATTTGAGTGACTGTTCCGTCAATGTACGAGGGGAGTTTCATTTAATTGTGTCACTAATAGCCCACCATACCACGTGGCTTTAAGGAGCACTCGGAAACTGCAGTGATTTCACAGGGGAGTGATTTTCTATAATAGGATGATATTTCGGTCTAATCCGTTTAGTCTTTCAAAAGGTATTGAAAGTTCAAGTTGATCAGTCATATACACTCAAAACTAAAGGCACACTATCAAAACGTAGACTTGCAACCGGTTTAAGAGGCCTGTGTCTTATCCATGACAACGCACCTGCTCACAAGTGTGTTCTTGTCCAATACTTCTTGAAAGAGGAAAAGGTCGCTCAGCTCTCTTCTACCTTATTCGCCAGACCTTAGTCCGTGCGACTTTTTCCTGTTTCCTTTACTAAAGAAAAAAAAAAGATAAGAGAAAAGTCCAGGGAGTGCCACAATCACAAACCGCAGCCCTTCCCAGACACCAAGAGGAAGAGGAAACCGACAAATCCAAACAAGCACAAAGCGAACAAACGTACGAAAAGCACTAAGATTAGCTCTCTCTTCCCCAAGCGAGGTAATCGCAATACTAAAAGGACAGAAAAACACAAGAACAAAATGACACATAGTAAGACATACAACAAATAGCCTCGTAGAATAAACCACAAAGCAACAAAGAGTAAGACTAACACCGGGACCACCGCCTTAGAACAGTCAGAAGAGTAAACCACCGTGGGGTTTAAAGCACTTTTACAGCTAGCCCACTTCACCCTGGGTCCCGATGCCACTCTTAATCACAAATAAAAAAAAAACAGAACGCAAAATGGGCTGCTGTTGAAGGTGACCAAAATGCTAGCATCACAACACAACGAGTTAAACAGAAAGCAAAGTGGGCAGCTGTTGAAGACGGTTACCACAATGCTAGCATCACAACACATATAGAAAAAAAAAAAAACAGTACAAAGAGTAGGAACAACACCAGGACCACCGCCTTAGAACGGTCAGTAGAATAAACTACCGGTCAGTAGAAAGCACTTTTACAGCTAGCTAACTTCACCCTGGGTCCCGATGCTACTATTAATACAGAAATACATAAAAATTCGGTTCGCATAAAGGTTCCCAACTCAGTCAATGCATCAAAGTGAAAACATAAAAATCAAATTAATCAATATAATAAACAAAAAAAACAAACCCCTTTCTGGCCGTTGTTATGAATCCCGAAGTGCAATTGGTAGTGCAATTTACCAGTGTCTTCAGGGTACACCTAGAAAGGCCTACTTCTCTGCCTTTACAGAATGGATTTCGCGACTTGAAAAGTGTGTTTCCGTCAAGGAAAATGCTTCCGATGTTTGAAGTAAACGAATTGTGAATGGGATTAATAACGCGCCTTGTAGAACCCCAATGACAACTTTAAATGAAGCCCCTCGTAAGAATCGTCGATATTCAAAATGTTGTTCAAATATCTGGAAGCTGATTTAAATATTCAGCTTGTGTATCATCAGAAAGATACACCCTAAAATTGCTTTCATTACAAAACAAAAAACAAGAGGACTATGATGGTCCTATATCGCTAACCTGAGCAAACAGCTTTGCATACTTACTGTTGAAGTTTCAGCCAAGTTCATTGCTCTAAGATTTTTGTATAAATTTTATAGCCCTGCTCCCCAGCGGCCATGTTGTTTTCAAGCATCATGATGGTTTGAACTGAATCTTGAAAAAGGGTCACCAAAGGAACAATTCTGCCAAGTTATATTGAAATCGGTCCAGTGGTTTCTAACAAAAAGATTTTTAAAATGTTTTATATAGCTTTATAGGGCAAAATAAGCCCCACCCACTAACAGCAATGTTTTTTTGACGAATCATGACAGCTTGAACAAACTTGGAGGAGGGTTACTATAGGAACATTCCTGCCAAGTTATATTGAAATCGGTTCAGTGGTTTCTGACAAGAAGTTTTTTTTAAAGTTTTCTATTTAAATATATAGGGAAAATAAGCCCCACCCCTAGCAGCCATGTTTTTTGACGAATCATGATTGCTTGAACAATCTTGATAGAGGGTCACCAAGGAAACATTCCTGCCAAGTAATATTGAAATCAGTCAGGTGTTTTCTGACAAGAAGAATTTTAAAGTTTTCTATACAAATATATAGGGAAAAAAAGTCCCGCCCCCTGGCAGCCATGTTTTTTGACGTATGATGAGGGCGTGAACAATCTTGGTAGGTCACCAAGGCGACATTCCTGCCAAGTTACATTGAACTCGATCCAACGCTTTCTAACAAGAAGATTGTTAAAGTTTTCTATATATATATATATATATATATATATATATATATATATATATATATATATATATATATATATATATATTAAATATGCCCCGCCCCCTAGTGGCCATGTTTTTTGACGAATCATGACGGCATGAACAATCTTGGTAGAGGGTCACCAAAGAAACATACTTGCCAAGTGATATTAAAATCGGTCGAGTGGTTTCTGACAAGAAGATTTTTAATCTTTTCTATATAGATATATAGGGAAAATAAGCCCCACCCCCTGGCGGACACGTTTTTTGACGAATCATGATAACTTGAACAATCTTGATATAGGGTCAACAAGGGAACAGTTCTGCTAAGTTATAATGAAATCAGTCCAGTGGTTTCTGACAAGACGATATTTAAAGTTTACTATATATATATATATATATATATATATATATATATATATATATATATATATATATATATATTATAAATAAATAAATATATATATATATATATATATATATATATATATATATATATATATATATATATATATATATATATATATATATAGCCCCGCCCCCTGGCCGCCACGTTTTTTGATGTATCATGATGACTTAAACAATCTTGGTAGAGGGTTACAAAAGAAACATTCCTGCAATGTTTTACTGAAATCGGTCCAGTGGTTTCTGACAAGAAGATCATTAAAATTTTCTGTTTAGATATATAGGGAAAATAAGCCCCGCCCCCCTAGCGGCCATGTTTTCTGACAAATCATGACGGCTTGAACAATCTTGGTAGAGGATCACCAAGGAAACATTTTTGCCAAGTTATATAGAAATCAGTTCAGTGGTTTCTGACAAGAAGATTTTTCAAATTTTCTATATAGATATATAGGGAAAATAAACCCCGCCCCCTGGCGGCCATGTTTTTTGATGAATCCAAATGGCTTGAATAATCTCGTAGAGGATTACCAAAGGAAGATTTCTGCAAAATTATATTGAAATCCGTCCAGTGGTTTCTGACAAGAAGATTTTTAAAGTTTTCTAAATAGATATATAGGGAAAATAAGCCCTGTCCCCTGGCGGGTATGTTTTTAGCTCACCTGAGCCGAAGGCTCGTGGTAAGCTATTGTGATCACTCACCGTCCGTCGTCGTCGTCCGTCCGTCCACAATCTTTAAACAACATCTCCTCCTAAACCACTGATTGGAATTTGACCAAACTTCACAGGATTGATCCTTGGTTGGTCCTCTTTCAAAGTTGTTCAAATGGTTCTAGTCCATTGCATATCTAGGTCGTACGAGCTAAAAATATATTTTTTAACTAAAAAAATCTTCTTGTCAGAAACGACAGGACCGATTTCCATATAATTCCTCATGGCCGCCAAGGGGCGGGGCTTATTTTCCCTATATAGAAAAATTTAAAAATCTTCTTGTCACAAACCACTGGACCGATTTCAATAACATATTGCATAAATGTTCCTTTGGTGATCCTCTACCAAGATTGTTCAAGCCATTTGGATTCGTCAAAAAACATGGCCGCCAGGGGATGGGGCTTATTTTCCTTATATATCTATATAGAAAACTTAAAAAATCTTCTTGTCAGAAACCACTGGAGCGATTTCCATATAATTTTGCAGAAATGTTCTAGGTGATCCTCTACCAAGATTGTTCAAGCCATTTGGATTCGTCAAAAAACATGGCCGCCAAGGGGCGGGGCTTATTTTCCCTATATATCTATAAAGAAAAAAATAAAAATCTTCTTGTCACAAATCACTGGACCGATTTCAATATCGTTTTGCAGAAATGTTCCTTTGGTGATCCTCTACCAAGATTGTTCAAGCCATTTGGATTCGTCAAAAAACATGGCCGCCAGGGGGCTGGATTTATTTTCCCTATATATCTATATAGAAAACTTAAAAAATCTTCTTGTCAGAATCCACTGGACCGATTTCGATATAATTTTGTAGAAATGTTCCTTTGTTGATCCTCTACCAAGATTGTTCAAGCCATTTGGATTCATAAAAAAACATGGCCGCCAGGGGGCGGGGCTCATTTTCCCTATATATCTATATGGAAAACTTAAAAAACTTCTTGTCAGACACCACTGGACAGATTTCAATATAATTTTGCAGAAATGTTCCTTTGGTGACCCTCTACCAAGATTGTTCAAGCCATTTGGACTTGTCAAATAACATGGACGCCAGGGGGCGGGGCTCATTTTCCTTATATATCTATATGGAAAACTTAAAAAATCTTCTTGTCAGAAACCACTGCACCGATTTCCATATAATTTTGCAGAAATGTTCCTTTGGTAATCCTCTATCAAGATTGTTCAAGCCATTTGGATTCGTCAAAAAACATAGCCGCCAGGGGGCAGGGCTTATTTTCCCTATTTATCTATAATAGAAAACTTACAAAAATCATCTTGTCAGAAACAACTGGATCGAATGCTACATAATTTTGCAGAAATGTTCCTTTGGTGATTCTGTACCAAGATTGTTCAAGCCTTTTGGATTTGTCAAAAAACATGGCCGCCAGGGGGCGGGGCTTATTTTCCCTATATATCTTTAAAGAAAATTTGAAAAATCTTCTTGTCAGAAACCACTGGACCGATTTCATTATAACTTGGCATAAATGTTTTCATGGTGACCCTCTACCAATATTTTTCAAGTAATCGTGATTCATCAAAAAACATGGTCGCTAGCGGGTGGAGCTCATTTTCCCTTTATATCTATATAGAAAGCTTGAAAAAATCTTCTTAACAGAAACCACTGGACCGATTTCAATATAACTTGGCAGAAATGTTTTCTTGGTGACCCTTTACGAAGACTGTTCAAGCCGTCATGATTTGTCAAAAATCATGGCTGCTAGGGGGCGGGGCTTATTTTCCCTAAATATCTGTATAGAAATCTTTAATGATCTTCTTGTCAGAAACCACTGGATTGATTTTAATATAACATTGCAGAAATGTTTCTTATGTAACCCTCTTTCAAGGTTGTTCAAGCTGTCATGATTCGTCAAAAAACATGGCCGCCAGGGGTCGGGGCGTTGCGGGGTGGGGGGTACTTATTTATTTTCCCTATGTATCTATATAGAAAATTTCTTTTCAGAAACTACAGGACTGATTTCATTATAACTTGGCAAAAATGTTTCCTTGGTGACCCTCTACCAAGATTGTTCAAGTAATCGTGATTTGTCAAAAAACATAGCTGCTAGTGGGTGGGGCTTATTTTCCATATATATATCTATATAGAAAACTTAAAAATCTTCATGTCAGAAACTAATAGACCGATTTCAATATAACTTGGCAGGAATGTTTCTTTGGTGACCCTCTACCAAGGTTGTTCAAGCTGTCATGATTTGTCAAAAAACATGGCCGCTAGGGGGCGGGGCTTATTTTCCCTATATATCTATATAAAAAATCTTCTCGTAAGAAACAGTTGGACCGAGTTCAATGTAAATTGGCAGGAATGTTGCTTTGGTGACCCTCTACCAAAATTGTTCCAGCCTTCACAATACGTCCAAAAACATGGCCTCCAGGGAGCGGGGCTAATTTTCCATATATATCTGTATAGAAAACTTTAAAATCCTTCTTGTCAAATACCTCCTGATTGATCTCAATAATGCTTTGGTGATTCTCCACCAAGAATGTTCAAGCAATCCGGATTTGTCAAAAAAACATGGCTGCTAGGGGGTGGGGCTTATTTTCCCTATAGATCTAAATAGAAAACGTTAAAAAACTTCTCATCAGAAGCCACTGAACCGATTTCAGTTTAACCTGGCAGGAATGTTCCTTTGGTTACCCTCTACCAAGTTTGTTCAAGCTGCCACGATTCGTCAGAAAAAAAAATGTCCGTTAGGGGTAGGTCTTTATAGCGATATAAAACACTTTGGTGGGGGTGGGGGGCAGGGCCATAAAATTTATACATAAATCTTAGAGCAGTGAACTTGGCTGAATCTTTAACAGTAAGTATGCAAATCTGTTTGCTCAGGTAAGAAATATATGACCATCATTGTCCTCTTGTTTGACAAATCCAAATGGCTTGAATAATCTTGGTAGAGGATCACCAAAGGAACATTTCTTCAAAATTATATTGAAATCGGTCCAGTGGTTTCTGACAAGAAGATTTTTAAAGTTTTCTATATAGATATATAGGGAAAACAAGCCCACCCCCTGGCTGCCATGTTTTTTGACGAAGCTAAATGGCTTGAACAATCTTGGTAGAGGATCACCAAAGGAACATTTCTGCAAAATGATATTGAAATCGGTCCAGTGGTTCCTGACAAGATTTTTAAAGTTTTCTATATAGATATATAGGAAAAATAAGCCCCGCCCCTGGGCGGCCATGTTTTCTGACGAATCAAAATGGCTTGAACAACCTTGGTAGAGGATCACCAAAGGAACATTTCTGCAAACTTATATTGAAATTGGTCCAGTGGTTTCTGACAAGAAGATTTTTAAAGTTTTCTATATAGATATATAGGGAAAATAGGCCCCGCCCTCTGGCAGCCATGTTTTTTGACAAATCAAAATGTCTTGAACAATCCTGGTAGAGGATCACCAAAGGAACATTTCTGCAAAATTATATTGGAATCGGTCCAGTGGTTTCTGACAAGAAGATTTTTAAATGTTCCTATATAGATATATAGGGAAAATAAGCCACGCCCATGGCAGCCACGGTTTTTAACGAATCTAAACGGCTTGAATAATCTTGGTAGAGGATCTCCAAAGGTACACTTCTGCAAAATTATATTAAAATTGGTCCACTGGTTTCTGACAAGAAGATTTTTAAATTTTTCTATATAGATATATGGGGAAAATAAACCCCACACCATGGCGGCCGTGTTTTTTTGACGAATCCAAATGGCTTGAACAATCTTGGTAGAGGATCACCAAAGGAACATTTCTGCAAAATGATATTGAAATCGATCCAGTAGTTTCTGACAAGAAGATTTTAAAGTTTTCTTTATAGATATATAAGGAAAATAAGCCCCGCCCCTTAGCGGCCATGTTTTTTGACGGATCCAAATGGCTTGAACAATCTTCGAAGAGGAGCACCAAAGGAACATTTCTGCAAAATTATATTGAAATCGGTCCAGTGGTTTCAGACAAGAAGATTTTTAAAGTTTATATATAGATATATAGCGAAAATGAGCCACGCCCCCTGGCGGCCATGTTGTTTGACGAATCCAAATGAATGCTTGAACAATCTTGGTAGAGGATCACCAAAGGACCATTTCTGCAAAACTATATTGAAATCGGTCCAGTGGTTTCTGACAAGAAGATTTTTAAAGTTTTCTATATAGATATATAGGGAAAATATGCCCCGCCCCCTGGTGGCAGTGTTTTTTGACAAATCCAAATGGCTTGAACAATCTTGGTAGAGGATCACCAAAGGAACATTTCTGCAAAATGATATTGAAATCGATCCAGTGCTTTCAGACAAGAAGATTTTTTAAGTTTTCTATATAGATATATAGCGAAAATAAGCCACGCCCCCCTGGCGGCCATGTTTTTTGACGAATCCAAATGGCTTGAACAATCTTGGTAGAGGATCACCAAAGGAACATTTCTGCAAAATTATATTGAATTCGGTCCATTGGTTTCTGACAAAAAGATTTTTGAAGTTTTTAGTTAAAAGATCTATTTTTAGCCCCTGTGACCTAGATATGCAATTGACCGGAACCATTTGAACATCTTTGAAAGAGGACCAACCAAGGATTATTCCTGTGAAGTTTGGTCAAATTCCAATCAGTGGTTTAGAAGGAGATGTTGTTTAAAGATTGTGGACGGACGGACAGACGGACGACGACGACGACGACACCGACGACGACGGACGGTGAGTGATCACAATACCTCACCTTGAGCCTTCGGCTCAGGTGAGCTAACAAATCTGCCACAAGAGAAGCATAGTAAGTATCCTTCGAAATTTTCACAATTTGTCTGTAATTTAGTGCCAAATCTAATGTAGATGCTATCTACAAGGTATGTCAGTGCGTCACATACGTTTTGACAAGACCAAAGTTTAAACCTTTTTTTGGCCATCAGAAGTAAAGAATGCATTTCTATCATTACAAGCAAGATAAAAAGAACCTTCATTTTATAAAGTAGTCTCAGTTAAGTCTGTATGTTTTTCTTTGATCAAATTATGGGACAAAGCTGTATAAAGCGTAGAAAAATTATATGTTAACAAACTGGACGCGCGAAATCTCCTTGACTTAAGTTTATTAACTCGACTTTAATAATATGAAAAGATAATGTTTTACGCAAAATATGAATATTTCACGACATATACCGTTCTCCAGACAGAAATGTACATTCATGAGTCAGGGAATGATTTTAACCGACCGTCAAATTATGCACAAAATTGTCTTTGTAATAACTGATTCAAAACCTGTTTTACTCAAGTACAGTAGCAGATTCCATGGCGTCTTTGTCAAATTATCACCGGAACATAATACACATTTGTATAGTAACAATCAATGATTCTATTTTGTATACATTATGTCTATTTGAAACAAAGAATTTTAGGATGGAGGCATCGCATATTACTTGTGCATTTTATTTTAAAGAGCTACTGGTGAATCTAAGCATGGCTTGAGTTCGTCATTGGTCTTAAGTCTGTAAACAATTCACTAATTCATGTCTCGACATGACTAATCTACTGTAAATAGAGTTTAATTATATAAGAATGAACTAAGCAAGAAGCAACAAAGGCGAGGGTATTGCAATACCTAACTTACAAGCTATGTCTCTGATACTAATGTGGGAAGCAGTGCGTACTATAAAATATGTGTGCAGTTTTAAGTATTTGCGGCAACTTTTAGCAGACAAGAACGTATGACGACTCTTATGATTGAACGAGCAATTAAAATAATAAAACATACCCAATATCAGAAAAAAGATATGATTCTTTCTGCAAATCTTGTTGTAGTGCATAATAATTGTATTTTCCTCTGCCTAATTGGAAAAATGTGGGGTATGATCAGGTCTAATGCTTACGTCTTAACTATATACACGGTCTGTAAATTTATTTGGACAAGTATTTGCATGGAGTGGCTTTCTGGTCTTACTAACCCGTGTCTGTACCAAACTTTGCTGTGCGCTGTTTGAATAGTTAAGACCAGAGTTCACATTTGCAGTTTTATTTTTTCATTTATTAATCTATCTGTTTAATTATCTTTGTGACAGGCGGCTCATGCTCAGACTATTTTACTCACCCTGAATCTTGAAATCAACGCTCCAACGTCGCTTTTAGCTGTCAAAACTGCTGAAGTCGCAAGTGTCATGTTGTATTTCTTCAGGAGGTCGTGAAACATATTCATTTGCTGCAAATATCGCCGAAAATACGTATTAACCCCTTTTACCCCCAGTTTATTAAATAAATGTTTCAATAATTGAATTTGGATAAGTCCATTTTTGCAAATAGGGCTGCTATTAAAATCAAAGAAAATGGTAAAACATGTAGATCCTGATAAGACGGCTGATTATGAGCCGACTCATCAGGATCTATACTGTTTGCACAAGTATCTGGTTTGTTCTGCAGGTCTGAAAGGGGTGAAGTCTGGACAAACATGAAAACCATTCTTTTGGCGTAGTGATGCAAACCACAGACGAACAAACCTGAGAAATTAGACAGTCAAGAATAAGTAGATAGTGTAGAACCAGATCAAACGCCGCGTAAGATCACGATTTACACGGCTTAGAACTCAGCCAACGCATGCTTAGATACATTACCAGGTATAGTCAAATGAACTTATTGACGTTTCAGCCTAAATGATTAGAAGTTAAGGTGACCGAAAGTTTTGGATAGCTACGAATTACTCAGCGTGAGGACAGAAATATGTAAATATATTTGTAAATACGATTGAGTAACTGAGTAAACCTAGGTCTTTTGTGAAGGGGGGGGGGGGGGGGGGAATAAATGTTGGTTCAGGGTGTTATAAAATGAAAGCTCTTGACAAACCAGGTATTATGATGCAAATGGGACACTTGGATAAACAGAATAAGAAAATTATCGGGATATAAAGATTTTAAAATTGCTTTTATTAGCGTCGCATTTTGATAATACCCAATACTAATGCCCAGAACTAAGCTAGATGATATCAATCGTAGAGGCCATTTTTATAGAACTTGAAAAATCCGTGATGGAATTTTGGTAATAACAAATGAGGTACAGGTGCATTCATTCTAGCTAAATATCCCAAACAGTCCTTAAATAAAGGTTTCTGTGAACAGTAGACTTTATTCCAAACAGTTGCGGGGATTGCTAAAATCCTTTCGGATCGTTTCTGTTGTTGTGGACGTTTCCAAATGCTAGAACATTTCCTGCACATGATAATAACGCGTTTCAAAACAGTAGAAGATGAAGAAGTATTGTTTGTGATTGTGCGACAGTGTAAAAGCGATCTTTTCTCTCCGCTATCTGACACGAAGAACTACAGTCTGATTCGGAGTCATAATTAACACAAACTATGTATCTAAAATTAAAAAAAAATGTTTTCTATAATTTCATTTTGTGATGTTATATTAATAAACTATTTCCAAGTAATTGAATTACGTCACTCTCCACGTATGACGTCATCAGCGTTAGGCTAGCATGTCGTTATTCGAAAATAACAAATGGTATTCATTAAAACTTGTGTTAAAAATGCCACCCAAAACAGTTCTGCGATCTTTTCTGACTAGTACAGGAAACTATATATATATATATATATATATATATATATATATATATATATATATATATATATATATATATATATATATATATATATATATATATATATATATATATATATATATATATTGGTATTCTGTTGTTTATAAGTGACACATTTGTCATTGAGAACCATATCATTTTGCACTAGGTCCACAAAAAGTGGGGAACTTAGCTTATGTTTGACAATGCAGATCATTTTGTACTTACAGACACAGAGATATCGCGCTGATATAATAATGTACCAACTCGGTTCCACTTGAAATATTGCATCATCTTTATATTGAGTGGATTTAGATTTGCCAGCACTTGGTTCACTCGGAACAAGGTAGGAAATAGTTCTCGATCTACTGTAGACGAGGTCGTAGCAACGTAGGACAA
Source organism: Anodontia alba (assembly GCA_964016985.1). Classification (NCBI taxonomy): domain Eukaryota; kingdom Metazoa; phylum Mollusca; class Bivalvia; order Lucinida; family Lucinidae; genus Anodontia; species Anodontia alba. The sequence goes on from OZ024829.1 coordinate 64,537,170, forward strand.
CTAAAATCAAAATGTAACTGAGACTCAAGCATACTATCTGGACAGACCAGCCGGAGTCGATAAACCGAAAAATACCTTCTATCGATGATTTTGCACGTAACAACCTACTTTACGTTGACACTCGATCAATCTGATATTAAAAGTAAATAATCTTTGATTTAATTTTGTAAAGCATATTATCTGGTACTCAGTTTAGATAAGTGTATGTAGCATATACGAAACGTTGTCTTGCAACCCGCGGGAAAATATTAGTGGCTTATAGGCTGTTTTGTCCATAAACTAAATATCTCAATTAAAAGATCTAGCACTATAGGTTATACTAAATATATCGATTAGCTTTTCAAAAGAATATTTTCATGAATAAAACTAGTTCTTTTAAAATATACGCCTTTTTGGTCAGACTTTGGCTGTTTATTACATTAGAGTACAGGTTGACCATATTGATTTACCTCAAATCACAAAATGGCCCTGGACTTATTACCATTGACGAGACTTGATGTTTGATCGAAACAATCATTTTACTTTAAATAGGGATCGAATATATAATATCAGAGAGTAACCGTTGCTATATTTCTATTACATGTACAAGAGCAAGAAACATATATATATTCGCATAGGCAACAAATTTGGTTGTTTCAAACGACAGCTCAAGGAATAGTTGTCGAATATTGTTCGCCGTAAATTGTCACAGTTCATGGCAGGTTTCAAGTAGTACGCGAGTGTCCGCGAACGTTTTGCTTTTTCTTGAATGCAGACTTTGTATTACATGCACTTGCAGATGTAAACGAAAATCTGTCTCACGTGGAACGCAGAATTTTCTGCCATGCCTTAACTGTATTGTAGACGGATCCTTTTAAATATTAAAATTAAAGATCAAAGCAACAAATTAGTTTGGTCGATCTATCACTATTAAATGCAACAGCGATGTAAATAACAATATTTATAGGTGCGCTTGGGTCTGACAGTAATTCTGTTCTAGACAAAGGAGTGACTGCGACAAGTTATAATTTGGAATCTCTGGAGCCAGTTACTGTGTAAAGAATATAAACAGAACAGGAAAAATTTTGCCGTTTTATACCAAGTCCGAAGGGTGATAGGGAAGGTTAACTGTTGCTAAAAATAAAAATGCAACTCTATACAGGTGGCAATTGTATATAGTTTTGGAAATTTATATATATTGTCCACGGTGTATAAATATTAGGTAAAATATTCAACAATAAAAAAGTAAAAGCAAATAACGATAACACAGTAAGGCGTACCCGGAGCACGCAAGCGTACAAGTGACGTCATGATAACGTTACCGATTCAGTCACACATTTTTAATGTAATCACCGCATATTTCAATGCATTTTCTATGTTTCTGTAACCATTTACCGTAAGTATCGCTGAACCAGTCACTTTCTTATGGCGAAACAACATTTTACGTATACCTACGAAGCTCACTGGCGTCCTTAAACCGCAAGCCTCGAGGTGCTACCTAGATCTCCGGAAAAAAAATCTATAGTCCAAGGGGGCAAGATCTGAACTAAAGGATGGATGCTGAAGAATTTCGAAACCAAGCAATTTGATTCAAGGAGACTGAGTCAGCTCTGTGTCCTGAAGATTTTCTTGGTGGAATATTATGCGCTTGGGGTCGAAATCGGGGCGTTTTTTCTTCAATGCCTGCATCAAGTCACGCCTGGCAATCTGAAGTGATGAAATAAAGTCAAACTTAAAATCGTGACGGCACAATAAAGCCAAAACAGTGTAATTTTAACATATTGATATGTTTTGTTATCAATAACTTCTAAAATTTTTAAGTATTTAAATACTAGATCTAGTTAAAATAATGTTTAAAATGTTAATCTGTTTACCTTCGAATAGTAACTAGCGGTCACTGTCTAACCATCGGAAACCGGGTGCTGTAGGATCAAGTCTTTCCTGCCCTTGAAAAACATAAACATATGTTTTCCACCGCTTTTCTGTACTCCTGGATTTTTTCGGGGAGGGGTACCCGGAGTTTTCCATATACAGGATTGGGATTTCGCCGTGTCGAAGTGCCATAGCCAAGTCTCGTGGGTTGTAACAATGCGGTCGATGAATTGTCCGCCTTCACACTCCTACCGCCAGACGAACTCTTCAGAGCAGCGAACCCTGGTTTCCCGCTGGTAATCCTTAAGGAGTCGCCGCACCCAGCGCGCGCACACTTTAGATATGCCTAATTGTGTTTCGAAATTGTCATGCTCTGTAGAAGTGGAAACATCTAGTTCAGAAGCTAAACTTCTCAAGGTATGTCGCCTGGCACTGTACACGATATCTTTCACTTTCTCTGAAATAGAACATTTCACCTTGGACGGCCGGCCACATCGATGATCGTCTTCTATAGAGCAGCTTCCTTCCCGAATCGATGGCACTTAAAGAGAAGCACCCCACTGCATTTCTTGGTCGAACTCTGTAACACATTTCACGGATCACTAGGTGTCTTGTCTAATACCACGCAAAATTTAATTACTGTCCTTAACTCGGCGTCGCCCGTTGAAATCATTGTTTTGAAATCTCGGTTAGTGAAATGCCATTAAAAATACCCATGTCTTTCAACCGACACAGACAAACGTCAAAATTTCCGGTAAAGGCGTCATAAATGACGTTGGACAGCTCGCGTAGTCGTACCTAAAGAAAATGTATTCAAATGCGGTAGAAATAAATTTAATAAATGTTGGAAAATGCATAATTTTGACGTGCTCCGGGTATGCCTACAAATTGCACTGATAATTGCGATTAATATAAAATGCATTTGCATATATAAAATGCATTTGCATTGCAACTGCGCGCTTATAAGAAAATGCTTGTCAATGTTTATTTTTAGTTTCATAGTAATGCGATAAAAATAAGGACGCGTTACGAACAGTCTACATATTTCCCGATTTCCCCTCGTATTTTAACCCTCGTCAGTTTTTATAGCCAGCAAACGGCATATACCCAAAAGTAATAGTATTTAACAGGCTTTTCGTGCTTTACTGTTTGCGCTGTTAAGCACTTTCTATCTGACTGGAAAATCGTACATTTTCGTGCAGCACAGAAATAATGTTTTGAAAGGACTAGGCTTTTGTTACATGACGGAATCTATATGGCGATTCATAACACAGAAATAAAACTTATGCATCAATATCTGTTTGTCAGTGTTTCATTGGTGCCGATTAAAATTGGAACATCGCATCATATTTTGTTCAGAGAACCTAAATATTATTCATTTTCATTTGCTTAAGTCTTGCATGGAGGCGCCCATCTTGGTTCAAAACTTATCATATACAAGTGTTATTTGTTTTCGTAACCATATTTTCCCTTTGATTGCTCATCAATAACCCATACAGAAGCATCGTTCTTGTTTTTATGGGTTCGATTTTTTGTATTCGACATTTTGGTGCACCAAGTAGCTTTTCAAAATGTTCAAATATAAAATGACATATTATTGCTTTTTGGTTTCAATTGCTATCACCATTAGGTAATGTACAATGGGAATACGGCCTCGGTGGCTCAGTTGGATGCGCCGTCCGACTGGAGACCAGGAGGTCGCGGGTTCAACCCCCGCCGAGGTCGGCAACATTCTTTCGTGGAGATTGATCATGAAATATTTTCTACGGTCATTCTCTCCCTTCCGCTGATTCAAGAAGGGCAGTTGTCAGTTTCTGGCGAAAGAATGTGCACAATACTGGTTAAACGCTTAGAGGACTAAGCCTGCCCAGTAAACATATGGTTAGGTAAACTGACCGCGCTCGACATGACCCCATAGGGTTGACTGGGCCGTAAAACCTCAACACAAAACAATGGGAATAGAAATAAGCCGGGGCACTAAATTTCCTATAAAAGTGCATGTGCGTCAAGCGAAGACTCGGATCAGTCGCACATCCGCGCAGTCTTCGCAAAGCATCTGTGGGTAGCCAAGGATCTAAAGCGAACAGTAGGATAGAGAAAGACTTATCAGCTGCGAAGGCTGATCTGAGCCTTCGCTGGGCGCACATGCTATCTTTTTTGGAATGCTGTACCCCAGCTCAGATAAAATCTAAGAAGCACACTATCGTTCTGTCGGCACAACATCGTAAAGCAAGTTTTGGTCACTACACAAGTAGGCGGGCGTAATTGCGCTTCACGATTTTTATCAGTAGTAAACCGCATTGTTTTATTTATTTCTTCTAACCTGTAAAACGTCATAGAAAGGTCCAATCTGTCCAACAACTGTCATCTCGGACGATAGAGAAGGCCCTATTAATGCTACAATTGGTGGTCCCTGTGTCATAATTTCGAATAACCGTCTAGCCGCTAGACCACTCTTACCCTGTAGAAAAATATAAGTGAAGTTAGACAGAAATTGTTCAATCGCGAAGCACAACTTCTCGAGGAACAAAACGAACGAGAGACGGGAAACAAAAAATAACGAACGAACATCACATATGAAATAATATAACCCAGGCAAAGTCACAATCACGAAGCACAGCCCTCCCTAGGCACCAAATGAAAGAGAGATGGGGAACAAATAAAGACAACACATGCCACATATGAAACCATAAACGATCAAAGAAAGAAAAATACAGCAACAAACAAACAAACACTGATGCAGCTCCAAATTACAAATATATATTTGGCCAACATAGGACATTGAATACATTGTTTTTCATTAGACAACCCACATTAGACAACACAACTATATGAATTCTATATATCTATAAAAAAAATTATAAAGAAACACATAAATCGGCGTCTCACTGAGACTCTTCATACGGCAGCAGCAGTTTGCAGGAATGCAAACATCCCCTAGTATCGGCTTGAGTGGAACCAGATTTTTCGAGATACCAGAATGGTACTTAACACAAGTTGCAGTGAATAAAAAAAACAAAAAGAAACGAGTGGGTTATCATAAGATGTGCAACCGAGATAAATTTGCTAGAACCCTTCTTGTGTGTAGCAACAGTAATCCATGAAATGTCAGTATGTTTACGTAAAATGAGAACAGCAATGTAGTTTGCAGGGTTGCGTTCGCCTCTGGTACAGGCTTAAGCGGAACTCGATTTCGCAAGCTTACAGAATGGTCTAAGTGATCCTAAGGAAAATAAACTGCTCTGTGATGAAGTGCTTGTAGATTTCTTTACGCCGCCACACAGCACTTGACACCAGCTGCAGTAAAGTGAAATAGAATACATGAAGGGTAGGATTAGGCACCTAGTACGTGTTTAGACCTCAAGGGAGGTCCTTGAGTTGCTATAGAGATTACCTGAGAAATGATTGACGGGTTTTATCAGCCCACTGGCTAAATTATTTTACACCTAATCTATGTGACAAACAAGAACAACTTTTTATTCGTTTATGTTTTCTCACTAAACATGCATAGTCTACAGAAGACAGGCTGATGAGAGTTAATATAAGTCTAAGAAGCGGACTTTAATGCTGTTTTATTTGTCTTCCTATTTTTCAAATTAGGCTTGAAATTCCGTTCTATTAGTCTACAAATAGAACAGTAAGAAATCAAAATCAACGGTTATAAGTTCACAGATAAAGGGGAACTCTTGGTAGGTTTTTCAACATTTGTTTTACATGGGAGAAAACTTCCTGTACTTCCTGTTTTCTTTCTCGCACACCAATGCCTAACTGACAAGAGATCTACTCTAAAATGCAAGAGTAGGGGAGTAAACTCTTTTCTTTTAGATTATACCCCTTTTTAAAAGAAATGCCTGTCCTGAAAATGTATCTAGACCTCTTAAAGATTAATATATATGTGAAAACAGGTTTACAGGAATATACAATATAACAGAACATTTGTAGTGCCTTAAACAAATTTTTTTTTTCAATTTATTGATTGCGTATGTCTCTCATTCTTTTGAAAATGAAACATCTGCTTTAATCTGCAGTGAAAATAGATGAGCCATCATGAAGACGGATCTTTTCATGGTGGCTGCCGGATATATACGCACAGCCAACCTTATCTTCAACTTTTGAGCCATCAGTGTAGATGTGTTGATGATCTGAAAGTCGCGATTGTAATTCTTTGAAGTTTTGTTTAATGACATGTGAATCAGAAAGTGACTTTTTGCTGTTGTGTAAATCGAAAAGAATAGTTGGTTTAGTAATGCACCAGGATGGAATATCAGAAAAAGAGTGTTTTTGGATGTTTTTAGTATTAATATTAGCAGATTCTAAAAGTGGTGCTACACGAAGGCCGAAGGATTTAATTGCGTTAGGTTTTCTTTCATAGTATTCCTGAAATTGTTGTGGAGATGTGACTTCAAAAGCAGTGTTAGAAGGGTTAGCAGCAAGTCTGATGGCATACTGAAGAGACAATTTTTCTCTGCGTAGCCATAACGATGGCTCATCTGCTTCCTCGTTAAGACTCGATACTGGAGACGTACGAAAAGCTCCCAATGCCAAACGAAGTCCTTGATTATGTACAGTGTCTAACATCTGTAGATAAGATTTTCTAGCAGATCCATATACGATGGACCCATAATCAAGTTTTGATTGAATTCAAGAACGATACAGGTGAAGAATTGTTCTGTCTGCACCCCAACTTGTGTGAGATAAAACTTTTAAAAGGTTTAATGCTTTTAAACATTTCGTTTTCACGTATTTTATATGGGGTATGAAGGAGAGTTTTCTATCAAATATAACCCCAAGAAATTTTGATTCAGCAACAACTGGTATTTGAGATCCATATATGTAGAGTGCTGGATCGTTGTGTATTTTCCGTTGTTGACAGAAATGAACGCACTGAGTTTTCGATTTGGAAAATTTGAAGCCATTTCCTGTCGCCCAGTCTTCAATTCTATTTAGACATTGCTGTAGATGTCTTTCTATTGTGCGCATATTTTTCGAGCGAAAACATATACAGAAATCATCAACGTACAAAGAACCCTCTGTCTTGTAATCCAAACAGTTTATAATATCGTTTAATTTCACGTTGAATAAAGTGGTTGAAAGTATGGCTCCTTGAGGAACGCCCTGCTCTTGATCATAGAGATCAGAGAGGGTCGATCCTACACGCACTTGTATAGTACGATCTTCAAGAAAACTTTTAATAAAGTTTGGTAGTCTTCCTTTCAGACCAAAGTTGTGAAAGTTTTTTTTTTTTTTTTTAAATTCCATATCGCCAAGTAGTGTCGTAGGCTTTTTCCAAATCGAAAAATACAGCAACTACATGTTCTCGTTTGATAAAAGCATCATGGATAAAAGTTTCTAGTCTAACTAAGTTATCGTTGGTACTACGTTCAGTTCGGAATCCCGACTGAAACTTTGTTATAAGATTGTTAGATTCTAAGTACCAAGCAAGTCGTTTGTTTATCATTTTCTCTAGTGTTTTGCAAAGGCAACTTGTTAGCGCTATTGGTCTGTAGTTTGTTGGTTCTTCATGATCTTTCTCTGGTTTGGGAATAGGTATAATTGTGGCCAAACGCCAGCTTTCTGGAAAAACTCATGTTGTCCATATACCGTTGAAAATATGTAAAAGTGTGTCAAGGGCGGTTTCGGGAAGGTGTTTAAGCATCTGATAATGGATGTCATCAGGGCCAGTAGCTGTATCTTTTGATACTGCGATAGCATCTTTAAGTTCTGTTATGTTAAATAGACTGTTATATTCTTCAGTATTTGAAGAGGTGAAATTAAGTTTGATCTTTTCTTCTTGTTTTTTGATGTTTTGAAACTTCTCTGTATAATTCCGAGATGAGGAATTATCCAAAAAAGTTTCACCAAGTGTATTTGCTATCTCTTCCTTTGATGTGGCTTTTGTTCCACGTTTTGTATTTAAGTGGGTGAAACTGGGTGATTTTGCTTTACCAGATATTTTTCGTATTATATCCTTAACTTTGTTAATTGGAGTTTTATGATTTAAATTCGAAACATAAGATTTCCATGATTTGCGTTTGGAGGCCTTTATTGTTCGACGAATCTTTGCTCTGAAGTTTTTAACCTTATTCAAGTTCTCCTTTGTTGGGTATCTGCAGAATTTTGATAATGCATCCTTGCGCTGTTTTATGGCATCTTTGCATTCATCATTATACCATGGCTTGCTTTTCTTTGGATTTATCGAGGTTTTCGGTATACTTTTGTTAGAGATATCGAGCAGAGAAGAAGTAAAATCATCTAGAGGATCTAAGGAATTGTTAAACTTATCTATTTTGAGACTTTCTTCGCATAATGAGTGATATAATTCCCAATTTGCTTTATTTAGTTTCCACTTTGCGTTGTAATCGTTCGTGGAATTATTTACGCTTTCAATAATAACAGGGAAGTGATCCATGTTGATCTTCACTGACCGTCAAGTCGAAATCTAGCAGTAGAGATGGATGACACATGGAAAGATCTAAAGAAGAGAATTTTCCAGTTGCAGGATGGAGATAGGTGTGAGATTTGTCATTCATAAGACAAAGATCGTTTTTGGTTATAAAGTCTTCTATAATATTACCTTTAGGGTTGTTATCTTTACATCCCCAAAGGATTTTGTGACCATTGAAGTCACCAACTAGTATATAGGGTGAAGGAAGTTGTTTGAGTAAAGTGTCTAAATGTTCGGTCTCTAAATGAAAATTCGGAGGTATATACACAGAACAAATAGTAATTTCTTTGTCTAAAGTGACAGAAACCGCAACGGCTTGAAGATTGGTTACAAGTTTAATTTCTCGCTGCGGACATGAAGAGTGAACTAAGATTGAGCTTCCACCAGACGGCCTCTGGCCTTCCGAATATATATAATTGTATGTATTGAAATCTCTGATATTTAATTGATCATCAGTTTTTAAAAAGGTTTCTTGCAAGCAAAACACTGATGGACTCAATAAAGATAAAAGTAATAAGACCTCATTATAGTTTGACCTTAGACCTCGACAGTTCCATTGTATTATTCTGTGATTTGAATTCATTTTAGAGTTGTTAGATTTTAGTTAGACTAGAAACTAAGGATATGTTATTGGTGACTTTGATCTATTATTACTGCTACTGGCGTGAGCATTTTCTCTTGATCTTGATCTATTACTGTTAGTTCGTGGGCGATCTGGAGCTTCTCCTAACTCCATATCATCGCTACTGTCACTCAAAGATCCAAATCGGTTATGCTGTTGAATATCATCATTTTCACCTTTTCGTTCTCTGTTTGATGGGACTAGTTTTTTTTTTGTTCCTTGACTAGATTTCATTTTTGTTTGGTCTTTCCTAGATGGTGATGAATGACTTCTTGTTTCTTTCTGTTGTTGTTTCTTCAAATCTTTTTTTATCATCTCAATTGTGGCTTTTTTCAGGCCAACCTCTGTTTTTTTCTCCTCGATAGGTGTCTTTGTTTGACTTCTGGTTGCGTTGTTTGTTTGAACTTTTTGTCTTTGCAGTTCTTCTGTTTGGCTGTTTATGTTTGTTGAACTTGATTGAACTGCAGAGTTAATGATAGTTATTGGATCAGTTTGAGTGGCAGTATCAACCACAGAAACTTTTTTCATAGAAGACTGGGTGATGTTTGCATAGCTAATTCCAGGAATTGGAGTAGGGAGTCTCAACGAGTTTCCGCGCTTCAACGAAAGAAATATTTCTGGTAAACTTTATACGTAAGATTTCTTTTTCTTTGTGCCAAATTCGACATTCTTTAGAGCAATGGCTGCGTGCCCATGCACCAAATGGGTTTCGACTGGCTGACTGGCGGCGTGTAATGTTCAGCGATGAGTCGCGATTTTCGCTTCAGCGGTCAGATAGGCGACAACGAGTGTATCGACGTCTTGGTGAGCGATATTCTGACACTTGCGAACGAGAAGTCGACAGATTTGGGGGAGGGGGTCCGTAATGGTTTGGGGTGAGATTTCTCATGGGGTGAAAACGCCCATAGTGGTTATTCAGGGTAATCTTACAGCCGTACGCTATCGGGATCAGGTGCTTATGCCTCGCGTCCTCCCGCTTGTCAATGCTCATAATCTCACGTTTCAGCATGACAACGCGAGACCGCATGTTGCCAGGGTTAGTCGCGACTTCCTCAACCAGAATAATGTCTAAGTGCTCGATTGGCCCCCATACAGTCCAGATTTAAACCCAATCGAGCACCTTTGGGATGCGTTGGACAGGAGGGTCAGGAAGCGCGTCAACGTACCGAACAACGTCGCACAGCTCCAGCTAGCTCTTATTCAAGAGTGGAATAATATCCCTCAAAGGACCATTGACAACTTAGTCGGGTCTATGGTTAGAAGAGTGAGAGCCGCGACAGCAGCCCGTGGTGGACACATGCGCTATTGATACCCATTATTCAATAACGTTGGGTGTCTGTGTTTCACGCTATTTATTGCAAACTTCGTCTGCTATACGACACTAAACCAATAGCATTTAACAGAAAATGAAATAAAGAATTAAAAAAAACTAAACAATCAAATGAAATCTACAATTTTCTTTAAAAATACAACCCCAAAATTAATACTTGCGTTTCTTTTTTCCGCTAGTATATTATAACTGTGTGTCTTTTTTAGAATAATTTATTATATCAATTCCAGTTATACTGTACAGGCAGTGAAATGTTTATTTCAAACGCTAATGATCGCCCATAAGAAAAGGCTTACGCTTCACGCAAAACCCTCGCAAAACCCACGCTCTTTTCACGTTCGATCCACGCTATTTTCACGTTCGTTCGCGCTCGTTGTTGGCAGCTATCGAGAGGCATGAGAAGCCTTCGAGCTACACTATAACTTCTCGCTGCTTCATGCTCATCTCAGACCAATTCTTCTCGCCCACGTGTGCAGGGTGTTGAATAAATTATTGTACATCATTACCACTGATGCACCTGCATTTGTAATTTCTGTTGATTACAACAAAATGCATTATTATTTTAACACAATATTTTTTTTAGAATATTTGTTCTTTGTTCGAAAAGAAAAAGAAAGAAATAATCAGGTTCGCAAAGTCGTATTTATTCTAGAGCGTTGATATTTGCCTTTCCAGGTGCGAGCGTGCCGCTTTTGGCAAAATGGCTGCTGTGACCCTGTGTTATTAACTGAATTTGAATATTAATTGAATATCGCCAGACCATGCTTAGCCATATATTTTCAAACGAGGCTACTGTTGATAAATTTAAAAATAGTCATAAATATTCAAATGTATTCGGCTGTCAACAAGGTCAGAATCCCGTTTGAATATTGGTCAACTTTGAGATCAGATATCTCCTTAATTTACAAGGGTGTGTATTGGGTAGATCGATTTTTGACAGACAAAATTCGTCATCTTCCTTTTTTCAAACCTTCTTATTTCTTGACAGATTTTGAGGATTTAACGGCATTCTTCTTTTTTTTTCTTGAAATAAATTTTAAGTCCGTGTTTTCAGATTTGTAAATTTTAAAATTTTAAAATTACTGGTTGTCGCTATTTGTAAAAAAAAAAAAAAAAAAAAAAAGGACATGATTTTTTTCACGTTTCCACGTTCACGATCGCAGTCGAATTGCGCGAGCTCATTTTGTTCTCCACGCTCACGCAAAACTCACGCTAGTTCCACGAAAAGTCCACGGAAAAATCCTTGGTCCAATATCACGTATTATTCAAATACGTCGAGCGTGATTGTGAATTATATAACATTTAGCTGCCTGTACTGTACCAACTTCCTTCGGTTAGACTAATGTCTAAGTTAGTGTTCCGTTTCACGTTTTTCCTTCACAAGATCCTAGCCTTTCTCAGAAAACCAACATATGAATTGTTTTAAAACTTACATTAATATAACTTGGGAAAGTGCAAAGAGTTTATTGGGGTTTGATGACTTGGAAATCATTTTAAAAGAAGCCAAGGGCTGTTTAATTGTCAAAATGTGTTGAAAATGTTGTCTTTGTTAATATTTTTATTAACTGAAAAAAAAATATTTAAAACATTATTATCTGAATCGTTAAAGTTTTGAGCACAGCTGAATAACACTAATAGAGCCATTTACTGTATGCCTGATTGAGATTTGCAGACTGCATTTGACTTCATTGTCAGAGGTTTTAGATTTCTGTATGTACACAAACAACCTGTTCAAATACTTGTGTGGAGTTAATGTGTAAAGTCTAATATTCGCTGCTTTTCGGAATATCCAAAGACCCCCTTTGGTTGACTAGGTAACAAATGAGTTTTATGTTTATCAGGAGGCCATCAAAAATAGTATTATACCTCATACAGTTATACCTCATTACAAATGTGTCACTAAGAAAATAAAAGTCAAAATGCTAAGGTGACTTTAAATATTATAAGAGAAATTAATGCACCTTGTAGCATACCACATCTCAGAAAAAAAAAAAAAAAAAATAAACACAAAGCTACAGTTTAAACTACATATTGACAAAATAAAAAGATGTACTCATATTTCCAGTAAATGTTGAATGCTAACAATAGATTTGGCTTAGTACACTAAGAAAAGTATTTGAAAAGCGGTTAGTGCACAACTGCACACCAGTGTTATCGATAGTTTAGAGAAAAGAAACATTTATGAGTAATAGAATAATGTAATGGCCTGATTGGCTGATTAAACGTTTAAAAATGCGGTTGTCATGCTAAATCTCTGTGAAAGTCAGTTGAAGCTGAAATGTCATATACTGGTTGAGGATATGAGTGTGCTAGATACATAAAGCAGCAAAAGAACAGGTCACGTTTCTATTGGCTCATATTCATTTAGGAAGCTTTAATAGAGACATTTATGTCAGTCGGATGAAACAGCAACCACTGTTGCTTTAAAAATTAGGTCATGGTTATCAAATCCTAACAAATGCTATTAAGTTCCCAATAATGTATTCATGCAAGTTTTACGAAAAAATAGCGATTGGTTCTAGAGATAAGCTAGGATTTTATGAATATCAAAATGCAAAGTATACAGAAATCAGAGGTTTTTTTTTTTTTTTTTTTTTTTTTTTTTTTTTTTTTGAGAAAAAATACTTCCAACTTTAAATTGAAGGGACAAAAGTGAAACGGAATACTAACTGAGGCATTTGTCTAACCAATGTTTCACTGTGTGTGATATATTCCGAAAGAGGCACACAGTGTAGTGTATGATGCCTTAGGTTCTGAATTACCCCTCCCACTTTCATGATCATGTTATCCCAGGTCTACGGTGGTTTGGGCCTCAGACTCAATGACGACCTCTTCGTAAAGCTTTAACCAGTGAGTTGGGACTTGACGATATGTCTTTGGCTTGCCTCGCCGTGGTTCAACTATTGGTTTTCATTTACTCTGGCACACAGTAGAATTAGCCATATGTACGATGCCTTAGGTTCGTACTGAATTACCCCACCCATTTTCATGATCACGTTACTCCAGATCGACGGCAGTTCGGGCCTCAGACTCGATGACTGTCGCTTCTTAAAATTTTAACCAGTGAGTTTGGGCTTGACGATATGACTTTGGCTTGGCCCGCCGTGGTTCAACTATTGGTTTTCATTTACTCTGGCACACAGTAGAATTAGCCTTGAGTACTCGTCTTTGTTTATCATAGTGATTAATTTGATTTTTATGTTTTCGCTTTGAGTATTGACTGATTTGGGAGCCTTTGTGCGAACCGAATGTTTTTTTGTATTTCTGTAGTAAGATAAACATCGAGAGCAAGGGTGAAGTTGGCTGGCTGTAAATATGCTTCAATCCCCTCCCCCGATAATTTATTTTACTGACCATTCTAAGGTGGCAGTCCTAGTGTTTTTCTTATTCTTTGTAAATCTTTGTAGCTGTGATTCCTATATTGCTGTCTGTTGTTTTTCCTATTTGTGTTGTGATGGTCAACGTCTTCAATGACTGCCCACCTTGCTTTCTGTTTACTAGTTGTGTTATGATGCTAGCATTTTGGTCACCTTCAACAGCCCAGTTTACTTACTGCTTTACAAGTTGAGATTAAGAGTGGCATCGGGACCAAGGGTGAAGTTAATCGGCTGAAAAAGTGCTTTAAACCGTCAGTGGTTTATTCTACTGACTCTACTGAGTTGTTTTAACTCTTGCCTTGTGTTTTTTTGTTCTTGTGTTTTTTCAGTCCTTTTAGCATTGCGATTACCTCGCTTGGGGAAGAGAGGGTTAATTTTTTTATGCTTTTCGTACGTTTGTTCGAGTTGCGCTTGTTTGGTTTTGTCCGTGTCCTCTTCCTCTTGGTGTCTGGGAAGGGCTGCGAATTTTAATTGTGGCACTCCCTGGACTTTTGCCTTGCTTTTTTATGTTGTAAAACTAAGAGGCTTCTAGTAAAATAGATATTATACGCGATATATCAGAAGACAATGAAGTCTTTTGTTAAGGGCTAATAATAGCCTAATGTGCACCTGCCCTTTTCACAATCACACGGCCCATGTGACCTTGAAAATAAGTTGAAGATCACCAAAGCCTAGTCAACTCTTTGCACAGTCCCAATATTGTATTCAGGTAAGTTTCAAAATAATTTACATTTAACCTCCAGAGATATACTGACTGAATTCATAGAATGCAAAATTAACAAGAATGGAAGAGTTTCTTAAAAGAATTGCTGCAGATGTAGTATTGTTTTAAAGGGACGAAACTGAGATAGGATAAAGGTTAAGGCTGATAAAGAGCATAAAGTACAACTGGTGGTGATATATTTTAAAGGGGAAACAGTGTTTAAAATATGGTACCCTCCCCCACCCCTCTACACACACACACACCGCTCCACACAAAGGGTTGCGTAATAATGACTGCAACTACTTATAACATCAAAGCGGATTTTCAACAACGGAACAAATATACATAGTTCAATAATTTCCAAGGAATGATTCTGAAACTATGCCCTGATGCCTGAGAAGTACATATGCCCTGATGCCTGAGAAGTACATATGCCCTGATGCCTGAGAAGTACTACTTAATGTTCATCCAGTATAATCATATGATAACAGAATAATTCAAGAATGTTAATACGTTTAAATATATACGTAAAATGTATGCTTCTTAGCCATAGTTCTAGATAAGCAATTTTCGACCAAATGTTTTGATACCTTCCTCATTTCTCCTCCAAAAGTATATATTGTAGATACCCAACAGAAGTATTTCACGTGAATATATAGTAGATAGTGAGCAAAGCTCACATACCCCCGGTCATAGCTATCAGGGTTATGGTGAACTAAATTTGTACATACAAATTTCCCTTACTGTTGCATAGGGGAGATGGGCAAAAGAAAAAAAAATCTCAGCACCTTGGTTCTCTCTTACACAACATACTTCACCATTGTCAGGGTTCATACAACATTTGAAGACTCTGGCTCTAATAGCAAGTGAAAAATCTGATTGATTTTATGAGAAACAAACAAACATGGACAAATAAAAAGAATGATAAGTGTGAGGATTCTCATTCTCTCTTACACAATACAACTAGCCATATCAAATGTTTGTACCACATTTAAAAATCCTAGGTGCAGTAGTTCCTGAGAAGTCTTTGACAAAAAATGTTACTGGAGAAAAAGAAAAAAGGAAAAATAAAGGGAATGATAAACATGATGATACTGATTCTTTCTTACACGATACAAGTAGTTGTAACAATGTTTGTACCAAATTTCAAAATCCTAGGTGCATTATTTCCTTAAAAATATTTGACATTGAATGAGAAATGGAAGAAAGAAGAAAAGGAAAAAAGAAGGTAAAATAAATATCAGCATCGTTGTTTTCTTTTACACAATATAATTTAACCTGCAGTAGGTGTACACAAAATTTGAAGACTTTGGCTCTCGTAGGAGCTGAGAAATCTGTGACGATTTTTTTTTATTGGAGAAAAAGAAAAAGGACAAAGAAAGGTAATGATAAGCATAAGGATGCTGATTCTCTCTCTCATGATACAACAACTCATATCCAATGATTTTACAAAATTTCAAAATCCCAGGTGCAGTAGTTTCTGAGAAATCTTTGACAAAAATATTAGAGGAAAAGAAAAAAATGGATGAATAAAGGAAAAGTTAAGCAAGGAAAAGATAAGCAAGAAGATACTTATTCTGTCTTACGCAATACTAGTAGTAATACCCAATGGTTGTACCAAATTTCAAAGTTCTAGGTGCAGTAGCTTATAAGAAACCTTTGACACAAGTTTCCCTATACATTACATAGGAATGAGCGATGGAAAAAAGAAAAAAAGATAAAAAGAAGGTAAAATAGAGTTCAGCATAGTGGTTTTTCCATTACACAATATACTTCTACCTTCTCAAGATGTATACAAAATTTGAAGACTCCGGCTAGCATAGGCGCTGAGAAATCTGTGACGAAAGAAATTATTGGAGAAATAATATGGGCAAATAAAGGGAATGATAAGCATGAGGATGCTGATTCTCTCTTACACGATACAACTAGTCATAGCCAATGTTTGTACAAAAACTCAAAATCCTAGGTGCAGTAGTTCCTGCGAAATATTTGACGAAAAAATGTATTGGAGAGAAAGAAAAAATGAACAAATAAAAAAAAAATAATAAGCATGAGGATGCTGCGTTTCTCTCAATACAACATGTCATACCCAATGTTTGTACCTAATTTCAAAATTCTAGGTACAGTAGTTCCTGAGAAATCTTTGCCGAAAAAAAAAGTTTAACACACACACACATTGTTACGGAAAAGAGAATAACTATATACCCCCTCATACTTCGTATGCCGGGGGTATAATCAAGAAACATTTTCATTGATTACCCGAATCCAAAGTTATGTAAAATATGAGTGAAGATACCCAGGAGATGTCACAATCACGTAACACACCCTGAACGAGGCACCAAAAGAATGAGAGATTAGAAACAAATAATAATAAAACAAACGCCACGTATGAAACCACCGATGCACAAAAAAGAACAAAAACAGAGAAGGAGCCGCCTTGGAACGGTCAGTTGTTAACCTACTGTCAGAGGATTAAACCAGGTTTACTAACACGAAACCTCGCCCTTAATTCTGATGCCCTGCAAATTACAAATATATGGGTCCGCATAGGGTACTCTACCTCCTCTGTAAAACGTTACAGTGAAACACAAAGCGAAAAACAACAACCAAAAAAGAAAAAAAAACTTATGTCGTCGAGTCATTTATTCTACATTTCGGATGCCAGAGAAACACCTATTTACTAATATTCAAATTTACATCCAATATAATCATATAAGCCGCATCAAGAGAAAAAAGTGCCTTCGAACATGGGCAAAAACGCATAGATTCCGATTAATCCCGCGCATGCACGAAGTCACATCCGGGCATTCATTCGTACATTCTGCAGAATCTAAATTCTGCTAACGAATAGCTAAGGCCCTTATCAAACTCTGCGGATGCGCAGACTGATCTGGGCCTTCACATATATCTTCCGCATATGCCCGAAGACACGTTTTCGCATGGCGCGCCCCATAAAACAACATAAACATGTCTTAGCTCTAGATAAGCCATTTTTGTGGTTGTTTACCATCGAGCCATAGCATACGAACGCCAAATTTTCCCGTGTGATTTTCATTGACCAATGAAATTCAACCATGCGTTTGTACCAATTCCAGATAACAGTTATTTAAAGCCGCGCTATTTTTGTCGCTGTTTCTTAAGTCTCCGCTCAGTACCATGTTCCAAGCCTACGCTATAAGACAATCGATCAGCCAGTGCTCTCCATGATTTGATAAACCAAACATATTGATATCGTCCTTTCTCTCCACCAAAATATATACGTTGTCAGAAGCGCTATCAAAAAAAAAAAAAAAAGACATTAACCATATATACTTAGTTTGATAACATAACCATATTATTCTATGTAGACCATGTAGGCCATGCCATCTTCCCAAAAAAACATAGATAAAAAACGCACTGACAGCACTGGTAGGTAGAATGTTTCTGAGTGTAAGCTGGGATAAATACAAATGTACAATAAAGGGATACTGATCAGATAGTATTTGTCTTCCTTCCCAAAATGGCTATTGGTAAAGGAAATAATTTGTTATGTCCTCCCTTGAGAGCAAACTACTTTGAAAAGTACCTCCAATTTAGTAGGGATGCGCCATACAAGGAAGGAAATATGGCGAGAGCCGGTATCCCTTTAAATCAAAGCACTGACAGCACTGGTGGGTCGATTGTCTCTGAGTGTAGGCTGAAAAAGTAGTCCTGAACGGAGACTGCACTGTTTGTCCCAAATGTCCCAGTCCAGGTTTTACAAATAACCCTCTATCAACAGTACTCTGACGTCACAGCGACATAAATAGGGCGACTATAAATAACTTTTACTGGATTCCGGCTGACACCGGGTTTGATTACTTTGGTCAATGATAATCACGTAGACAACTACAGTGCTCGGAGGACGTCACGACAGCTACCACTCTACCTGGGTAAAGCAGGTTTTGCATGAATTATTGGGAAAAAGTTACAAATTATTATATGTGGCATACAACCTCTGTTTTAGATCATATGTTGCAGTAGCGCAGTTTGTAGAGCGGGGCGCACTGAATAAACGTTCATATATGCTTGTTCAATGCACGAGTCCTAGCATTATCTCAGCTTTTTTTTAAATTACTTTTACTTCGCTTATGGTCCTTGTATGTTACATATATTATTTTAAATTAATATTATTGGATATTATTATGGAATTGTTGATATTTTTACACAAAGAGCATGCTCCCGGCGTCTTGTCTCCAAATATATGTACACGGATTGTCATTCAAACTAACAGTTTAACCAGACTTACCGATTTACGTCTTGTCTTTTTTTAAACTATGTTCCATTAGCGATAATTGCAAAGCACATTTGCTTTCTTAACATATTTTCTTTTACATTTAATTCTTAAAAAGTAAGAAATAAAAAAAAAAAAAAAAAACAAACAAACACACACACACACAAAAAACACTAGGCATTACCACTAGGCTATTTCGGATTAACGTTTACCACTGCTTACAATATTTATTGAAAGTAGCTATTCGGGTGGCGTTTACCTATTTATTAAAATGGACTTGGTCTAACATTATAAACAGTCAGTGACGTCACTGTCGACCTATCCTCTGAGGATAGTATCTTACGGTAATTTTGGCATTTGTATATTATGGCTCGATTGTAAACAGTCGATACATAGACAGATAGTTGCAGTAAACATAGTTGCGAAAAGTAAAAGTAGCAAGCTGAAAACCTGGTTTTAAAGTAAAGGTTTCTCAAAATCCCCCTAATAATGTAGGCGCATTCATACCCCTATATTCCCGATATATTATGCAGAAACATGCGGTCTATATTACATGGCCTAGTTAAAACCATGATGCATCGATTTTCATAAAAAAGTTAGTTTAAGGTAAACTTTTCAGCAAACGACACATTGCCTTATGTTTTCCAAAAACGAGGTTGTGCATTTTATGTAAATTATCTCCATTGGAGACAATTAACATGCAATGTCAAATCTTGTTTGTTTGAAAAGAAGAAAATAAACATCAATTCATCGTCTGCTGAATTAACCCAGAGGATCATAAAGGTTAAGACAAATGGACACATTTAGTAAATTTTCTGCCATCTTTGACAAAGGAGACAATTTTTGTGGCTTCATGTTTTCTGTCCTATAGGTGCACATGGAACCAGTTGTGTTCGCTCATGGTCCTTTTTGTTGCATATGTTATTTAGAATTAATATTATTAGACATTATTACGGAATTGTTGACATTTTTACACAAAGGGCATTCTCCCGAAGTCTTTTCTCCATATATATGTGCACGGATTGTCATTCAAACTAAAAGTTTAACTAGACTTACCGATTTACGTCTTTTTTTTTAAACTATATTCCATTATCGATAATTGCAAAGCATATTTTCTTTCTTATCATATTTTATTTTACATTTAATTCCTAAAAAAAGTAAGAAATTAAAAAAAAAAACAAAAAAAAACTAGGATTCCAACCTACAATAGCCAGATATGTAGTGTAGAAAAAATACCACTAGGCTATTTGAAAGTAGCTATTTGATGTCGTTTACCTATTTATAAAAATGGACTTGGTCTAACATTATAAACAGTCAGTGATGTCACTGTTGACTTATCCTCCGAGGATAGTACCTTGCGGTACTTTTGGCATTTGTAAACAATCGACACATAGACAGATTGTTGCAGTAAACATCGTTGTGAAAAGTAGCAAGCTGAAACGCTGGTTTAAAACTGAAAATTTCTCAAAGTGCCCCTAATAATGTAAGCGCATTCATACCTCTTTTTTCTCGATATATTATGCAGGAACATGCGGTCTGTATTACATGGTCTAGTTCAAACCATGATACAACGATTTTCATTAAAAAAAAAAAAAAAAGAAAATCGCATACATACCTGATGCATAGTGAAAAAATTGTATGCCGAATTTAAAATACAGTTAGTTTTAGCATGCTAGGTGAACTTTTCAGCAAACGACACATTGCCTTATTTTTGGCATTATATGTAAATTTACATGCAATGTAAAAAATCTTATTTGTTGGAAAAGAAGACAATAAACATCAATTCATCGTCTGCTGAATTAATCCAGAGAATGGTAAACGTAAGATAAATGCACACTTGGTAAATTTTCCGCCATTTTTGACAAGGGAGACAATTAGTTTTGTGACTTCATGTTTTCGTCCTATAGGGCACAGACAACCAGTTGTGTCAGGACTGCTAATTGGTGCAGAATGTGCAAGGAAGCCTTTGGCTGTTATTTAATGTAAGGCGGCCTGTGATTTGTTAATTATAAAGATGAATTAAAACTTATCACTCAAATTTGAAGAAAACATATGTGTGTGGAATTTCCTGATATTTTTTTCCTGATTTTTTTTCAAAGAAATAAATGTTTCTGTTTGTGTTTGTTGGGGCCAAACGAAGAAGTTGTGAAATTTCAAAAGTTTATTTATTTTATACCTTTCAATGGAGAAGTTGCTAGAATGAGTCTCCAAAAAAAGTCCCAGAAAGTATTGATGACAGTAGTATTTTATTTTTCCTTTATTTATTTGGCTATGCTATGTCTGATCTTTGAATTAAAACAAACAAAAAAAAAAAAAAAAAAAATAAAAAAATAAAAATAAAATAAAAAAAAAATAAATAAATAAATAAAAAAAAAATAAATAAATAAAAGAAACAAAACAAATGGAAGCCCAGCCATACCCTGAAAAGTACTCTTAACCACAAAAAGAGTGGAATTACAGTGGGGCTCAATGGGGTAAAATAATTAGTTCACTGTGCCCTACACTCCGTTCTTCTTCTAAAAAGGTGGATGCAAAACAATTTGACATAATAGCTCCCTCATCCCAATTGAAAGTGTAACAATTTCCCTTTAAAAGATTCTACGAACCAAAATTAAGTGCTCAGGACATTGAAACGTTCCTCTGATGGTTTCTTTAAGGGTAATTTGAAACAAGCAAGTGTACACAACACCATCATTAAATTTAAATGTATTAATGTTCTGCATGCAGGGTAAAAAATTTAGCAGACGACACTTAGGATATTTTCTTATTTTTTGAAGAAAAAATAGATTTGATATTTCATGTAACGTGTCTCCTCAGCAAGAAATGTTATCTTCAGAAAAAAAAAAAGTCCAAAATGTCATCTGCTGAAAATCTTACTAAGCGTGCAGAGCGTTAAAATGGTTGTCTTGAATGTAGACCATCACTCACTTCTTTTAATTATCTGTCATTCGATAATTGGAATCTTCAGTGTTTCCTATTAATAAGGTTTTAAACATGATTACAAGTTATGCATTTTCTTTTTTCTAAAGTGATGACTAAATTCATAATGTTGGAGAGAACAGATTAGCAAGTATAGTTGTCAGTCCGATACCGGTATTTGCTATACATCGATATATTCAACAGTGGCCAAACATTAAATGTACATGTATGCATGTGGTCAACGAAACCACTGATCGCTACGGTTGCGCAGATTCGCAGAGGGGTCTGTCTTTCATGTCTGTATGTGTCAGGAAGTATAAAATACCATTGAACAAAACAAAATTTTAGGTAGCAAATACAGCCAAATATTCTGCTCAGTTCAACCAATCAATGAATTTAAGGTTAGTATCATTTACTCGTATATGCACGTTGCTGCTATGTTTGCATATAGGTTTATAAAATAATTTTCAAGGATGTCTTGATGGAATGGTCAACAATAAAACCTTTCGCGGTAAAGGGTGAGTAAAATTTAAAACCGTAAAATAAGATGTGTCACGGTCATTATTCGTATCACTAATAGGAGACCGGGCACAGTAAAATCTAGTATACTGCCAATAAACCATAGATAGGCAGAGGCTCAAATGGGTTTTAGTATTGGCTTATTTATCTGATCCAAACGTAATATCCCCTCCAAGTATTTGTCACCCCTAAGAAAACCTCTGTATCACCCCTGCTGGTATCTCATAATCACCTGTTTATGACACGCCTTTGATGTCTCGTGCATAACACCTAGGTAGAGGCAATAAAATCTTTAGTAAGTGGTACCACTTTTGGTCTCATTTTAGATATATCTTTAAGCCTATATTAACATATTAACGGGCGTTCAAACCTCATCCATAATCTTGATACAAGTTTAGCAACAAAAATTTGTCGGTCCAAGTAGGTGTTCCCGAACTATCAAGGGGATCAACACTATACTAAAATATAGATTAAGTTTCACTACAAAGTGAATCAAAGCACTAACAGCACTTGTGGGTCGATTTTCTCTTAGTGTAGGCTGAGAAAATGGCCTTGACCGGGAACTTACGATTGTTTCATTCAACTCTTAATTTCCTGTTATTTAAGCAAGCAAGGAAGACCCTGATCAGAGGCCACGTTCTGATCTGGGTCTGCACTGTTTGCCAATGTCCCAATCCAGGTTTTACAGATAATCCTCTTTCAACAGCAATCTGACGTCACAACGACAAGAATAGCGCGGTTATACATAACCATTACCTAGATTTGGTCTAATGCGCGGTTGGCGATAATCACATGAACAACTACTTAAGGAAATTTAGGCGTTTGTATACTATAGCTAAATTGTAAACAATAGAACCAAAAACAGAGAAAATAAAACCATTAATAGAAACACGGTGACACTGACAACAGTCGATTAAGGTTCAAGATTCAGCCCTACCCACCGTCTTACATTTTATATGGGAAGCTAAGATTAACCAGTAAGCTTGCAGTCAGTCGCAAATATCTACATTTCATCCTATTCTTATATATCGATTAATACACTATTTTAACTTTGCTAAAATGTCAACAATTCTCCTGCATTTATGAACTAAAATACGAGGGTCGTGCAAAAGTTCTGTCACTAATAGGCTTCTTTTGTTTTATCCCAGGTATATTTTAAAGTGCTTCACTGCACTTGAATGGTGTGTTGAATAGCTAACGATACCCGTTAATTTTGTGCAAATTGTTTTCCAACTGACCGAGTTATTTTAAATTGAAATAGATGCAGTCATATACACTGACCAATTTACTTGTTACATTGGAACATGGACCAGAAGACTGAAATTCATAGCTATATTAAATGCCGCATTAGGCTTAAAATAGATTCAAAGCAGAAATTTAATGACTTGTGTGATATATATGGACCTCAGACCATTTCAGTGCGCACAGTTTTTAGGTGGGTTAAAGCGTTTAAAGCTGGTAATTTTTCTGTTGAAGATGATACCAATCCTGGAAGGCCTAAAACCTCTGTTACCAAGGCTAACATCGCTGCTGTAAAGATTGTGGTCGAACAGGATGCGTGATTGTCTGTCAAAGATATAGCTAGTTGTTCTGGCGTATCAGAAGGCAGTGTGCAAACAATTCTGAAAAAAACGTTTGGACCTGAGAAAGGTTTGCGCTAGGTTGGTACCTTATTTGCTCACTGAGGAGCAAAAGACACAACGCCTTAAATGTGCCCGGGAACTTTTGAAAACATACAAATGCTGTAATAGTCGGGTTATTTCTAACTTGCTAACAGGTGATGAAACCTGGATGCACATGTTTGAGCTACAAAGAAGGGCTGATAATAAGCAATGTAAGCGAAAAGATAAAAAGCGCCCATGTATTGCCAAAGGAACCATAAGTTCGAAAAAGAGGTTGTACGCAATTTTCTTTAATTCAAGTGGGCAAGTCGTTCAAGTGCCTTGTCCATCTGGTCATACAGTCACTGGCCGATTCTACAAGAATTCTGTACTGAAGAAAGTGAAAGAGTTTTACAATAAGAAACGACCAAGCAAAGACGGTCAGGAGTCCACCTTTTACATGACAACGTCTCCTCTCATTAGTGTGAGGTTGTTAAGTCTTTTTTGGCTTTAGAAAAGGTGAAAGTTTTAAACCACCCACCTTATTCACCTGACCTGAGTCCCTGTAAATTCTTTTTATTTCCAAGGCTTAAGAATTTGGAAATGCTTTCTGGAAATAAGTATACGTATAGAAGTTCTCTTGGCAGCGCTATTTATCAGTGTCTCCAAAAGATACCAAAAGAAGACTATTTATCTGCTTTTCGCGACTGGGTAAAAGGTTACATAAAAGTGTTTCAGTAAAGGGGGAATACTTTGAAGGTTTGTAATAAAAATATGTTTGATAAAACGTAGCACTGAAGTAATTTGAACCCAGTGATAAAACTTTTTGCAGGAACCTCGTACTTCAAAAATAAGGTATCGGAATTCCCTGCCGAAGCAGTTTAAAAGCCAAATTATTTTTAAAAAATAATTTAATCACGGTATAGACGAGACTATTTAACTTTGCGATATACTTTTCTGTCAGAAATTTAGCAGTTAAAAGTTTATTGCAGTCGTTAAAGTCACTAAAGATGCTCGGTGCTCAGACAAAACAAATGACTTCGGCTGTATTATATACATTCCTTTAATATTAGATACATTGTTTGCTTAAGTGTAATTCTTATCAATAAAATAAGATAAACCAGAAACTCTTCGAGATAGACCTTTTTAAGGAGTTCCTGGGTAATTTGAAGCGTAAATGGCGTAAATGGGCCAATCAGACAAAGCAAAATCACGGACTGATAGCATTTAATGTTCGCATTATCATGCAGGTATTTTATGTCCTCGAATAGATTTCACTTTTATACTCATGTGACTAACAAAGCCCCTGTCTATTATGCCGAGATGTTGTCATCGTATAGAAATGTCATTATAGTTGTGGGGCACGAATGGTAATTGCACCAATCATGCTTGTAATCATAACGTCTGCAGTTACGGATGCGGGTTTTTCTTTGTACTTAGTCAATATCAGGTACTGTAATATACCTTAATATTGGGACAGACGTGCTCGAGCAAAAATTGTAGACCTAAATCAGATACCGCAGAACACGGTGTCTGATCAGGGTCCACACTGTTTGCAGCTCATCCAACAAATTTTAGATGCATTAACAGTAACAATATGGATTTGTTCAAATTTAAGGACCTGGATGGTAAGGAGTAAGTTGTCCCAATATTAAAGGTAACTACGGTATTGCCCTAGTAGCCTGTAAAAAGACCGTGTTCAAGGACAAAGATATTGAATTAACAGAATCATATTTTGAAGCAGACCGCGCCAAGCAAAAACGTGTTTTCGAACATGCCCAAAGGCACAGATTCAGATCATCCTGCGCATGCGCAAAGTATCATCCTAGTATTTGCTATTTATATATTCTGTAGTATCCAATAGCGAACAGTGTAGGTCCTGATCAGACTGCACCGAGGCCGGTCTCTTTTTAAAGCAAAGCACTGGCAGCACTGGTGAGTCGATTGTCTCTGAGTGTAAGCTGAGAGCACTGTTTGTCCCAAATGTCCCAGTCCAGGTTTTACAGATAGCCCTCTATCAACAGCACTCTGACGTCACAGCGACATAAATAGCGCGACTATAAATAATCTTTACTGGATTCCGTCTAACGCCGGGTTTGATTACTTTGGTCAATGATAATTACATGGACAACTATAATGCTCGGAGGATAATTTGACAGTGACGTCACGGCAGCTACCACTCTACCTGGGTAAAGCAGGTTTTGCATGAATTATCGGGAAAACGTTACAAATTATTTTATGTGGCATACAATCTCCGTTTCAGTTAAGTAGAGCGGAGCGCTCTGAACGAATGGATATATGCTTGTTTAGTGAATGAGTACTAGCATTATCTCAGCTTCTTTTTTTTTTTTTTTTTTTTTTGCTTTTTTTTTTAAAGTAATTTTTACTTCGCTCATGGTCTTTGTATGTTACAAATGTTATTTAAAATTAATATTACTGGATATTATTAAGGCATTGTTGACATTTTTACACAAAGAGCATGCTCCCGGCGTCTTGTATCTACTTTTATGTGCACGAATGTCATTCAAACTAACAGTTTTACTAGACTTACCGATTTACGTCTTGTCTTTTTCTTAACTATGTTCCATTAGCGATAATTGCAAAGCACATTTGCTTTCTTAACATATTTTCTTTTACATTTAATTCTTAAAAAAAGTACGAAATAAAAAAAAAATAAAATAAATAAAACACTAGGCATTACCATTAGGCTTTTTCGGATTTACGTTTACCGCTGCTTACAATATTTATTGAAAGTAGCTATTCGGGTGGCGTTTACCTATTTTAATAAAATGGACTTGGTCTAACATTATAAACAGTCAGTGACGTCACTGTCGACTTATCCTCTGAGGATAGTACCTTACGGTAATTTTGGCATTTGCGTATTATGGCTAGATTGTAAACAATCGATACATAGACAGATTGCTGCAGTAAACATAGTTGCGAAAAGTAAAAGTAGCAAGCTGAAAACCTGATTTTAAACTAAAGATTTCTCAAAATCCCCCTAATAATGTAGGCGCATTCATACCCCTGTATTCCCGATATATTACGCAAAAGCATGCTATCTATATTACATGGCCTAGTTAAAACCATGATACAACGATTTTCATAAAAAAAAAGAAGTTATTTTTAGGTTTAGCATGCTGGGTAAACTTTTCAGCAAACGACACATTGCCTTATGTTTTTCCAAAAACGAGGTTGTGCATTTTATGTAAATTATCTCCGTTGGAGACAATTAACATGCAATGTCAAATCTTGTTTGTTGGAAATGAAGAAAATAAACATCAATTCATCGTCTGCTGAATTAAGCCAGAGGGTGATAAAGTTTAAGATAAATGGACACACTTGGTAAATTTTCTGCCATCTTTGACAAGGGAGACATTTTTTGTGGCTTCATGTTTTCTGTCCTATAGGGCATAGGGATCCATGTGTCAGGACTGCTAATTGGTGCTTAAAGCGCAAGGCAGCCTTGGGTTGTTATTTAATGAAGGGCGGCCTGTGATTGGTTAATTATAAAGATGAATTAAAACTTATCATTAAAATTTAAAGAAATGTGGAATTTCCTGATTTTTTTTTCAAAGAAATAAATGTTTCTGTTTGTGTTTGTTGGGGCCAAAAAGAGAAGTGGTGAAATTTCAAAAGTTCATTTGTTTTATATCTGTCAATGGAGAAGTTGCTAGAATCAGTCTCCAAAAAAAAGTCCCAGAAAGTGTTAATGACATTGGTATTTTTTCTTCATTTATTTTGCTATGCTACGTCTGAACTTTGAATTAAAACAAACAAAACTGGAAGCCGAGCCATACCCTGAAAAGAACTCTTAACCTCAAAAAGTGGAATGACAGTGGGGCTCTGTGGGGACAAATAATTAGTTCACTGTGCCTTACACTCCGAACCTCTTCTAAAAGGATGTATGAAAAATATGACATAATAGCTCCCCCATCCCATTGAAAGTGTAACAAAATCCCTTTAAAAGATTCTACGAACAAGAATGAAGTGCTCAGGATGTTGAAACGTTCTTCTCATGGTTTCTTTATGGGCAATTTTAAACTAGCAAGTGTACACCAGGTATTAACGTTCTGCATGTAGGTTAAATACTTTTGCAGACGACATTTTGAATTTTTTTCTTATTTTTTAAAGTAAAAAAAGATTTGATATTTCATGTAACTTGTCTCCTCAGCAAGAAATGTTAAACATGTCGTCTGCTGAAAATTTTACTTAGCGCGCATAGCGTTAAAATGGTTGTCTTGAATGTAATCCACCACTCACTTCTTTTAATCATCTATTATTCGATTATTGGCATCTGCAGCGTTTCTTATTAATAAGTTTTTAAACATAATTACAAGTTTTGCATTTTCTTTTTTCTAATGTGATGACTAAATTCATAATGTTGGAGAGAACAGATTAGCAAGTATGGTTGTCAGTCCGATACCGGTCTTTGCTATACATCGATATATTCAACAGTAGCCAAGCAGTAAATGTATGCATGTGGTCAAAGAAAACCCTGATCGCTACGGTTGCGCAAACTCACAGAGGGGTCTGTCTTCCCTGTCTGTATGTATCAGGAAGGCATCTTTTATATGGCACGCATATTAATTTCATGCTCGTATCACCCCTAAGAAAACCTCTATATCACCCCTGCTGGTATCTCATAATCACCTCTTCATGACATGCCTTGATGTCTCGTGCATAACACCTAGGTAGAGGCAATAAAATCATTAGTAAGTGGTACCACTTTTGGTCTCATTTTAGATATATCTTTAAGCCTATACTAACATATTTACGAGCGTTCAAATCTCACCCATAATCTTGATACAAGTTTAGCTAAAACAAATTGGTCGGTCCAAGTAGATGTTCCCGAACTAATCAAGGGACCAACACTATACTGAAATATAGATAAGGTCTTGACTGCAAAGTAAATCAAAGCGCTAACAGCACTTGTGGGTCGATCTTCTCTTAGTGTATATTGAGAAAATGGCCTTGACCGGAAACTTACGATTGTTTCATTCAACTTAAATTTCCTGTTATTTAAGCAAGCAATGCAGACCCTGATCAGAGGCCACGTTCTGATCTGGTGTTTGCCAATGTCCCAAACCAGGTTTTACAGATTATCCTCTTTCAACAGCAATCTGACGTCACAACGACACGAATAGCGCTGTTATACATAGCCGTTTCCTAGATTTGGTCTAATGCGCGGTTGGCGACAATCACATGAACAACTACTTAAGGAAATTTAGGCAATCGAACCAAAAACAGAGCAAAATAAAACCATTAATAGAAACACGGTTACACCGACAACAGTCGATTAAGGTACAAGTTTCAGCCCAACGCACAGTCTTACATTTTATATGGGCAGCAAAGTCATTCCTCTTGATACCCTTGTCATGCTGAATAAATTAAGATGCAACACCCTCTTCTAATTGTCAGCCAATCAGATCACTTGATCCAGGTTGTTGATACAAATTCAAATACTGAATGGCAAATAGTGCAAATCCAGATCAGTTGGCTTCTTCAGAACCAATAAACATGCAGTCTGTCGCAAATATCTACATTATAACCTATTCTTTTATATCGATTAATACACTTTTTTATCTTTGCCAAAATATCAACAGTTCTCCTCCGTTTATGAACTAAAACACTTTAAAAATAGGGTATCGAAATTCCCTGCCAAATCAGTTTTAAAGCCAAATTATTTTTTGAAAATAATTCAATCACGGTATAGACGATACTACGAGTATTTAACTTTGCGATATACCTTTGTGTGAGAAATTTAGCAGTTAAAACTTTATTGCACTCGTTAAATACAATAAAGATGCTCGGTGCTTAGACAAAACAAATGACTTGAGATGTATTATAAACCTCTCTTTAATATTAGGTACATTGTTTAGTAATTCTTATCAATAAAATAAGATAAAACCAGAAACCCCTGGAGTTGCTGGGTATTTTGAAGCTTAAATGGTGTAAATGTGCCAATCAGACAAAGCAAAAGAACAGACTGATAGCATTTAATGTTCGCATTATCATGCAAGTATTTTATGTCCCCGAATAGATATAGATTAGATATACTTATGTGACTAACAAAGCCCACGATGTTGTCATGGTAAAGAAATGACATTATAATTGAGGGGCACGAAAGGTAATTGCACCAATCATGCTTGCAATCAGAACGTCTGCAGTTACGGATGCGGATTTTAGTTTGTACTTAACCTTTACCACTCTCTGGGCATTTTCAGCAGACGAAAAATTGATGATATTTTTCTTATTTTTCGCAGAGAACAGGATTTGACATTTCGTGCAAATTGTCTCCAATTTGCATGAAATGTCGTATCCTGTATTCTGGGAAAAATAAAAAGAAAATATTTCAAAATGTCGTCTGCAGAAGATTTTACCCAGAGTGCTAAGCGTTAATCAATATCAGGTACTGTAATAACCCTTAATATTGGGACAGACGTCTCAAGCAAACGTTGTAGACCCAGATCAGACACCGCAGAAACGCGGTGTCTGATCAGGGTCCACACTGTTTGCAACTCATCCAACAAATTTTAGATGAACTAACAGGCAACAATATGGACTTGTTCAAATTTAAGAACCTGGATGGTAAGGTGAAAGGTGTCCCAATATTAAAGGTAAATACGGGCCTGCCTAATTAGCCTGTAAAAGACAGTATTCAAGGACAAAGATACTGCATGAATCATATTTTAAAGCAGATCGCACCAAAGCAAAAATGCGTCTTCGAACATGCGCAAATGCACAGATTCAGATTCATCCTACGCATGCACAATGTATTATCCTGGTACTTGCTTTTTATACATTCTGTAGTATCCATTAATTCTGATAGCGAGGCGTAGTCTGATCTGGGACCTCGCTCTCCGCATATGCCCAAAGACACGTTTTCGCATGGAGCTGCCAGTGTTTTGAAGTAATGTTTCATATGAACTATTGTATAACATTTGTCAGCCAAAATCATGTGTTGAATGCATTCGCACAATTCAGAGACATTACATGATCACACCGATGTTTATAGCCATAGCTCTAGATAAATAAATTTTATATATAAAAGCATTGATTTTTTTCTCGTTTCCACAGACGTAGCGTTCATTACGCACATTACGCATGTGCGTAACATGCGTAAGAAAAAAAACATTTATAATAAAGTGTAGTTTACTTTGCTTCTTTACTACATAGGCTGCTTTAAAGAGTAGCCCCTATTTTGAAAGTGTTTTCAAGATTTTTTTCCTGAGTGTGCGTAAAAATAATTCCGTACTGGCTACGTGTCGGTTTCTCTACAGAAACGTTTGTTGTGGGTAGTCATTAGAAGAGCCTTTAATCTTGGTCTACATTGTTTCAATAAAAACAGTTTCGTTACTTAAAATACAATATGATAAACCAGACAACCCATAAACTAGAGATTATGGACTGTTTAAAAAGATTTACCGGATAGCTTAAAGTTTCAATTCGGTATAAAATGGGCCAATCAGCAAATCAAAAACACAGGCTGATATCATTTCTATTCTCATAATCTTGCAAGCTTTTTTTCCAGAAACGATACGACGATTTTGCGACGTTGTGTTTTCTGAATCTCAATCTGCCAATCTACCAGATATTCCAAACACCTCATGAAAATTATTACATGGAGTCCGTGTGCAAATAAATGGAACTAAAAACTATACTTAAAGCCAAAAGTAAATTTACAGCTATATTTATACGCTTTACTGACTTTAGCGGATTGAAATTTAAAAATTGTTTTAACGATGTTAATAAGCACTTATTTTGTGTACATTATGCACATTTGCTGAACCCTTTCTGTCAAGCAGGTCAAAATGGTCTCTCTTAAAACAGAAAAGGGTCAACATCAAAAGTTAAGTTGTCAATTCACTTTTGGAAGGTCAGGATTTATATCAGGCAAAAACGCTTTATTCGCTTAGACATATATTGAAAATTGTTCTTAAATTAACAACAAGTCTGCATCATCCATTGCGCAGCTTCAGAACGTGTCGATTTTTATCGAGAAGGTCGTTTGATTAAACTTAACAATGTTTGTAATGGAAATCCTTCAGAAAATTTTCATCCATTTTTCTTTTGACATATGCATCTTCTTTTTTTTTCTCATCATACACTCTGTGCAGAGTTCCAAACAAATCGCCATTTAAAACATTCAAAACTATCGGAGATATGGCTTTTAGGAGCGACGAAAGTTTACTATTGTTTTTAATTGCAAAGGAGATAAATTAAACGTGAAGCAACTTGAGTAATGGCCATTAATTAGCCAGACGGAACAGAATAAAAAATGTTTCGCAGGGAATTTACCGACAAACAATGGTCTAAAGATTTTGTGTTGAAAATCATGTTCTGCCTTTGAAGTTGAGAGAAAATGCGAAAATACTGTTTTTGATGAAAATGCAGATAACTCAGGACCGGAATTGATTACACAAATGATCTTTTTTTAGTGCATTTGAGACTAACCGTGAAAAATATTTTTTTTTTTTTAATTTATTACAAACAAATCAAAGTAGAAACATAACTATTCGTAAATAAAAAGTGACAAGTTACTTTTTTGTGTTGAGTGTATTAAGATTAATCCGTTTTTGTATTGCATTTGCTTTTGAATTTAGATACTAAATAGGGGATGGATTGGTGTTGTGAAATCAAAAGAAGAGGCCCACGGGCCACGGTTCGCTCACCTGAGTGACATAGCCACTGCAGACATGCAGATGTTATGCAACAATTTTCCAATCCTATCATCACAACTAATAAAATATCATCATTTGAGCAGTTCTTAGTTTTGAAGAAGAATGTATGGGCCTGACAATCAATGGAGCATGATCATTTGAATAAACAATCAATCACATTTCAACAGAAGGATCAATGTGAAATTGGGTGGAAATCGGCTAAGTGGTTTCTGAAGAATCATGATTTTATACATGTAAACAGCACAGTGGCAGGGAAATATTATAATTATAAACCAGATGATGGCCATCTTAGATTTCCAATCAGAACAATTTTAACTACTGTTGATCTACAAGTCACTTCGATACTTTCAATATAAATGTATATGGCCCATACAAATGGGGAAGCAAACTTGACCATGGAGGTAAAAAGGTCAAACGTCAATACAGAACCATCATTTTAGCAATTTTGGTAGATCTCCTGTCCCCCATAATTTGTGCAAAGATTAGGATCCAGGGCTTATTTGGTTATGGAAAAGAAGATTTTAAAAGTTTTTACCATATATGGGCATGGCAGCCATTTTGATCAATGGACCATACCCATTTAAGCAATCTTTCATTCTCCTGCCCACGGAGGCTCCGCATGAAATATGAGCAACAGTGGCCCTGAGGCTTCAGAGGAAAAGCCATTTGAAATTATCAACATTTTTTCCATACAAATGTATGGGGCCCATACAAATGCATACAGAAGCAAAATTGACCTCGCCGTATCAAGGTTAAATGTCAATGGATGACAATTACTTTAGCAACTTTGGTAGACCGCCCGTTCCAGATGATATATGCAAAGATTCAGCCACAAGCCATCCTCGGTTTTGGAGAATAAGATTCTTAAATGTATTTTTCCCATACAAATGCATAAGGAAGCGAACTTGACCTTGCCGTAAAAAGGTCAAATGTCAATGTATGACCATTATTTTAGCAGCTTTGGTAGACCCCCTGTCCCCGATGATTTATGCAAAGATTCAGGCCCAAAGCATCCTCGGTTCTAGAGAAGAAGATTTTTAAAGGTTTTTACCATATATGGGCATGGTGGCCATCTTGGTCAACGAACCGTGACCATTTAAACAATCTTTTGTTCCCCCTACCTAAGGAGGCTCCATATGAAATTTGAGCAAAATTGGCCCAGAGGCTGCAGAGGAGAAGTTGTTTGAAATTCTGAACAGTTTTCCCATACAAATGCATAAGGAAGCAAAATTGACCTTACCGTAAAAAGGTCAAATGTCAATGTACGACCATTGTTTTAGCAATTTTGGTAGCCCTCCTGTTCCCAAAGATATATGCAAAGATTCAGCCATAAGGCATGCTCGGTTTTGGAGAAGAAGATTTTTAAAGGTTTTTCCCATACAAATGCATAGGGAACGAACTTGACCTTGCCGTAAAAAGGTCAAACGTCAATGTACGACAATTCTTTTAGCAATTTTGGTAGACCTCCCATCTCCGATGATTCCTGTAAAGGTTCAGCCCCAAGGCATTCTCGTTTCTGGAGGAGAACAGTTTTAAAGATTTTTACCATATATGGGCGTGGCGGCCATCTTGGTCAACGGACCGCGACTATTATAGCAATTTTTCCTTTCCCCACCCTAAGGAGGCTCCATATGAAATTTGAGCTAAATTGGCTCAGTGGCTTCAGAGGAGAAGTCGTTTGAAAATGTTAACGGACGGACGCACGGACGGACGATGGACGAAAAGTGATCACAATAGCTCATCCTGAGCAGAGCTCAGGTGAGCTAAAAAAAATCTGTCATATGATGACATGATGATTGATGATAAGATGAATGATGATGGATGTAGTTGAAGTTTAAAGTACACCATTATGTTTTCACAGCCGGTACAACAGGAATGATAAATAGTCGAAATGGAATAGGCAAAATGGGACATACGTCAAATAGGAATAGACACCTTTCAAATCAACATGTTACTATTAAGCACAGTGAAATATTATTACATTCTATTAAATAACTAGTATACAATGGATGACATAAAATGGTCCATCCCACAGACCTATTAAACGTAAAATATAATACACTTGTTTAAATACTTTTATTCTGATAGTGCAATCAATAGAATTGCAACTTGCAAACTATATTGCCGTTTGATGTGTGCTTTTTGTCCTAAGGCAGTTTGTGAATATCTGTATTTTGTTCGGTACTTAATTATATCAACACATTATTGGTATACCTATGGGTACACACTTGTCCCCGCTGTCCCGCCCCTTTATTGCAAATTTGTTTCTGTTTTTTTTTACGAACGAGACCATACGCTGTTAGTAGTATAGGGTGGCACTATTGGGACACCTTATGGAAATTTTGTATGGGAGATTTTTTTCAGGCTTAAATTAAAAAATAAATAAGTCATTTTTCGGTGATTTTTTTCCTATACAAAATTTCCATATGGTGTCCCCATAGATGCCACTCTGGCCTAAACTTGACTAGACTAGCTTGAAAATAACTTAGTCATTTTTCTGAGCAGCATGGATAAAATAACTTAGTCACTTTTCTGAGGCTAAAATAACTTATTTTTTCTGTGATTAGAGCTGCTTGAAAATGACTTCGTCATTTTTGTGTGTTTGTGTCTTGGTTGGTCCTATGCGTCTACTATATGTCTCTTGGTCTTGTATCTCGAGACCTCAACTCTATATCATAGGCATACCTTTAAATGGATTCCTAGAGGCTGTAAAGTGATATGCGTTTACTATGAGTCTCTTGGCGGCTCTTGTATCTCAAGGCGTCAACTCTAGTCAAAGGCATAATTTTATAGCGTCTACTTGATATATTGATAATCTCCAGAGGTTTCTCTTCTAAGATCTTGTATCTCAAGACCTTGTTTGAGTAGACTGGAAAGTATCAGGGACTTATTTGCTTTTTTTTGGGTTTGCTAATCATCTCAAGTTTTGCTATGAGGAGAAACTAGGACACTAGACTGATAAACATTTTAATATTTTTATTTGCCCTGCTAACTAGGAACACGATAAGACAGAGGATTAGGGCCGTCCCTCTGTTATCGTTAACAATAACTCCCGTAACATAACATAGTATACATAGGAAACTTCTGTGACAAGCAATGTGTACATTTTAAGCATTTACAAAATTGAATTCTTGGTTTCCACAGAGGTGTTATGCCTCTGTAAATGTCTTTGTATAATTGTCCATAGTTTAAACTGAACCACATTTCGACATCTCTGTCGTTCTGGTAGGGATCTTCTCCAGTATCATAGAGTTGTTCATGAATGGCTGTTTTCAAGACCTGTCCTCTTCCGAGTTGATC
Organism: Anodontia alba; assembly: GCA_964016985.1. Classification (NCBI taxonomy): domain Eukaryota; kingdom Metazoa; phylum Mollusca; class Bivalvia; order Lucinida; family Lucinidae; genus Anodontia; species Anodontia alba. The sequence goes on from OZ024829.1 coordinate 64,572,773, forward strand.
CAGAAAGTTGATACAGTACATGCCACTAACTCTACTCCATGGACTCTGTAGCATTTCTTTGTTGCAGATCCAGTGTCTGGTGTTTCTTTTAATGAATGATACAATATAGTCTTCTAGTGGTGGTAATCCATAAGAATCAAAGTAGATGGCCTCGTCGTTGTTTCTGAAATAAATGCCTACCCAATGTTCTCCTGGTTTGTCAGAAGTGTCCGTATTGATGATATAAATTTCCACATCCAATGGTTTCTCATCTGATAGAACGTTTTTAGCACAAAATTGTCCATGTAAATGTTTAAGTTGTGGCGCTCTGTTTAACAGAGCTGTGAGTTCGTAGGTATTCATTGTAAAAGTTTCTGTTTCCAGAACTCATTTCACTCTTTGTTGGTACTAGGATCACTTCTGTATCTGTTTTGATTATTTCTGAGAAACATCCAGTTTTTATAAGCTTCCACCGCTTCTCTTGGTGACAGATCTCTTAGTCCTCTTGTCTTTTCTGACCATAGAAGACTATCCCATTCTTGAATGATTTCGTAGATATCGAGGCAACTCAGCGCTGCCTCGTCGTAGCCATAGTCTACTATCCAGTCAGTTGTTGACGTCTATAGACACAGGTCGTGGTATTTCTGACTGGGATATCCTATTTTATGTCCAGTACATTCGTGTTGTGCGTAGTCTGCTACGGCATCTGTCAGTTTTCCAACCATTGCTTGCTTCAGCGTGTCACAGATATATCGTCTTCTTTCGGGTGTTTATATGTCTTTTTCAGCAGCCTCCTTACTATCTTCTTGAAAGATAGGTTCTTTTGGCTCGCCTTCGTATTCTGTTTTTAGTAAGCCATATCCAGGAACTAATCCGTAATATAAAGTGTAACTCCTATCTCGAAGAAACAGTTCTTCTTCACTGTAATATCCAGAATTCACTCTTTTAATAGTGTGTGATGACTTCTCTGAATCCGTTGATATCTATACGATTATCAAACTCTGCATACACAATCACGTTGATGGTGCTGTCGAGTGCTCTTGCAAACTGAAGTTCCAGTCTAAGTTTCCAGTATTTATAGATGCAAATGACCTTGATCTGCGAATTGATCAGGTGTGAGATCGTATCCCCAGAAGCAGTATCCTGCTTTGTAATCTTTGTAATCTATGTTACAGTTCTGAAGTTGATTTCCCAAAGCTTGATATATAGACATATAAGATCTGAGGTAATTGGTTGAATCGAATTTGGCTTCAAGGGGTTTTCCGTAAATGCTCTGTCCATCGAAGTTCACATCCAGTTTACTTAGATTGAAATGTCATAGGGTTGAAATAAAGCATGTCATTTATTGATATATATGGCATAGTTGAAATAGAGCATAAGGGAATGTTTGTAGTTTTGTTTTGTTTTACTCCAGCTTGTTTGTCCTTGTATATCTCTCTAATCAGTCTGTCCACGTCCAGTTTCTATCCTGCTCTTCAATTGTATCACTTACCCGTACGTATCCCGTATTGTGTTATTTATTACATAACAATTAACACTCACAGGTGATCAGACACTGCATGCGTTTTTATGTGCTTCACTGTAGAGGTTAACTAGTGTTTGAACTGAAAAGATCTTTGGTTACTTTCACTTTTATACATGTTTATCATGTGTATTTATGGATGTTTATTATTATTTTGCAGGTTAGTACATATAGATAAATACTTTATTGTAAGTGATATCTGATTGGATAAGTGACTGATTATATTTGATGATGACTGATATTTTAATTAATTACCGTTTAATGGAAGAGCTGGAAGAGTATAGATTGTTTTCTTTCATGTCAGTGTATTGTAATACTGTATAGTAATATTGTATTGTAATAGTATATACGTATAAATATTGTAAAATATGTTGTAATGTCATGCGTTTTGATATGCTTCACGGCAGAGGTTAACTAGTGTTTGAAGTGAAAATATCTTTTGTTACTTTCACTTTTATACATGTTTATCATGTATATTTATGGATGTTTATTATCATTTTGCAGGCCATGATGTAATGTTCAGCATACCCATCGTTTTCAACAATAAAACATCATTATCATCAGCCGTTGTACAGTTGTTCTTGTTCGTCATCATGACAGTAGAAGTTCTTTTGTTGAATCCACGAGGGATCTGGGTCACTGACGGCCCCTAAATAAATACATCCCGTGACAAAAGGTTAAAATAAGAACGGATTTCTGTTATAAGCACCATTGAAAGTTTCATTGGTGACCATTCCAATAAAGATACGTTTTGGAAGTTGACCCTGGAACAAAAGATCTTCGACTTTTGATCGAAGTCCACTGCCAATTGTGAAACTTTTAACTTCAACTCTGCGAATGGGAAACTTAGCATTATGATGTACAATGGACTGATTAAGCTCGTTACTGATTGCAGGAAGAAGCTGAATATGTCGAACCGCCAAAGCAGCTTCATTGATTTTCACTACACAAGGGTGCTCTGATAGGATACAAAACCTAGGAGAAGCACGATTGAGTCGAATTTTCATTTCTATTCCGTTCGGCAAATATTTTTCTTGCATAGCCAAATCTAAGTGCAAACGCCCCCAAGGTTCCACTGGTATGCTCTTAGCTACAGCAGCATTGCGTGCCTTGACAGTTGCACTGTCATGATCTTCAAATTTCCCAGCTGCATCTGGATACTAAAATTTACCAGGTTTCAGTTGATTACTTTTGACATCTGAACCACAGGAAAACAGATTTTCAATGTAAGCTCTGTATGGATAGGTGTCCATACCTCTGGTGACAAGTTTATTGTTTAGAAACAGATCGATGCCACTGAAACATACTGTGCAAAAAATTATTAATGGGACCTGCTTTCTGATCAACATCCAAATTAGACCCATCTTCTTTTAAGACTGAATTTTTAGTAAAGATTTGATGTGACAGGTCCGTATAATATTTGGTCTGAGCAGGTACATCGAATTCGATTGGTGCATGGTAATTACCGAGCGAAGCAATAGGATGATACATTTCCATTTTAGTTTGAATCATGGTAGTCATCGTAGGTGACATGGCTTGCATTTCTAATTCAGACTTGCTGCATTCAATAGAATCTTGTTGATACATGATTACTTAAATATGTTTCGACCAGAAATCTTTTTCTCAATGTCTTTAATACTTAGTCTCTTGCTTTTACCTGTCCTGTTCACCATTTGGCATTTAGCGAACGAATGAGATTTGCGAGATGAGCGTTTTAATTTATAGGCAAAAGTTGCTTCAAAGCTGCTTGACCGCGACGCTGAAACATTTGCTTTACATTTTGTCCTGACACCATTTCACAAAGTGCTGATATACCTTGTTCTTTGACTACTTTCTTAGCCGATCGTAATCCAATTTTAGCTACAGGTTTTAAGATGGGAACGATTGTTCGAATTATAGCAGTTTTGAAAATAGAACCTAAACCATGACCATATTGTGTTGGTATGCCACGATACACTGGGTATGATGCACTAATCTTTATTTTGTTTTAATTTTCTTTGTCTGAAGTGTAACTTGATCAACGACTTTCCAGTAATAAATGGCACATTATAGCCTGTATCTCCTTTTATACTTATGTGAACTTGATCGATAAATGATTTAGCTACGGGAACGTAATTTAAGTTTAAAAATTATTGGTGAGAGTGAGTTTCTGACTTTGTTTGTTGAAATGGCACAACTCTCAAAACTGGTGCAGTCACGTTCAACACACGATACCGGCCACTTTATATATAGTTGTACGAAAGGATTAGCATTTAAGACATTGATTCAAGAATCCTTGTTTAAAATCAGTTTGAAACGTTTTGACAAAACTTTGAATATCAAATCACAGGAAACCTTAAATAGTGAAATGGTGCAACTATTTCTGACTATAGATGAACTGCCTATTCTCACTGATGATATGCGATTGAAATTTCACAGAGATAATCAATTTGCATTAGGGCAGCAAAGATCAAATTGACAAAGCTCGTAGATGGATGATCGCATATCGCAATATTACTCTGAATAAACTTTGATATTTGAGTTTTGCACTTCAGAGACAGGGTCATTACATGATCGGCTATATCTAGTGATGATCAGCTTTTCGCATACTTGGTACTCAAAGACGAACTACCTAATATGAAGTCCATGAGTTACTGTGTGCATATAAAAGTGCAGACCTTCATTTCATTCCTTCTAGTCAGTTATATTTGGATGATAATAGCACCAGACACTATATAAGGGTCATTACATGACCGGAGATATCTCTAGCGATAACCAGCTTTTCGCATACTTGTTACTCAAATAGGAATTACCTAAATATCAAGTTCAGGAGTTACTGTGTGCATATAAAAGTGCAGACCTTCATTTCATTCCTTCTAGTCAGTTATATTTGGATGATAATAGCACCAGACACTATATAAGGGTCATTACATGACCGGATATATCTCTAGTGATAACCAGCTTTTCGCATACTTGTTACTCAAATAGGAATTACCTAAATATCACGGTCAGGAGTTAATGTGTGCACATAAAAGTCCAGACCTTCATTTCATACCTTCTAGTCTGTTATATTTGGATGATAATAGCAGCAGACACTATATTAAAGATAAGATCATTTTGAGAGATCGACAGTTGTTCGAGCAAGACGCGAAAAAGGTTGTGTTACAATTCCCAACTCAGTATTGCAGTTGGCTTCTTTGTTAATCATGATTAAAGTTACGAGAAGTCTACCCGTGTGTTTGGATGAAATCTTACATTTTGATGTGTACAAGTTGGCATTAGAACAGACTTTGTCCTTAGAACTACCAATGGCTGATTTCTTAAAATCACGAGAAGGAATCAAGATGTGGCTGAACAGATTAGAAACTTTCGAAACATTCAGATACTGGTTAAAAAAGTTGCATATGAGATGTTGAAACTTACTGATGACTCTCCGATAAGATACATTGACTGGCTGACGTATGTAACAAGCAACCGAAACGTAACTAGTCACATCGATTCTGTATTGAAAGACATTCAACGAGCATCAGAAGAGGAAGCTATGGAATTTGAGGAACTCATTTTTGAAATCAATGCTTAGACTACGCACAACTGACTGTAGTATGTAAATACATTTCTATCAATGTTGAATCATTCTCTGGCACAATGAATTCTGAAGAGAAGAAGTATTACGAAGTGTCTCTCGCATAAATTTTAAAATTCAGGCCTTATAGTAAAATGCTAATTTATGGTTTTCTATTGGTTTCACATGATAATATAACTCAAGAAGAGATACAGCAAAGCCTAAACAATTCAAAAACCTTTGAAGACTTTGGTGAACGAGTATCAAACATCTGATGGAAAAGTAATCGAGTATAATCACGTATGAAAACTGGAAAAGATGCGTTTCCAATAACCCAAAATGATAGAATTCCTCTACAAGCATCGGCGAAACGCTACTCTACCGGGGGTATAACGTCTGGAACGGAGGCACTTGGATCATTTCACATTTGACTACCAAGGAGTAAACATGTCTAGTAACAAACCTACTGATCCAAGAATGACTAAGGCTACTGACCCTAAAAGTATCTACTATCAGTATTCATCTTTGAAGAAACTTATCTGAAGAAGACATACATTTGATGCAACCATTAGAAGATTCATTAAAACAGCAGGGTCAACTGAAGCGATCTTTTGGAAAGTGCTACTTCTGTAAGGATCCTACCCATTGGATTGGTGATTGTCCAGGTGCAAAAAAAAAAAAAAAAAAAAAAAAAAAAATCATTGAGTAACAACAACCTTCAACTGCTACTGAGATTTCGACATCAAGGAAACGCAAGATTCATGATACCGATTCTTCGGAGACTGTACCAAGCATGAAAATGAAAACTCGTGCTGGATCAAGAAAGAAAACCTCTAGGAAAAAAAGGTAAGAGAAAAGTCCAGAGAGTGCCACAATTACAAACCGCAGCCCTTCACAGACACCAAGAGGAAGAGGAAACCGACAAATCCAAACAAGCATAAATTGAACAAACGTACGAAAAACACTAAGATTAGCTCTCTCTTCCTCAAGCGAGGTAATCGCAATGCTAAAAAGTCTGAAAAACACAAGAACAAAATGACACAATGTAAGACATAAAACTAATAACAGTTCCGTATGTAAATCAGAATCTCACAGTGCTAAGGACTGCAGTGACATTGTTGTTGATCGTTCCGAGCAGATAAAGAATAAAACAATCAGAGACATTTTAGTATTTATAGTGTACTAGTGTTTTAAGATAAGATAGTGTTTTCTTACTTAATATATTTTGTGATATTGTTGTTAACAATAAAGTTCAGTTAAGTTATTTGTCTTTGTATTTTATAATCTTAAAGGTTACGCTTCCATGGAATCACTGGTTAGCACTGAAAAGGGCTGTTGAGATATTTCTTTCCTAAGCTTTATTAGGAAGATCAAAGAGTAGGTCTAACAGGTCTTGTACCCTTCGATAGCTCTACACCTCTCCTTCTCATAAAACTTTCAAACCGCTTCTTCGTCTATTGGGTCTCTACCTCAACCCAATCTTTCCGATGTAAAGCACTAAGCAATTTAGTTTAGTTAGACAAAAAGGAATGTACTTTCCCATCTTGAATATATTATTTTTGAGTCGGAAGGCCAACAGAACAATATATATATATATATATATATATATATATATATATATATATATATATATATATATATATATATATATATATATATATATATATATATATATATATATATACACACAGTAGAACCTCGATAATTCAAACTCTAATCATTCAAAATTCTCAATAATTCAAAATCATTTTGAAGTCTCGACTTAGATATATGTATGCATTTTAACCCTCAATTATTCAAAGTCTCAATAATTCAAACAAAACTGTTTGGTCACTTGGACTTTGAATTATCGAGGTTCCACTGTACATATATATATATATATATATATATATATATATATATATATATATATATATATATATATATATACACAGTAGAACCTCGATAATTCAAACTCTAATCATTCAAAATTCTCAATAATTCAAAATCATTATGAAGTCTCGACTTAGATATATGTATGCATTTTAACCCTCAAGTATTCAAAGTCTCAATAATTCAAACAAAACTGTTTGGTCCCTTGGACTTTGAATTATCGAGGATCCACTGTATATATATATATATATATATATATATATATATATATATATATATATATATATATATATATATTTATATATATATATATATATGCAAAGCGAATTGACCAACTTTTCTTAACCAATCAAATCAGGCCAACATTCAACCAATTAAAACTTAAAGACTCTTTTCTTTTCATACATCTAACACGAAACAATATAGAGGTTTCAGGTCACATGACGTCGAGCTGTAATTACGCTAGTGCTGGACGAAACTTGCCCATTTTTATCTCACCCTATTTTCATCAAAACAACATGATTTTTTGTAATTTTGTTATTTGGGTGTTAAATAGACATTATTTAACTTATTTATGAAGAAAAACCATGAATGCGCGTTTTATTTACAACAAAATCGCTTCTGAAATGCACATACCGTCGCCCAGTTTTCGCCGCGAGATTTTGACGTGATCGAAATTTTTCGATTGTTTACTGCGAGTGGGGATCTTGAAACGGCTTTCCGAAAGCGGGTACAAGGCTGATTTAATCAGATGACCAATCAAAATAAAGCTTACATTCTGAGTTTATTTTGGTGGGTAACTCAAGAAAATTCGACTGTAAGTAAAAAAGGAAAAAAGTGTATTTTTTGCAGGTAAGACGATTTTTTTCGGAGATGAGCCATCGATAGATGAAAAATTAAGCCTTTTCGACACTTGATCATGTTAAAATATCCACGCTAGAACGCAATAATTATCGCGGAAATACGTCTATGCAGACGACGTATCGAGCGAAGACGAACCGATTCGCAGCCTGATAGTTTCGGCCCGGGACTGGTGCTGACGTTCTCGATGACGCTATACTGCCTGTAGCAGTTTAAAATTATTTTTTTAGCCATATCATCATGCTTATAGCACCAGGTTAATTTTATTTACAGTGTTCTTTTTTTTTAAGTGTTCAATTTTATATCTTTTAACAATATTACAATGAAAATAAATGTAGGTCACTAATTGAAAGTCTCTCACTCTCTGCCTGGTTATAGTGCATGTGAAAAAATATTAGTATATATTCATCATTCTCTTGTCTGAATCTGAACTGAAGGTAACAATACTTTTTTTTTTTATTTGGCTATGATATGGAATTAAATTTATTGAAGCATTTTTAAAATTTGTCTGACCAAGTTGCAGTGATACTTTGTTAAAAAACATTAGATTAAAAAAAGAAAAAAAAAAAAAAAAAAAAAAAAAAAAAAAAAAAATGTTGGAAAAGTCAAAGCTAATTTTGAGCAACTTTACTATATTAATGGCTTAAATTTTTTCTTGCAACCTTCACATTTTCAGCTATAAACATAAATTATCACATTATGCAAACAGTATATCACAGAATTAACTGCTTACAGGCCAAGTATAGACAGAAATGCATCCCCACATCGCGATGACGTGATACAGGATACAAGTTTCAGCTTTGCAGTAACAGTTAACCTGATGGAGTCAGGTTAGTATTCTTTTTGATGTTTTGTGCAATTTGAATAAATGCAACTGATTGTATTGTTTGTGTAGAGGTTTTACAGCCCAGTCAACCCAATGGGGTCATGTCGAGCGCGGTCAGTTTACCTAACCACACGTTTACTGGGCACGCTAATTATCTAAGCGGTTAAACAGTATGGTGCACATTCTTTTGCCAGAAACTGACAACTGCCCTTCTTGAATCAGCGGAAGGGAGAGAATGACCGTAGAAAATATTTCATGATCAACCTCCACGAGAGAATGTTGCAGACCTCGGCGGTGGTTGAACCCGTGACCTCCTGGTCTCCAGTCGGACGGCGCATCCAACTGAGCTACCGAGGCCGGCACAACTGATTGTACTTAGCCCATAAATGTGTAGAGTTCTGTAAAGTCAAAAAAAAAATACCGTAATCAACCTAATTACCGCACATGCTCCTATAAGCGCACAGTCAAGCAATTTAGTAGTCTTTAGATTACAGCTAGTGTACTTTTATCTACTTCTTTATGAAAGTATATGTTGTCGGTACTCGTTTGAATTGCAATTCAATTCAAACGAGTACCCACAACATATGCTTTTATAAAGAAAATCAGAAAATAATATCGCATAAGCATCATTAAATACTCTCCTCATGAAGTCCTCTGCTGGTCTTTCTTCCAAGTGTGCCCTTATTAGGTGAATATTTTACTGCAAGTTTTTCAGTAATCTTGAAATATCTAAGCCCACCGTGCGGTAATTAGGTTGAATACGGTAAATAGTTTTGCGCAATCTGAAGTTACAAAATTAATTGCTCTAAACGAGAAAAGATGGCATACCGTATTCTACCTAATTACCGCACATACCCCTATAAGCGCACAGTAAAGAAATTCCGTAGTTTTCAGATTACAACCAGTGTACTTTTTTCTTTACTTCTTTACAAAGGCATATGTTGTGGGTACTCATTTGAATTGCATCGACAAGTCGATGCAATTCAAATGAATAACCACAACATATGCCTTTGTAAAGAAAGTCAGAAAAAATCGCATAGTCATCATTAAATAAGTCTTTTTCTGATCTTTTTTATAGTGTATCCTTAGTAGATAGATACACATTTGACCACAAATGAGTGTGTCCTGTAAGTTTGAAAAACCTGAGCGCACAGTGGGTAATTAGGTCGAATACGGTATATTTCATACCAAGTCAGAAGCTTCAGATGTTTTCTTCAAACATAGCTGCTTATAGCAATTAAATTCTGAAGACTGTATTTCATTTTTCGGATTGCCTACATTACAATGAACCTCTCCAATTATCAAAAATAATTCAATATCTATCAAAATGTAATATATATTTATTTAAATTTTTAATTTTAAATCTTTTGTTCGAACACGATGCTTTGTGGTCCCGTCCATTTCTATTTTCAGCTAATCATCGCTGCAGGTCAGCATATTAAATATAGCAACAAGCTGCGGGTCAGCAAAAAAGAAGACATGGGGGTCAGCCTAACTGAACAGCTGCTGGTCAGCCAAATGTAGAGCTGCGGGTCAGCTCCGAGAAAAGAAAATGCACACATTTGCAGCTCAAGTGTCCGGAAGGATTTGTATTATATTTCATAATTTTAATATTTATTTACATACATATTCAATAATTAACTATTTTCAATGTTTTCAAAATAATTTGATACCCTAATTGTTGTAATTGTCTTAAAATTTCTACAGTTTGGTTTTACAAAACAAAATATGTTTTTTTAGAGCATTCTGTATGTCTGTCTGCTGGCTAGATAGATATCAGATATGCCTTAATGTATCATAGACATGTGGCAGATTATATAATTACTGAAAAAATATGACAAGATTGCATAATATTGGTTCACATTGTTAACACACCCATGCTAAATCTGGCCGCCTTTTATGGCTTGAAAAACATCATTTTTCTTATGAAAAATTGGGATAGTTTTTGGATTTATGCTCCTTACATAGATTTTTAGGGCTTGTTATAACCGCTTCAATGAAGCGGTTGTAATGAGCTGCAAAAATCTATGAATCATAAATAAGAAAATTAAAGTAAACCCCTATAAACCCCACTTTTCTCTATATAATGTGGGGTTTGCAGGGGTCCTCATTGCATAGGCATGTTAACGTTATGATATTATGTGATTGATATTAAAATATGAGAAACTGAAGGCTCAGATCAGCCTGCACATCCATGAAGTCTCCTGTCGGCATCTTTGCTGGGTACTCTAGTTATAGATGGTTGTTAGACGGCTCACTTAATGCTTGTCATTCTATACATTTTTCTCTGCCCTGGCTCAGATACTATTCTAAGCTTCTGGTATGCATTTTTGTAACAAATATCTTGCATATAAAATGCTTAACTTTCAGCTGAGGGTGTCTGCACTGAGGTCCCATCAAACCAGACAGTTCTGGAAGTATGGCAGAAAGCAGAGTCATCAGCAGCTGTCAAGAAAAGTTTGGAGGCGCTGTATCCTTTTTTATCATGGGACACAAGTGTTCAGTCCTTAAATACAAAAATAAGAAGGCTTAGTGAGAAAGCCAAACAGCTGAAAAAGAACAAGAATGAAAAGGGGGTTAGCATGCTCATGGTGGCAGGTTTTGAGGTACCCAAATTAGACACTCAGGCATCACAGGTATTGCAGACTCTTCCTCCTGAAACTCAAACAATGTTTAGAAATATAAATAAAAAGGCTAATGCAGTGATCCAACAAAACAGGGAATTAAAAAGGGATATTGAAGAGGTTGAAGACAGTAATCAAAATCTTAGTTATCAAATTGCTAATAGTGAGAGAAAAATTTCAATACTAATGAAACTGCTTGAGGTGAATAATGATAAACTTGAAAATGCTCTTAAGTATAAAGTGGATTCTTATAAGTTAGAGCATGAAGTGAACCAACTTCAGGAACAGTATAATAGGTTATCACAGCAATTTGAAGAGACTGCAGAGGAACTGGGTGAAAAAAAGGAAAAACTGAAAATATTATGTGCAAGGAATGTGAACAAAAAAATAAAGAGAAGAGATGAGACTATTTTAAAGAAAAATGAATCAATTAGGGAGAAAGACAGAGAGATCGAGAGTATGCAAGCTGAGTATGAAGAGAAAGAGAAAGAGCTGAATGTATTGAAAAAAGAAAAGAAAAACTTGTTGGTAAAGGTGTGTCGTCTCAGACAATCAAAAGACAACACCATTATAGAAAGCAACAGTTTATTAATTGAATCATTGAAAAAAGAAATTAAGGAAAAAGAAATGAAAATTGTTGAGCTTGAACAAACAAATGCCATTTTGCAGAATCCAATAATTGAATGTTTTCATGATGGCAAATTTTCCAATGAAATAAGGGCAACAGTTATGTGTTTGATAACAGAATGTGGGGTGAGTCAGAATAAGGTAAATCATGTTATGGAAGTTGTTCTGTCTAATTTAGCAGGAAAAACTCTCTCTCGTCTGCCCAGTAGTGGTGTGAAAAGTAGACTGATGGTGGAGGCTAAGCGCGTAGCACAGAGCCAGGTTGCTGCAGCGATGCTGTCAAACAAAGGTAATACTCTGCATCAGGATGGTACATCCAAATTTCATAGGCATTTTCAGTCCTTTCAGTTCACAACTGCTGATGGTGCAACTTTGTCAGCAAGTTTGTCAGAAATTGCTAGAGGTGATGCCAACACTTTGGTGAATGAATTTAATAACCTAGTTTCTGACCTGGCAAGTTCAATTGATCTATCAATCTCTGGTAGTCATGAGGCTAAAATTGCAGAGCTAGTAGTGTCTATCATAGCCACCATGTCAGATCAAGGGTCTGTAAATCCTGTATTTAATGAAAGACTACAAAAAATAAGAGAAGAACTTCTACCAGTTGCTTTTGAAAACTGGGATACAATGTCACCTAAAGTAAGGCAAGAAATGGGGAAACTCTTCTCTTTTTTTTGTAAAATGCATATATTTGTGAATATGGCATCAGAAACTGACAAATGTCTGGCCCAGTTCGAGAAACAAATTATCTCTGATGGTAGAAATCCTTTTGCCTTCAACTGGACTGAAAGTGGTGCGTCACGGCTTGTGAGAACAGCGAGCAAAGCACTAACAAGCCATGGCTGTGAAAAGTCTGGTGTTGGTGGCCACTTTCTAACCTATTTGAAGGAAAAAGGAATTGAAAATCACATGGTAACGTTCCGTGGTCATCGTTTCAACCACCTATTTTATGCATCAGGTGCTACATTTTTCCACCTGAACGACATTAAGGATTTTTTGTCAAAATGGTCAGACCCCAATGAGCTTCTGAAAAGTATCAGATTTGATGTAGAGGAAATTGTATATACAAGCGGCATAAGAGCCTTGGGCTTGATAGACAAAATTGTAACAGGTCCACTTTGGCGGCTGATAGAAAAATCACCAAATGTCCTGTCTCTGAATAGCAAGTTGTATCAGCTAAAAATTCAGTTGGAAAGGTGGCCTCTAGATGCTAGCCCGGTTCTGTCTGGAGAAAGCCTCTTCAGTGAAGAGGAGGTATGTATTAATAAGGACGATGTATATGAATGTTTAATAGCACCCTCAGAAAATCCTCTACTGGATACATACACGCAGATGGCACTAGAGTTATGTTTTGGTGGGATGCTCCTTATTTTAGAGAGGCAAGCCAAAGACCAGCTGCCTGGAGGTAGGTATTGGAATTTAGATGAGTCTGCACTGCAGAAGGTTGCATCTGTTCCTACCACCAATACAGCTTCAGAGAGAGACTTTTGCACAGTTGGATATGCTGATGCGTAGCAAGCCGTCCGCATCAACTATAGCCTATGAATCAATTATTATGTGGTCAAACAACAAAACTTCAACTTGGCTTGCATCTCCGTCTCCAGAAGACCATCAAAGTATTTTAGATGACGCCCGGAAAAATGCTCCAGCCATGCAGAGTCAGATTAAATTAAAGCAACAGGCATTATATACAGGTAAGTTGGAACACCTCAGAGAAAGGCAAAAAAAGAAAGAAAAACAGGAGGAAAAAGCACACGCAACAAAAGTTAAATTAACACAAAAGCTAACAGAAGTCGGTGGCTTATGGGTAAGTGAGCAGCAGCTCACAGATTTCAAAACTGAAAAGTCTGAAAAAATGTACAAAGTTGCCCTTATCGCACAAATTAGTTTTAGAAAATCTGTATTGAACAGCAAAGGTCCGAAGGAGTTGTTCCAGCAACAGCATAAAGGTAAGGTATTAACAATTTCAGAGCTTGAGGAAAACCTGAAACAAATAATGGCTTTAAATGATGTAGAGTTGATTGATGATGATCAGCCAAAGTTGATATACAAGCCACAAGAAGAAGTGGCTGAAGCTGTCACCAATTTAAAAAGTCGGTTGCAAAGCAGAGTGGAAGAAGGCCGAAAAAAAATTATTATTCTGCAGCAAAAAAATCTTCTGCCAACATTTCTTGAAAATCCACATTCATTAGAAGGGAAATCAGTAAAGCACAAATGCCGTGATCCGGAAACTAGGGTGATTGAGTGGTTTGCTGGTACTGTTGTCAAGGTTTTCAAAGTCACTCAAAATAAAAGTAGGACAGAATTTACGATTAAGTATGATGAAGATCCTGAAAATGAGTGGATTTTTCCCCTTTTGAAAGACATGGAAAATGGAGATTTGATAATTGTTGAATAATTCCAATTCCTCACCATTATATTCTTTTCGTATAAGCTGATAGGCTGGAAGAAAATTTTTACAATTCATTAAATTTAATGAGTAGAAGTTTGTGAACTATTTTTGCAAAAAAAAAACATTGTAACAAAGTTGCGTTTCTTACTGTATCATGTTAGAATGGAAGTGAGTGTTTCTTACCTGATTAACACATGGTATTGTCGGACAGATAAAATACTAATTCACTTCGGTTTTAATATTTGCATCTGCCAGAGCGAATTAAAATTTACATCTGCATGTCAACATCATTTGCTGGAGTGAAAGAAAATTCACACCTGCCCAACGATGCCATGTGCTAATCAGCAATACTACACTGGTAAGGAAAATTATATATTAAATGAAGCAGTTCTGTAACTTTTTATTTCTTTTCAGGGTCTGCAATGTGTAAAGCAGAATCAAGACCTTTTGTGATGTATCCTTTTTCTTCAGTATCATATTATATTATACCCCACAATGTGTTATTAAATACCACAGATTCTGCAAAATGGCATTTGCCAAATAGTGTTGAACAGAGATTCTAGGACTCAAAACCCCTTGGAAATCTAACGTCATTCAGTTAAATGCCATTTTTCATTGGCATTACATGGTGGGCTGTCAGTGCTTCAAATAAGTTTTTGCTTGTGTCGAGCGCGGTCAGTTTACCTAACCACACGTTACTGGGTAGGCTTAGTCCTCTAACTCTAAGCGGTTAACCAGTATTGTGCACATTCTTTTGCCAGAAACTGACAACTGCCCTTCTTGAATCAGCGGAAGGGAGAGAATGACCGTAGAAAATATTTCATGATCAATCTCCACGAAAGAATGTTGGCAACCCCCGCCGAGGTCGGCAACATTCTTTCGTGGAGATTGATCATGAAATATTTTCTACGGGCATTCTCTCCCTTCCGCTGATTCAAGAAGGGCAGTTGTCTGTTTCTGGCGAAAGAATGTGCACAATACTGGTTAACCGCTTAGAGGACTAAGCCTGCCCAGTAACGTGTGGTTAGGTAAACTGACCACGCTCGACATGACCCCATTGGGTTGACTGGGCCGTAAAACCTCAACACAAAAGTTTTTTGTTTGTGTTGAGGTTTTACGGCCCAGTCAACCCAATGGGGTCATGTCGAGCGTGGTCAGTTTACCTAACCACACGTTTACTGGGCAGGCTTAGTCCTCTAAGCGGTTAACCAGTATTGTGCACATTCTTTCGCCAGAAACTGACAACTGCCCTTCTTGAATCAGCGGAAGGGAGAGAATGACCGTAGAAAATATTTCATGATCAATCTCCACGAAAGAATGTTGCCGACCTCGGCGGGGGTTGAACCCACGACCTCCTGGTATCCAGTCGGACGGCGCATCCAACTGGGCCACCGAGGCCGGCTCTTCAAATAAGATATTATTGTTCAAAATGAAACATATGAAAGTGCATAAGAAAGAGGATTACTCTATTGAAGATTGTGGTTTGGGCAGGTTAATTGTAAGTTTTAAGGTTTCAATTTGCTTTACAGCTCCGATGACATGTCACCTTTAAACAAAATTTCAGATGATAAAACCAATAATTTATGTCTCGATATGAACTTCATTCTCTCCCTTCTGTTGATTCAAGAAGGGCAGTTGTCAGTTTTGCACCACTTGGGTTTAAGCCTGCCCAGGAATAGTTAGGTTAGGTTAACTGACTGCCCCGACATCAGCCATAGCTGTTTACCATTGACGTCAAGAAAGAAATCAAGCAGACGATTTTGAGCAGTTTTCTACTATTAAAATGTAGTGCATAATAAACTGGCTATTAAATCGGGACTGCAACATGTTATTTTGTCCGCAAAGTCGTAAAATTGCGGACAATGGTTGAGCTGCCTAATTTTTTAATACATTTACTATATGAAAAAAAAAAAACATGAAGTATTTAAAGGCTAGTTCCTTCTTTGGTTGCTATGGTAACCATTTTATTGATTTTAAGCCATTCAGACTGTCACCAATACATCAATACAGTGTCTTATTAGATCCTTTGAGCAACTTGCAACATTTTGTAGAAATTGTTCAAAATAATGCAAAATTCTCCAGATGTCGCTGTTTGTATGTATGGTTACTATGGAAACAGAATTATTATTGCTATTTTTAGAAAGATAATAGTGTCAGATAGAAATATAAAGAAATAAAGTTGATAAAACATGGATATGCCTTGTTTGCAGTTGATTTCATTGTATTTTCTTCACTCATAAGCTTCGTATAGGTTTAGAACATGTATATTCGGCGGTCATTTTGGTAAAAAATGGCCGCCGATTACCATGGAAACAAAAATTAAAAAAAAAAGACGCTTTAGTTTGATTGGGCATCATACCCTGAAACATTTTTGTTTACATCAGAAGGTTTGTATCATAATAACTGCTTGTATTTCAATAATAACTCTTGCACTATATGGAAAAACACAGGATTTCGGTGCCATTTCTATATGTATAATATATATAGGAAATTGATTACAAAAGTAGCCGATACTAGCTTCAGTTTAAAGTGCATAAGTTTTGAACCGGCTAACATATCTTCATAAACTATACATCAATTTAAAGCATTTGGAATGCTCTAAGCAATGAAAATAAAGAAAACAGCTATTTCTCACTCTAAAAAAATCACCTGAACCCCCTAAACAATATCAATAAGGTTATTCCAATCGGAATAAATTGAAGTGTCCCTGAAAAAGGCCGTTTGTATATCTAAGTAGTCTCGTCAATCACTAACAAGGACAACAGGATGGACGGCCACCACATGCTGGACAGCTAACTGCCCACCTTGAATACTTGACCGTCCTGTAGATAGGCAGGTCCAGCTCTGCATTCCAATCTTCACCACTTCTAGACTCGTGTATTAACACAGCCACTGTCCCAGTCCTCTTTATCAACAGGCTCCGCTTCCCTTTTAATCTCCACCCTCTCTACAACCCTGCCACCATGTGCCAACACCATGGCCCGCCGAGCCCTGTCCACCATCTTCTTCATTTATCAACACTTCTAAGGACAGACTCCACGCTGTCCTTAAAAATGTTGATAGCCGCCATCATTCCCTCCGCAGCACCCTTGATGGCGTCGCTCTGCTCCTCAAGTGCTCTCATAAACGGTTCGCAATCTGTCTTGTTGGTAGCCATACTTTCTTGAGAAAAAGAGAACAGACGCAAACTTCAGACTACTTATATACTACTCAGATGGATTGACCTACTTAGACAATGAGCCAATCAGATACAGATTCGTGGAACCAATCAGAAAGCTCACATGCACAATAAAACAACCAATCAAAAATTATCCAATCACAAAATGATCAGTAATAAAACAGATCAATCAGAAAACTTATCCAGTCACAGACTACCTTACATACTATTACTGATTACATTCACTGTGAGTATAGAAGTTGATGGAGTACAATCATACAGCCATGGAGGCAAATCAGATAACCTTTGATGGGATGATCAGCAATCAAGATATATTGCTGAGAGCATGCAACGAAACGTTTGGGAACGATGAAAATATAACACAACCGTTCTTTTCATCACAATCAACGTTTCTAGCTAGGCTGCAACCACAGATAATGAGATAATGCAGCCACAGCAGAAACAACAGCATCCTAAGTCACAACTGATTGAGGTTATGGCAAAAGAAATTAATAAGTTGAAAAACAGAGTGAAGAGTTTAGAAGACAGCTCTCAAGCTCAACCCGCAGGAATACAGGTAACACTGATCAACATACCACTCCGATTAGACGTCACTGAAAATGTAATACCTTCAGGTCAAGGGATTGAAGTTGCAACTAAAAACATAAGTATGACTAAGAGGAAGAAGACAAAATAATTACCAGGAATTCATTATTCCCTCAACAGCCCTTATCAGGGCTACCATTTTCCTAAGAAAGAATACCTTCTTATTGTCTGCACACTCATCCACAGAAAAAAACTAAGTCCATTTATTCAAGTTACTGAGAACAAAATGACTAAGTTATTTTCAACCTATACATATATATTATACTGGGTCTTGAGATACAAGACCATTAGTGCTGGGTCTTGAGATACAAGGCCATTAGTACTGGGTCTTGAGATACAAAACTGGGTCTTGAGATACAAGACCATTAGTGCTTAAAACGATCAACAATATATTGAGATACAAGACCATTTGTGCTGGTTCGCAAGACGCGAAAAAGGTTGTGTTACAATTCCCAACTCAGTATTGCAGTTGGCTTCTTTGTTAATCATGATTTAAGTTACGAGAAGTCTACCCGTGTGTTTGGATGAAATCTTACATTTTGATGTGTGCAAGTTGGCATTAGAACAGACTTTGTCCTTAGAACTACCAATGGCTGATTTCTTAAAATCACGAGGGGCATTATTCAAAAGCCACGATAAAAATAATGTTGCAACACTTCCTTTTAAAGTCCCTCTAACGTTGAAATGTCTCTGGTTACATCAGGCCGGCTATAGACACCCCATTCTCCACCTCACGGGGGGGATTTTTTACACTATGATTTTCTAAAACTACATTATATAAGAAACAAACAAAATGACGCATGATAGCCCTCTGGCGATGGGGACGTTTGCGTGTAACAGCCATATTACCAACGTTACCCTCAAAACAATAAAAATGCTTTGGTGCAAATACTTTAGTATCCATATTCTTACTTGATATTCTATTTGATATCAATGCATGTGAGTTTTACAGAGACAAATATCATTATATGTTGAACTGTCAATGGTGTGTGATATAATTGTTACATACGTTACTAAAAGTCATAAACCTCATATATAAATTTCCTGATACGTTTTGGACGACTATGACCAGTCAGTGACTAAATAAATAATCAAATGCTGTTTTACAATAAAGAAGCATTATATGTCCTTCTTTGAACACCAAGGAATGGAAACAAACAGCTTGACTAAGCAAATGGCATAAGAAACGATAGATACTTCAAAACGGGCTTCTCTTCTAAAAATGTAATTTTATTTCAAACTTCTAAACATTTTTTGCTCTGGTTGCACTAAGTACAATGTATGTTAACTATAATGATTGGTTTAATGCGTTATAGACTTCAAACAGATATTTTATACGTTTCTTAATGGTACAAATGTTACTTTTTGAGTGATACTTTATCTACATTGTATAAATGGCTGTTGCTACTTTGTGCATGTAGAGGAAAGGAAATCAGCCTTAATTTTTTTTAATAACAAACATAGCAAATTATTTCTAATACAACTTTATAATTTGGTGAATTAAGTGAAAATAAAAACCTTCGCAAAACTTCTGCTGGTGAGTCCGATTGATAACTTAATCTTTTTCATACATACTTACATGATATGAGCTCTTCATTGTTTTTGTTCTGTGAACAGAGCTGACAATTTAAAACATAAAACCATTTAGACTGCCTGGAATACTGCATGCTTAATACTGTTACACACGTTATATATTAGTTTTTGTTTGTGCTGTGATATCATAACACCGTTCCTGTAGACAGTTTTTGTAGGAGAAATATCTTTAGTATAGCTCCATTAATGAAAATACGACATAATTTTCTAATATCAATTCAAAAGCTTGGATTAGTGAAAACAAACATTTGGAGGGCAAAAGTTATTCAAGAAAAACTATTTCATAATTTGAGTTTACAGTGGTAATCATGACAATAATAACATCACACATTTATCAACACTACACTGCAATTTTAATTCATCTCTAAGATGCAGCTAAACACACAGTATGCACACTCTGGCAGTTCTCTGTTGCCACAGTGTATAAAATAGCACGTTATAAGCTCGCTAGAAGACAGTAGACTCTGCTTTATGATGAAATACCATTTAACTAGAAAAAGTGTCCATAGGACACGGATGCCCCGCAAAAATGCCATTCAGAAAAAGGTTACATATGTAATTGTGACGGGTACAGCATGAAGTTATTATTAAGGTTGATATCCTTTTTTCCATGTTCATTACACATCGCCTCAATGTCATGCATGCATTTGTAAATTTTCATAAATATATTCCATATTGTTTAGGAGTTATGGCCCACACACGGTTTACTATATGGAACTAAGTCAAGGGGAGATAATTAAAAACAAACAAGCAAGAGTTGTCTTCCTTTTTTACGACACATTATTTCAATGGCATGCATGAGATACTAGACCATTAGTGCTGGGTCTTGAGATACAAGACAATCAGTTACTGGGTCTTGAGATACAAAACTGGGTCTTGAGATACAAGACCATTAGTGCTTAAAACGATCAACAATATATTGAGATACAAGACCATTAGTGCTGGGTCTTGAGATACTAGACTATTAGTGCTTGGTCTTGAGATACAAGACAATCAGTTAAAACAATCTAACTGCAAACACAAAAAATGATTAAGTTATTTTATTCAAGCTACTGCAATATCACGTATTATCTGACTACAACCATAAAAAATGACAAAGTTATTTTCAAGCAGCTTTAGGCACAGAAAGTATAATTAAGTTATTTTAGCCTCAGAAAAGTGACTTAGTGACTAAGTTATTTTATTCAAGCTAGTCTAGTCATGTTTAGCCCAGGGTTGCATCTATTGGGACACCATATAGGATTTTTTTGTAAGGGAGAAAAATCACCGAAAAATGAAGAACTTATTTTTCAATTTAAGCCTGAAAAAATTTCCCATACAAAATTCCCATAAGGTGTCCCCATAGTGCCACCCTATACTACTGCTGCTCCTTTCTCACGGAAATCAGACCAATATTATTGAAGCACTCTAGCCAACGGCTCGACTTTCGGATAACTTCTGAAATATTAATAATGAATATTTTGAAAAAACAAAAAAAGTTGACACAATTTATCCAAAAGATCTACAGTTAAAGAAAACTAATACCTCTGACACCGAAGCACCGTTTCTAGATTTAAAATGATATAATCTTTCCTAAAATTGATGATAAACGGGACACCTTTGATTTAGATTTTTTTTTTTTTCGTTTTTGGATGGCGATGTCCGTCGTGCATATACATCCTATGATGCATATACTTCTCAGTTAATTTGTTTTGCTAGAGCATCTAGTCAAGTAAATGACCTTTATAATCGAAACAAATTTTAGCTGCTAAACTTCTTAAGCTAGGGTACCGTTATCATAAACTACGTAATACATTTTCTAAGTATTATCGCAGTCATTCCGAATTAATTTTCAAATATAATGTAGGTTTGAAAACACTTCTACAAAAAACCTGAATTTCACGGCAACCTTGTTTACCAATTCAGAATGATTCTTTTCCTCATTTTCGATGCAATTTAAAAGTATTGTCACTCCCTATAAAAAGACAGGTTACAACATGGATATTCTGCGGCAAACTGCATGCATGGTTGTT
This sequence comes from Anodontia alba, assembly GCA_964016985.1. Classification (NCBI taxonomy): domain Eukaryota; kingdom Metazoa; phylum Mollusca; class Bivalvia; order Lucinida; family Lucinidae; genus Anodontia; species Anodontia alba. Next base: position 64,594,385 of record OZ024829.1, read on the forward strand.
AATCGAATTACGGTTGAAGCATTGCTTCCCTCTTTTTTAACTGCACGAGGGTGGGTCGGTCCTCGGGTTAAATGATAGCTCCCCCCACCCCATCTAATCTGCTTCAGATGGTCAGTGCCTGACTATCATTGTCTATGGTCGTGCTCATCGTTCTCTGGGTTTTCTTGTTCTCTGGCTTCAGATAGCCATTGAGTCGTTTGCTTCCTTTCGTCACCGTAGTTTTTATTTACGGTATAGTACCGTAACATTGCGCACATAAAGTTGTCATGATCGTGTGTGACATTGTCTGATGCATCATTCAAAAGCCACGATAAAAATAATGTTGCAACACTTCCTTTTAAAGTCCCTCTAACGTTGAAATGCCTCTGGTTACATCAGGCCGGCTATAGACACCCCACTCTCCCCCTCACAGGGGGGATTTTTTACACTATGATTTTCTAAAACTACATTATATAAGAAACAAACAAAATGACGCATGATAGCCCTCTGGCGATGGGGACGTTTGCGTGTAACAGCCATATTACCAACGTTACCCTCAAAACAATAAAAATGCTTTGGTGCAAATACTTTAGTATCCATATTCTTACTTGATATTCTATTTGATATCAATGCATGTGAGTTTTACAGAGACAAATATCATTATATGTTGAACTGTCAATGGTGTGTGATATAATTGTTACATACGTTACTAAAAGTCATAAACCTCATATATAAATTTCCTGATACGTTTTGGACGACTATGACCAGTCTGTGACTAAATAAATAATCAAATGCTGTTTTACAATAAAGAAGCATTATATGTCCTTCTTTGAACACCAAGGAATGGAAACAAACAGCTTGACTAAGCAAATGGCATAAGAAACGATAGATACTTCAAAACGGGCTTCTCTTCTAAAAATGTAATTTTATTTCAAACTTCTAAACATTTTTTGCTCTGGTTGCACTTAGTACAATGTATATTAACTATAATGATTGGTTTAATGCGTTATAAACTTCAAACAGATATTTTATACGTTTCTTAATGGTACAAATGTTACTTTTTGAGTGATACTTTATCTACATTGTATAAATGGCTGTTGCTACTTTGTACATGTAGAGGAAAGGAAATCAGCCTTAATTTTTTTTAATAACAAACATAGCAAATTATTTCTAATACAACTTTATAATTTGGTGAATTAAGTGAAAATAAAAACCTTCGCAAAACTTCTGCTGGTGAGTCCGATTGATAACTTAATCTTTTTCATACATACTTACATGATATGAGCTCTTCATTGTTTTTGTTCTGTGAACAGAGCTGACAATTTAAAAGATAAAACCATTTAGACTGCCTGGAATACTGCATGCTTAATACTGTTACACACGTTATATATTAGGTTTTGTTTGTGCTGTGATATCAGAACACCGTTCCTGTAGACAGTTTTTGTAGGAGATATCTCTTTAGTACAGCTCCATTAATGAAAATACTACATAATTTTCTAATATCAATTCAAAAGCTTGGATTAGTGAAAACAAACATTTGGAGGGCAAAAATTATTCAAGAAAAACTATTTCATAATTTGAGTTTACAGTGGTAATCATGACAATAATAACATCACACATTTATCAACACTACACTGCAATTTTAATTCATCTCTAAGATGCAGCTAAACACACAGCATGCACACTCTGGCAATTCTCTGTTGCCACAGTGTATAAAATAGCACGTTTTAAGCTCGCTAGAAGACAGTAGACTCTGCTTTATGATGAAATACCATTTAACTAGAAAAAGTGTCCATAGGACACGGATGCCCCCGCAAAAAATGCCATTCAGAAAAAGGTTACATATGTAATTGTGACGGGTACAGCATGAAGTTATTATTAAGGTTGATATCCTTTTTTCCATGTTCATTACACATCGCCTCAATGTCATGCATGCATTTGTAAATTTTCATAAATATATTCCATATTGTTTAGGAGTTATGGCCCACACACGGTTTACTATATGGAACTAAGTCAAGGGTAGATAATTAAAAACAAACAAGCAAGAGTTGTCTTCCTTTTTCACGACACATTATCTCAATGGCATGCATGCACCTGTAAAGTTTCATGAATATATATTCCATACGGTTAAGGAGTTATGGCCCGGTCATTGTTTACTATATAGAACTTAGTAAAGGGCAGATAATTCAAAACCAAACAAGCAAGAAATGTCTTCCTTTTTCAGGACACATCGTCTCATTGTCATGCATGCAACTGTACAGTTTCATAAATATATTCCATATGGTTTAGGAGTTATGGCCCGACCCGGTTTACTATATGGAACTAAGTCAAGGGCAGATAATTCAAAAATTAAACAAGCAAGAGTTGTCTTCTTTGTTCATGACACATCGTCTCAATGTCATGCATGCACCTGTTAAGTTTCATAAATATATTCCATACGGTTTAGGAGTTATGGCCCGGACACGAATTGGGACGGGGACGTACGTACGGGACGGACGTATAGGGGTAACACTTAATGCCCTTCTGCTATTCTTCGAATGGGCGGGGGTATCAAAACAACACGTATAGGTCAGTCATACATAATATAATTTGATGACATGCACAGTAAATAAACGTTTACTATTATTTATTGTCTATAGAGTGATAAGAAAACCAATATAGATATAAAATTATATAAGTGTCTTGTTATAACATTTATTTGTGATATAAGTAAAATGTACACTTGATGATCAAAATGGTAATAGCATAATATAAATAATATAACTGATAGGATTGGATGTGTCTCTGAGCTTAATATAAATGGTGATAGTATATTAAACGTCAAAAAGATTACCTTTGGAAACAAAGAACACATTACAGATAAGGAAATGTGAGTCTCGGTCTCATTGAGACTCTTCATAAGCCGTAATGAAGTTTGCAACACTGCTTACGCCCTCCAGCGTATACATGAGCAGATCTCCATTTTCAAAGCGACCACAATTGGCCCGGTGATCCCAAAGGAAATGAAATATAATCCGCACTATAACGCATGCTAGAGAACCACTGTACTCGACATTCGCAGTAGTCAGGGGTTGGCTGCAGTCAACGAGGGCAGAATGTTTACATTTTTTTGTTTATCAGGAAAGTTCTTTACAAGTATTTATTTTAACGATGATATGATATTATCGTTTGGAATTATCAATCAAATCATATTGTGCCCATTCTGGCTCAATTGAAGCCGAAGTTTAAAACTAGCTGAGTACCATCCAATTTCATGCTAGCCGGTAAAATTTTATGTGTCCGAAATGTAGAATTTTATGTGTCCGAAATGTGTTCACACTCCAAATTGTGCTCTATTAAAGTCAATGGCATCGAACATTGCAGAATACAAGTAACAGAAGAAATAGAAAGTTTGACATATTTCTGTTTATTTTTAGCGATGTTATACGCAATTTTGTCGCTGTACGACAACTACCAGTCGTCGCAGGCAATTTTACCAGTTTTCGGGTGTCTAAATATTTAATTTGCACTCAGTTGCCAAGGCGCGTTCGATGTGAGCAAGAACGGTTTTAAAGCAATACTTCCATTTAGGAAGCACATTCTCTCTCAATTGCAAATTCTTATGACCGTATTACAAATACTGAACGTAACACAATCTGAAACAATATAATGCATCTAAAGAAGTCTCCTGTAAGCATTCTACATAAATCTATAGCGGGCCCGCTGTAGATTATAGATCTAACTGAAGAATGCTAGCTGGGCTGTATAAATATGCTTTCACTGAAAGAGTCACATGCTATGCACTTTCTTCATGGCTGTAATTCAGATGGCAGTATATCCAACTGTTTTGTTTGGTATTTTAAATGTGGCTGTCGATGAATCTAATATTAAATGACGGCATTTCAAAGGGTTGTTCGTGTATATATCAATATAGTGATTGATAACATTTTCAAAGCACACATGCAATGGACAATAGTAATACCGATACGAAGACAGTGGAGTGGTCTCCATTACCTCCTGTTGAAATACATAAAGAGGCCAAGGACAATTTCAGAGCAATATAATTTGCCTGTTATTATATTGATATTAACGTTCGCCCGCGCGCGCACACACACACACACACACACGCACGCACGCACGCATGCACACACAGAGAGAGAGAGAGAGAGAGAGAGAGAGAGAAGGGGGGGGGGGGCTGAATCACTTTTCGACAATTAGACAATTATTCATCGACTTTTACGTCATTTCTTAACTGAGCCTTTGCTCGAATGCCAAATGACTTCAACACAATCAACAGAACATGTGTTTGAAAACCACAAAGAGTTTGTTAAACACCCTGTTCCATATTTTGTCTGCTCGTATGAGTTTATGATGCACACTATGTTCGAAATGACACATATATAAACCGGAAAGATGAAACTATTTTGTTAAAATCAAATGTTTTATATAAATGTTCATGTAGTTGAACATGGATCGTTTCTTTATCCGACAAATAGTATTAACAAGTGTGAATAATTTATAATTTACTACATCACGACAGCAAAGACCTATAGGATGGCATGTTGAAATAAATTATCTTCCGTACCAGTCAAACTACGAATCAAACTTTCGAATAACTCAAAGCGTTCTGTCTCTCGATTATGGTTTGAAAGCAAATGCAATATAGAAAACACTCGACTTATGGGTACAATGCTCTTTTTTCCAAACTCGACAAATACGTACAATGACGCCCCGATTGCTGGACCAGTGCACGCGACATATTTTACTGTGCGTACAGCAGGAAAACATCGAATGCCTTCGAAAATGTACTACCTACTTTTCGAACTTTGCACAATGTCAGTACCGATTTTTTCTAATGTACAAATATATATCAGAACCATTCCGTATATCAACAAAAACTGCTTTTTACCCCTTTTCATAAAATAAAATCACATGCATGCATAAATCGGGCGCTGCATCGGCTATCGCTTACCTCACATGTCTGTTGTTAGGCAAGTATGAAGCTGGATATATGAGTGACAATAATACCTCCAAAAGTAAAATATTTAGAAGTACATGTACCTAATTTTTTAAATACCCCGGTAAACAAAACGGGTCCGGTTTCTGCCCTCGTCGAGTGCAGCCAACCCGCGACTACTGCGAATTTCGAGTACAGTGGTTCTCTAGCGCGATAACATTACTGATAGGATTTGTTGTGTCTCCGAGCCTTATATGCCTTACGGCAGAGTCTGAATTAGATTAAACTGCCAAGAAGTTATATATATATATATATATATATATATATATATATATATATATATATATATATATATATATATATATATATATATATATATTCTGATTATCTGAACGTAATCTGACGTATTAAGAAATAATAAAGAAATGAATCAGAAATAATGTTTTCTGCAAATAATACAGTAGCAACAGTAGCAAGTTAATATTTGGATCTTAGTATACCAATGAAATTCTTGAGTTAACATGCATTAGTAAGCTAGACTGCAGATAAATAAATCATCTACGTAGCACATCTGATAATGTAACAGAATAAATAGGGCAAAAGTGTCATTTTTATCCTTTTATTCTGAAAAAAAGATATTATTCTAAAATTGAGCATTAATTCAAGAGATAAAAATACAGGTAAAGACTTTTACAGAGATAACAATCCCTTAAAATTAAGACATTAATGTGTTACATATGTTACCATTTATAAATTAGTCAAGTCATGTGGTGGTCTGACATATAATTCATCTGTAGTTATTTTCTTTAGCCATAACGAAATTATAAGCGTTTACCATACATATACCATTTCAGGACAGTATTCAGTATTTCATGCAAAAGTGGTCTTGTTATAGTTAGCAGCTTTATTGTTATCAGTATTGAATGTATGTGACTGACATAGAATAGCGGCATTATATCTGCAATTTTGAAAATGCTTACAAACACTTCCAAATAATGCAAAACAGAGGCTCTAAATACCGATGCAGAATAGCATACAGAACACCACCAAAGCCCAAAGTATGCAATTATTTTATGTGTTATCTTCGTTACTGTTGGCAGAATGATATGACAGAGAGGTTTAAATGCGCCTATGTATCTGATGTTTCTCAGATAAAATCCTTTTATAAGAATTTACTTTATTTGCACAATTTCAAGACTGCATTTGATGTGATAATATGTAAAAATGTTGTTCTTTTTTGTTGTTTTTATTACATTTCGCAGTGGGGTGACTTTACTTAACACCCAATAGCTGACGAAGTATAAAAGCTTAAGAGACAATGTTTCAGCTTCGGAAAAAGTATTAAAATAACAAAGTTAAGATCAATAGGGCAATGCACAATCTAAGAAAATGAACTATTTGAGCTAAAGATGATCATTTCTAAAGGGTATAGTAGAAAATGTAACATAAGTAACACCATATAAGGCTAAAAAGAAATTTCAAACATCTCATTTTATAGCTAGTCGACTGTGCTGTAACTGTATGTAGTTAGTTGCAACATATAGTTACTTTTGCTCCAATTCTCATAGGTTAAATTGTTTTCTATGGTATGACATGTTTTGTAGGAGTAACGAATGTAACAGGCTGCTACTAGGTAACGGCCCCATTGCCAGACGGCTTACATTCTAAAAAAAATACTTGCCATATAATGGGCTTTAAAAAACATGATCTATTTAAATTCATATTGAGGGAGGTGGGCGGGGCCAGCGACCTATTATCGTATAGGGCAAGCATAATTTGAATAAGGATTCCCCTTAAAATGAAATGCCAATTTTGCCGCCACAAATTGAGCGTGATAAGTGTTTATAGGTAATACATTATTGATTAGATCTACTGCAATGTTATCAGATGCAATAATTTTTTATACAAAACACTTAATCCTTTGGCTAGTATTAAACTCACGCATGCATTCGCAAACCTTCGGATTTTTGTGCATCAAGTTAAATTGAAAATTCGGGAAAAAAGACACATATACAAGTGCCAGCTCATCTTTTCTAAGATAATATCAACAAAATGCCTTGGAGTTGAGCATAGTGAAATCGATAATGAGAGATATAGTTAGGGTGGCTGGGAATGTAGGGAGCGCAAAATACAGGGCCGCGCAATATTACCGGACTCGACTGCATATGTGTTTCGCTGGGATGTTTCATAGATGAGGTAGAGGATCCCTACATATTTTTTAATTTGGAAAAGCATCAAAGTTAAGGGCGCGGTTTCGTGCCAGTAAACTAGTTTAAGCTCCCTAGTAAATTATACTGCTCTGTTCCAAAGCGGATATTCTGATGCTAATAATTTTGTTGTTATTCAAGCATTGCGGTCTACCGCTCTACGGCTGTCCACTTCGCATTCTGTTTTTTTTATTTTTTTATTTTGTCATACTTGCATCGTGGTCATCTAATTTAATGGGTGTCCAGTTTGCTGCTGTCTGATTTTTTTTTTTTTGTTGTTTTTTTTTTTTTTTTTTTTTTTTCTTTTTTTTTTTTTTTTTTTTTTGTTTTACTGTTTGGAGCTGCAGCAGGAGATAAGGGTGAGGTTTCGTGCGAATGAAAATGGTGTAAGCGCTGCCCTGCCCCGACCTATCAGTAGTTGTCCTACGGACCGTTCAAAGGAGATTCCTCTGTTGCAGTTCTTCTTTGTGTGTGCATCTGTGATTTCACACGTGGCATTGGCTGTGCCCTTATTTGTTCTTCACTATTCCTTCCTTTGGTGTCTCAGGACACTATTGTGGTGACTTTTTGGGGTTTCTACACTTATGGTTTAGACGTTAAACTATAGAATTATTACTATCTTTCAAACACCCCTTCATTTTCATATTGCAGGTTACCAAGTGTATGTAATCTGATCCCCTACGTTCTCCTATTTTATATTGTGAACACTGAATACAGGCGGCGAATGATTACGGTATTTCTATTTTTATAGTTGAATTCAATTTTTTTGTTATACATATAATCCATTTGCAGTACAAAAATCTATCAGTGGGAGAATATTCTATGACACAAAGCGTATTACCGGCACAGTGGCTCAGTGGTAGAGTGTCCGTTATGTGACCGGGAGGTACGGGTTCGATCCCCAGCCGGGTCATACCAAAAACTTAAAAATGGTACTAGCTGCTCTTTCACTTGGCGCTCAGCATTAAGAAAGTAGAGCTAGAACGGGTCAGCTCAGTGTCAGTATAATGTGACCGGGTGGTATCATGTGAAAGTGTCTGGGGCGTGATAGTTCAATGAGGCAGCACTCTAAAAGTAAGCATTGAGCTCCCTGCCACATTCAGACACCGTCGCGATATGACTGAAAGATTGCTGAAAGCGACGTTAAGCCCAAATCAATCACACACTGCAGATAGTTTACATAGGTATGCTGATGCAATGCATTGCACACACATAAAGGTAACTATCTTAAATTCTAATGTGCTATGATGAATATTTAAACTCGTTTATGTTATTTTGTGTTCCGACGATGAATATACATGTGCTTACTGTAAAACTAAATATTAACCTTTACCATTACCTTGACAAATTCAGCAGACCACAAAATGATTGTATTTGCTTAGGTTTTCCCCAAAACAGGCTTTGGGAGTTCATGCAGATTTTCTTCTGGGGAGACAATTTGCAAGAATTGCCATAGCTTATTTTCTGAAAAGAAGAAAATAGAACAATATTTAAAAATTAGTCTGCTGAATATGTTTTTAACAGGCTAAGCTTCAATATTGACGACTTACAAAGAGCACAAAAATTGTCTGATTGTTGCATAAATAGTATCTTCTCAAAAGCGTAATTCCAGGCGCACCGCCCTGCCCTATTTGTATGCTCCCAACTGCCTTAATATGGTCATTTGTGCCTTTTCCCCGCGAGCTCTGCTTCGCCTTCTTTTCCATCCCAGATGATCAGTTATCGATATTTATATTGTTTATCGCTCTAATGAAATTGACATATGCCTTATCAATAAACATCGTTTCCAAACTAACCTCATCAGTGTACCTAAACGAATAGCTGAAACATGTAATTTAAGCTTCTGCCAGCCCTACAAAGCGTGATTTGCAGTATAGCTGAGGTATAAAATTAGAACAGATATGTTGCAATGATTGCAAGCAGTTATATATAATTTATATGTTTTACTTTCACTTCGTAAAAGTTTATACTTATATACATAACTATACATTAGGATTATTTCCCCTGATTAGTTCACAAACCGCAGAAGCTTTACAAGCGTCTCTACAACACCCTGATCACATGACAGATCTAGACGCTTACACTAATCGCCTGTAATATCCTCAGTTTCATTTCCGACAACAAACAGTTCACATCCCAATATCGTAGTATTGGATTGTTTTTGGTGTTGAATTAATTTCTGTCGTTAATTATTTAATTTATTATTTTCTGAGATTATTTATAATGGCCGAAGCAACGGTTCGGTCGGAGGTGAGGCAAGACTTGACCTTGACGGAAGATGAAAAATCGTCGACATTTTCTATTCCTCAGACACGTGTAACTTCCGGTAATGTGGCGGACAAGAAGACGTTCGCCGCATCTAAACACTAGTCTGGGTCGAAATCTAGAGCGTCCGCAAAAATGGAAGATTTGACATTGCTTGAAAATAAAATTACGTCTGAAATTAATACAACATTTTCGTCTTTGGAAGGTAGAATGGAGTATCTAATTGGTGTGTTATACAAGTCAAATACTGGCTTCGTTCAGCGGAGGCAACTGTGAATTTATTGGTGGATGACAACACTTCGGCTGTGTGTTAACCACAGAAACTACAAGAACAAGAACTGACACATCAGGTGTGCAAAGACCTTACATTTCCACTGAAAACAGTTTAGATAGGGGTTTTGGTATATCTAGTCACAATGTGAATGACGATATGATTTCTGTTTACAACCTGGGCAAAGGAAACGTCAGAATTAAGGTCTTCTATCATCTAAAAATGGTGGCAGAACGTCTTGCAATGAACAAGGAAATTCAAAACAGTTGAATACCTTGAGATTTTGATTTCAGACACATAGCAACAAGTAATAGATTAGGGGAGATGTTTGGCGATAGATGCGCAAGCAAACCCATCAAACTAAAACAATGGTTTATATCTTGATAAGGCCCAGATTGACATTCTTTATAACTCCTGGAGATGCCAGTTTCCAGACAAATTATCAGCATACAAAGAAGCTAGTGAACAATTATTTCCGATCACTGAACGTGCAGGAAACATTTTACAAGTACCAAGTGTGGATCACCTATCTGAAAGGCTACTTATATAGAAGCATGGTAGGAAATCTGCTTTCGGCTGTCTACAGTCAATATTCACTCAACCTTACGATGGAAAAAAATAGGGTTTCTAGAGCAAACGGTGCTCGCTTAGGTCTTATTACTTTATGCTATACTCAAGAAGCTCTGGGTTTGTAACTTCAAATTTAAAGACAGACAATTTGGACGTAGCTGTACAAATGTCCGAGATATAATCGTTATGTTTACGAAATCACTTGATCAGATTGCTTTGGCGAGCTTTTCGTTACTCGTTGAAACGCCACAGTTGTTGATACTCCATTACATGAATTTAAAGACATGCAGAAAACAGGTTTGACAGAACTTCTGTCAATCTCAAGGACAGACAGGAGAAAGACAAGCAACTGTCAAACTTAATGCCAGAATTTGGTAAAAATTCTATAAGAGGAAGAATTCCTATACATCAGAATCATATTCTCAGAAGAAATCTAGACAGTCTGAGGACTTCTTCAAGTCAAGATCTGCAAAGGGTGGTTCTTACTTTTCGAACAACAGAAACAACTCTTCAAAGAAATTTTCTTCTGATAGTTATTTTCGTCTAATAATAGCTACATTTCTCAGAATGCAGAGGCTTAAAGTCTACTTGGACGACTTGTTTTCAGTAAATCAGATCAGAAGGACAAAATAAAAACAGTCAGTCTTGTAACAGAATTATGTTTCTTGATCAATATGGAGAAATCAACTGTCTCCAGAGCATTACTTACATAGGAACAGTTTTTCTCTTGGAAAGGGGATTGTTAGTCCAACACTAGAAAACAACAATGAAAATTCACATTGCACTCCAGCGTTTGAAACAAGGTCAAACAGCGCAGAGTTTTCCACATTTTTGGTTTAAATGGCCTCATGCATAGAGACTGTGACATGCTCGCCTATTCTTGAGGCCAATACAACTTAACCTTTTACATTTTTGGAGACCAGAATCTCGAAATCTCCAGGCCAAAATTCAAGCCAACAAGTTTTTGTGAACCCACTTAATGTTGTGGCAAACGAAAGAAAATTTGCTTCAGGGAAACCATTTACTCCTTTAAAAAATAAAACATCTTAATAACAGATGCCTCAAAATTAGATTTTTTGGAGGGCGGGGTGGGGATGGGCATTTGAACAAACAAATCTTTCAAGGTCGTTGGACAAAGCAAGAGAAAACATACATATCAATAGTCTCAGTCTAGAGCTGGAAGCAGTTCTTCGATCAGTTCAACATTTTCTTTCACAACTCAGGGATCACGGTGTGTTAAAAAAATAGACAATTAGAAAAGGGGTTTTCAGAAAAAATGAAAAAAAAAAAAAACAAAACAAAAAAACAAACAAAAAAAAAAACAACAGAACATGTCCCTCCTCCGACCCCGACAGAGTTATCATTCTTGTATATGACATGTCGTTTTGTACTGTTCTGCATCCCTACCAAGTATCGTCTGGATCCCTGTGATATGCATATCTTTCTTAATACATTTTTATTGGCTCCAGTTTCATATAAGTAAAACAAGCAGAGAACAGCTTCTGTATTCATGTTGACTGCATGAAGAGTGTCTGCAACTGTTGATGTGTTGTATGTATGAATTGTAAGTCTAGCTTTGGGGTTTAGGTGTCCTTATCTGGAGATTTATTTGACCTATTGTAACAGTACATTTAAAATATTTAACCTGAAAAACGGTATTTCTCGATGCAGTCAAACCGTTTAGACTGCGCAGATATCTAGGCGTTAAGAACTGGCGATGGTTTTGTGTCAATATCCCAAGAGGGCATCATTTTCATCAGAGAAAGTCTAGCAGAACAGTCATATGGATAGTAAAATTTTTGTTCCTTGCTTTTATAAGAACTACAAGTTGAACCTAAAGAGAGCTGTACAGATTTATGTAAATATAAATTCTAAGTTAAGAAGTAATGAGAGAACAGGACAAATGAATAACCTTTTTATGTCATATCAGAAACAACACAACAGTGTTTCTAGGCAAGCAATTGCTTCATGGATAGTGAATGTGGTGAAATAAGTATATGGTGACCAAATTTTAAAGTCAAAGCTCATTCTACCAGGGCCATAGGATCATCATGGGCTCTATTCAAAGGAACGTCCTTATCATCAATTTTGAAAGCAGCTGCCTGGAACAAAGACTCCGTGTTTAGGAATTTTTATAAAAGACAGTTGAAGTCCCATAACTGGGAATTCTGAGGGTTTTTAAACAAAGTTTAATGTTTGGCGGGTTGCCGCAACAGTTTTATGTGTAAATAGGTGTATATGCTACATTTGTGGGGGACAAGGCAGTCCTGACATACAAGAGGCTGAGTGAATCTTGTAAACGTGTATTCAGTGTGATATATACATTTGTAAATAGTGTGAAATGGGATTTTACTGAACTCTGTTAAACAGACAGTTAAAGTGACAGTTAAACAGACAGTTAAAGTGAAGATTACACTGTCACCAACTTCCAACCTGCAAGATGGTATTGCTACGGAATTATCCTAATGTATAGTTTTGTATGTAAGTATAAACTTTTACTAAGTGAAACTTAAAACAATGTAGTCAAGTTAAATTTTTATGAGAAAAAGTTTATACTTACATACCCCTCACCCCACCCAACCTTCTCCTTAGTTTTAAGTTGGTGACAAACTATTTGTCGCTGTATTGAACTGAGGATTTAACAGGTGATTAGTGCAAGCGTCTAGATTAATGATGTACTCAGGGTGTTGTACAGACGCTTGTGAATCTTTTTCCGGGGGAGAAATAATCCTTATTTACAGCTACGTATATAAGTATAAAGTTTTCCTCATAGAATTTTAACTTGATTACATTTTTTATAATTTTTCTTACATATTAATTTGCGTACGTTGCCTACTAAGTGCTCTCTTTCATAGATTACGGGCCTGTGACTTAAAGTTTTAAACAACAATTTATTTAATTGATATATATATGTATGTATATATATATGAAATGCACCCCTATCCAAGGTCCATACTAAGTGTGATTTTCTAAACCAGTGTTTGCACAATAAAGTGATACTGAAAGGCCTAAACATTGGTTTGAAAGTCAATTTCCCAGGGACCCCCTCTTTACGAGTCTAGAAGCGAGCACAAGGTATTTTAAGGAAAGCTTAATTCGACATAAAGCTTCATTCGACATGAACTTGCTCCTGGGCCAGTACCAATCCCTTGCTGGAAACTTACACTGTTTCTTAGACAAACTGTGGGACCAATTGGGGGTTTCAATTGGTGTTGGCAAAAGTCAAAGTTTGCTTCCTTCTGTCAAGCTCCAAATCAAAAGGGAGGAGGCACGCTTGTTTAAAAAGCGTCAAAACAAAAAAGCTGAAAGGTGTAGATCATGTTGTTGACCCTCCAACCGGTCATTCCTTCATGTGCAAGAAACCTAGAAAGAGACGCTTTGTCCGTTGACAGAGACGAGAGGCAACTAGCGAAACTGCAAACGACACCCCTGTCGTCAACTCTCAGCGTAGACCTTACTGAATCGGAAAACCGTCTCTTATCCAAAGGTCTAGGTTTCTGCCCCCGCCCAAAACGTTATGACATAGGAAACCTGTTACATGATACTAAGGTCTTCAGCAGACGCAAATCGCACTTCAATAATCGTGATGGCACTAACCGTTCATCGGAGAAATGTCCTAGTTTCGTACCTAAAAACGATTGGCAACCTCCAAAACAAAGTCCTGATCTGGAAACGTTTATTAGCAGTGTGGAGTCTGACACAGCGTCACACAAGCCCTCGAAGCCCAAACATGACAACCTTACGAAATCCGAACGCAGTGCTCTCTATGATGTTCAAAATAGACAAGAGATCATAAAACCTGCTGACAAGGGTTCTGCGGTTGTTGTCATGAATAGAGATCATTACATTTCAGAGGCTGAGAGACAACTAGGAGACTCCACTTACTATAGACTTCTAGATCATGACCCCATACCCGAGTTCGCTAAAGAAGTGTCTAAAGCGATCAGTTAAATGCACGATGAAAGTCATATAAGCGAGGAGAACAGAAATTACCTGCTGTTTGACCAACCAACAGCAGGCGGATTCTATCTCCTCCCCAAAATACACAAAGCCGGCAAACCGGGCCGCCCCATAGTTTCTGCCATTGGCCATCCCACGGAAAAGACATCAGAGTTTGTTGATTTGCATCTGCAACCTCATGTTCAAAATCTGCCGTCCTACTTAAAGGACACAACAAATTTCCTGAGGAAGCAAAATGCCCAGGCCCCATTTCCACCTGACACCCTCCTTGTTTCCATGGATGTCACTTCCGTCTATACCAATATTCCCCATCAAGATGGCATCCAAGCATGCGAGGAAGTTTGGGAGGAAAGAAAATCAAGGACCCACCTGCACAGACTCTGGTCAAACTTCTGACCCTCATACTCAAATGAAATAATTTTGAGTTCAACGGGAAACATTATCTCCAGGTCCAAGGCACGGCTATGGGTACCAAAATGGCACCTGCATACGCCAACATTTTCATGGGTCGTCTCGAGGGACAGCTGTTGAAGTCAGTGGCCGTGAGACCATTTTCATGGCTAAGGTTCATTTACGATATTGAAGTGGTCGCCCGGCCACGAGACTTTCGAACCGAATTTTTATGTGTTTCTGTATTAAGAGTAGCATCGAGACCCAGAGTGAAGTTAGCTGGCTGTAAAAGTGCTTTAACCCCCCTCCCCCCCCGCCCCCCCGCTCCCGGTGGTCAGCTCTCGCTCCCGGTGGTCAGCTCTACTGACCGTTCTAAGGCGATGGTCCCGGTGTTAGTCTTACTCTTTGTTGCATTGTGGTTTATTCTACGAGGCGATTTGTTGTATGTCTTTCCGTGTGTCATTTTGTTCTTGTGTTTTTCAGTCCTTTTAGTATTGCGATTACCTCGCTTGGGGAAGAGGGCTAATCTTAGTGCTTTTCGTACGTTTGTCCGGTTTGTGCTTGTTTGGATTTGTCGGTTTCCTCTTCCTCTTGGGGTCTGGGAAAGGCTACGGTTTGTGATTGTGGCATTCCCTGGACTTTTCTCTTACCTAGTTTTGACAGCTTTCCTCGACGAGGCCAACAACTTCCACCCGAGCATTAAGTTCACGGCTGAAATTTCAACCAAGCAGCACGTGTTTCTGGACACCCAATCAAGTCTTCTTGGCGATACAATATCTGCTGTTCTGTATACAAAACCAACAGATACACACCTGTCCAGTATCTCCTACTCAAAAGTCGCCACCCGAAATACTGCTGTAAATATGTTCCTTACAGCCTTGTACTTCGCCTCAGACGTATCTGCTCCGATTCGGACACCTTTGAATCAAGAGCAAGAGAGCTGACTGACCACCTCTGCAAACGGGGTTATCAAAAACAGGAAATTTTACTTGCCATTGAGAGAGCACGGCAACAAAAGAGAAAAGACCTACTTTCTTATAGGCCTAAATCCGAGTTTAACGTTCTCCCCTTCGTGTTGACATATCACCGTGTCTTGCCAAAAGTGAGGGATATAGTCAACAAACACTGGCCCATCACTGAGTCCTCTAGCACTCTGAGCGAGCTCTTTTCAGAAAGACCGACCATGGCCTACAGAAGACCCAAGAGTGCGGGAGCTTCTTGTACGTGCCAAGCTCAAACCAGACATGCGTGATGATGAACCACTTGGGGAGACACGACCGTGCGGCAAAGCAAGATACAAAACCTGCAAAATGATAACCCCCACACAGATAGCGAAGTCAGCGTCTGGGGCAACAATCAATCTTAGGTGCAACACTAGTTGTAAGACGACCAATGTTGTCTACCTTATAACATGCACCAAGTGTAGAAAACAATATGTTGGTGAAACCGGTGATCATGTGAACCAACGGATGAACGGCCACCGAAGTGATTGGAAACACAAGCGGTTCGAGAGGTCTCGTGTCGCAGAACACTTCTGTTCACCAGAACATGATTTCCTCAATCACGCCACGCTTTATTACTTAGACCATAACCCAGAATGGACAGATCGAACCAGGAAAGCAAGAGAGAGCTATTGGATCAGACGTCTGAACACTATACGGACATATGGGATCAACAAGGGCGACCAGTAGAGGGAATCATCGTTCCTAAGTCAGGACATGCGACAGCTTAGCTTTTGTTCATGTGATTTTACGTAACTTGGGCCCATTTGCCTTACATATTGGTGAAAAACACTCAGTTTGGTGTATATCCCTTTCGGTGTAAGGTTTATGTGCATTGTATACATTATGTATATGGGCACAGTGGTGTTGATAGTAAATGTAAGCTTTATACGTTTTGCACATTGTGTTGATTTATACCTTTTGCACGTTGTGTTTACATGTATTGTTTACATTTCACATATATCTAAACACGATCAGTTATCAAGTCGCAGCGGGCCAGATAACATGGACCTGAAAAGGGCATAATCTTTTATCCGCAAATTTTACATTTTTATGTAATTTTTTAAAATATAAAACCTCTGAAGAAGGCGAAAGCAGATAGGCCTCAGGTAAACAAATCATTTGCACTGTTAATGATTACCTCTCAACATATAGTTTAACGTCTATAGATCATTTCAGCATCCTTTCTACATATATATATATATGATGAGTAAAGATTGATGAATAGAAAGCAACAGTATGCCAATATTTTTGGGGTGGTTGCCCAACCGCCACAAGATTTAACGTACGCCATTTCGGCAATCCATTTTTCTCTACCAACCTGATAACGGCCTAACAAATAGTTCCATGTTGTCCGTGATAACGATAAATTCTGCATTCATACATATTAGCCTTATAAATTCTAATAACTAAACAAAACCAAAGAAAACTTCCGACTTCTTCTTAAAAAACAAAAAACAAAACAAGATTGTAGTCATATTATGTACAATATTGGCGAAATAATATAAATACTCCAGTAAAACGCACAATGTCTACAGAGTTCGGTAAAAGGTCTAACCCGAGCCGCGATCCTTCTAAACATCGAAAAGGACCCTTTCAGCGGAAGAGGGCCGAAAAAGGGCCTATCGGATAGCGAAAAGGACATTATACATATGGTGTTACAATTTACACATGTTTTGACACAGAAAAGAAGATTTTGACACCGAAATGGGGATATCAAGTACCAAAATCAGTCGCATTAGTATGAATTTATAAAAAATATTGATAACATGTGAAAGTATTGATATAAACAAAATATATCTCTAATATTATTATAATATTCCCTCCACCCATCTCCTCGCTCCTCCCCCAACCCCCCACCACCCCCACAACACACACACACAAACACACGCGCACGCCCAAAATCTGATAAAATAAAAAATATAAAAGTGCATTTGGAAACAAAGAACACACAAAGAAAGAAACTCGGGAGTTGTAGAGGCCTATAGAATTTCAAAGACTCTGATCAGGCTGGGCGGGTGTCTAGGCTGATCTGAGTCTTTGCAGGGCACAGATGCCATTTTGTTTGTTTTGTCATGAGGCGGCACATTAATGAGATAACAAACACAGACTGTTGTATTTTCCATTATTTTCAAGCCGTCGTTTTCTATTACCGAATGTATTACAATTCAAATTGATATTATCTTATATTAAATCTAATATTATTGCATAAAAAGCAGCGTCGCACGTTATTAACAGCCGTGCATTAACCGGCGGAAGGCCGTGTATTAACGAGGCAACTCATGAAGCAAGACAGCTGCAGACATCAGGTAGATGTTCACCAACCAAACAACCGCCAGTGATCCAAATATATCAAAAGAAGGGAAAGATATATGTAAGGTTGTAGAGTGTTGTATATCGCATTATTGCATAAAAAGCAGTGCCGCACGTTATTAACAGCCGTACATTAACCGGCGAAAAGCCGTGTATCAACAAGGCAATTCACGCGCTGTTAATATACGGCGCGTGATTGGGAGATGAACACTATAAGCTCTTAGCTTTCGTTCAAATCCTATGTATTATTTATGTAATTTGTGGATTATGTATTTGACTTGAAACTTGAATAAAATATGTTTAAACCAATATACGGCTACGCAGCTTTCAATATGATCATACTGACGCCACAGATTTGCTGCCGTTACGAGATGTGTACTGCCCAGCCCTAGAACGAGCATAGTCCATGGAAATTGCGTTCGCGAGACATCGGTGAAAAGGCGAAACTAAATAGTGCAAGAAATGTAGCAAATGTTTTCAGTTTTTTATGCAATAATAGCGATCGAACAAGTTTTTGCAATGCATTAACATTCACTAAGTCCCTAGGGAGATGTTGAAAATCGCGGCCTCACGCATCTGTTTTCAACACCTCCCTCAGGACCTGGCGAATGTTAATGCATGCAATCATGTTTGATCCCTGTATTAACAAGGTTGGCCACATTTGATGTATAAAGCGCTAAATTAAAAACTGTAACAGTATTGGTACCTTGTGCCAATTGTCTGCTGTAACAGTTTCTCTGATTAAAATAGAATGTCGTCTGCTATAATTTTGATTGGTGATTTAAGGACTAAGCGAGATGTATTTTCTCTTTTTTATTTTGAAAAAAAAAAATGTTGACTACTCTTATACAAATTGCGTCAATGTAATATTTTTATGTTTGGCTGACATTTAGGTAAATGGCAAGGATATAAATGAAAAAAAAAAAAAAAAAAAACACAAAAGATCATAAAATCCATTTATTACTATACATGCACTGTATTTGCTATTGAAGACCATATGAACCATAAGGTATAGAGAGATAGAGAGAGAGAGATGGGAGACGGGGAAATCAGTAGTGATTTTGCTGTTTCCTCTTTATTCTTTGACATCTAATAGCTGCTAGCGTCTAAATATTTGGGTTCTTTAAACCATGACACTTAAATTGCTCCCGTCACATTTGATCGTCTGTCCGATTAGCGCCAAGCTTATAAAATATGATGACTGACCAGTGCAGATTGTTTCAGTTTTAACCATGGAGCGGAATCCTTGTAAAGAACATGATTCAACGTGTTCACATGAATATGAGAAATTACAAAATGTGGACCAGTTAGGATAGATGTTTTTTTTTTTTTTTTTTTTTTTTTTTGTTTGTTTTTTTGTTTTGTTTACTTTTTACTTTTTGTTATATCACTTTTATGAAGATAACAGATATATGTAAATTTTTGGTGGAAACAAGAATGCATTGTATGCATCTGACGGGGAGCAATACCGTTATTGTCTAAGCAAAGATGTTCTGCAACTGGTTTGTCGAAGACTTTGTCGAATTTAATGAAATATGACAAGCAAAACCTTCTTGGTCTGTTGTCTTTCCAGTTTTCCTAATGAGTTTTTTTTTCTTCTATTTTTTGCATTGGAAAAGGCTTTACCGTCCTAGGATATGCAAAACAAATTTAAGTTGTTGTCGATGACATGACTGTTTTGGCGATTTGTTGCCCGTATGTCAATAATTACATCAATGACGTGCAGGTAAGCAGCAGCGCGTGCGGCGTGGAGCCAACGATTTTTTAACATTGCAGAATCCCCACTCTGTCAAAGAATAAATTTATTTTTCATATGACACATGTAACTTTAAAAGTGTACATATGTGATAAATATAACCTGTTTTGATTGTTCCTATTAGAAAAATATTGATGAAATAAAACGTCTGATTGACTTCAAAATCGATTCATTTTCCTAAAATTCCCTGAAATTTAGATGCTAAACATCCTCGCTCGGACAGTAGGTACCTGAAAAAAGAAGAAGGTATCGTATAAGTGAAACATCAATTCTTGATGGAGTCAACATTGCGTATACCTCAAAGAGAGATTTAGCTCTGGAACCGTAGGCACATACATGCACATCTTTGAGCGCTTTTAAGGCTCATACATGCTCTTGGAAAAAAAACAAAAGGAGGCTTAGAATGCAAACTCATGCGTCTTAAATATGAAACTTTTCTCGGGAGATCCCCATACACAAAGTGATAAAGCACAATCTTGTACAAATCCCACCGACTCGCGCTTTCGTGCAATAGGCTTGCGAAATATTTGTGAACAACTCCTTACTTCACAAATGAACGCTAAATCACGTGATCAGAAGTACCTTATGGCTACCAATTAACAGAGTAGCAGAGAGTATTGCTTTCAACTTCAGTTATTGTACTCATACGGATTTAAAAGAAGGAAATCATGATGCAGAGAAGTTTGCGCTAATCGGACAGTCGGTCGGATGTGGCGGGTGCAATTCAAGTGGTCATGGTTTACAGAATCCAAACATTTCGACACTAGCAGCTATCAGATGTCAAATAATAAATGTGTTTGAAAGATTTCATTATGATACAAGTGGAACTCTGGCCTTAATTCCGTAAATATCGACCTTGATTCATCGAGTTGATGGGCGTCAGAAACAGCAAAATCACTGATTGAGCAGTACAAGACGAGATCTACACGAAAATGGACCCTTGTCAGAGGTGATAAGAGTAAGACCCCCCCCCCACCACCACCCCCTCCCCAACGATGCCGAAAACACATTCTAATCGGATATATAAATGCCTACAAAAGTCTCTAATTGCGCGGGTAGGATATGTAGTAGCGAGATCTTTTGGCAGCTCAACATCTGGAAAGGGGGCAAATATTTTCCTTTTTATAATACACCTCTTTTCAAAATGGAGACAAACACCATATTAACTTACAATGTAGCTCATTCCGATACTTACCAAAAATTTTGAACAGTGTATTGATCCTTAAGGTATGAGTATGATCCGATTATTCAATTTATGTTTTCCGTATCATCAGTCTATAGCTATATTAATGGGAACTGATATACTTTCAAGGGAGACAACTCTGTCAAAATTATTTTGTTCCCTTCTAAGAAAAAAGTTCTAATCTAAAAGAAAAGAATTTGCTCACTTTTGGGGCGAATTCTTTCCAAAGGGGAGCAAATTCTCTCCTTTTAAAATAGACTACCTTTTAGAAGGGGATTATTGTGCAGGAAAGCTAATCGGAGACGCAAAAGTTGTCTGCATTATACAAAATGGCGAAACATACCAAGTATATCCAGTCCACTTAAAAACACGTTAGGTACACCAGTCAGTAGCTGAAGGAGTAATCCGATTACCCGTGTACTTACGCCACCATTAATATTAACATTATTACTGATAACAAATATTAAAGACACTAGAATTCATAAGTTTTCTACGTTTTCTTTTGTATAAAGGAAACTAATTGAGCCGCAACGTAGTTTCTGACAAGTCCGCTCAACAAGACTCAATTGAGTGCGCAGCCGCGCAGTCTGATCGGAGTCTTTGTTGTCCTCATGAAGAACAGTTGCATCCTTTGCTGTCCAAAATGTGCCCATTGAAGAGTCTAATCAGACCGCGAATGTGCAGGCTGAACTGAATCTTCGCTTGGAGCACATGTCCGAAGGTACTTTTTTGACGTTGCGGTTTAATCTGTAATGTACTTTTCAAATGAAGTTTATTATAGCCTGTTTGCTTCTGCAGTTAAGGAGTACATATAAAGGATCTGGATGGCCTTGTACAATCCTGTTGTATTTTTCCTACATTTGAACCTTGGGCGAATATTTGGTATTTAAACCACCCCACCATCCCGTCATTCAGCTGTCTCTCCCTGATAGATTTTACTACAGACGTTCTAAGGCTTCACTTTGATTCCTGTTCCTCTCATCCCTGTCCCTCTCTTTCATCTCCTTTACTGTCTTTTCTATCTCTTTTCTCCCTTTCTCTGGGAGATGACCCACAAGAGTGTCATTAAACCCCAGTTCAATCAATCTAAGGTTGTGGTTCTGTTCTGTGTCCTTGTAACAGCGTGCCACGGGGCTTTATTTATGTTTTGCCCTGTTCACTGTCTTATTGTTGTGTTCAGTGGATCTTGTCTAGTAGTGTTATCATCTTTTTGGGGAAAAGGGATCTGCTTTTCGTTGGCTTGTGACTAGTGTAATGTCTGTCATGGGTTGTTCGATCTTCCTCTTGGTACCATTGGAAGGCTATCTGCTGTGATTCTGGCTATTTCGTGATATCGTCAAGTATAGAATTGTTCTGCCAGTCTAAAAGAGATACAACTTTTGTGACTTCCTGTTTGTTTTCCTGCACAATAAGACCCTTCTGAAAAGTGTATTCCATGCCAGAGGGAGCACTCTATTCCTTTTAGAGCTTGGCTCCTTTTTTCGAGGAGAGGCAAAACTAGTTTGAAAGAGGTGCTTCATCCTATGGCACTTATTGGTAAATTCCTTTTTTTAATTTCTGTGTAATTTCCTATCGTTGTTCCAATATCATACGTAATTTAAATACAGTCAACTCTCGTTATCTCGAATTCCAAGGAACTCACTGAAATACTTCGAGATATCCGTACCTCGACATATCAGATTTGAGAGAATGAGGAAAACAATAAATTGAACAACTACATTTAACAAATGAATATGTAATTTGACTCCTGAAGTTAGAAATATTTATATAAAATAATGTAGAAAAGAGGAGCAATTTCTCCACTTTTCAACATTATTTTGTTACCTGATTTCATAGTTTCATGTTAAAACAGGGACCAGATTTTCACTTCGAGATAAGCGGTAATTCGAAATAAGCGAGTTCGAGATAACGAGGTTCGACTGTAATTGTATAAAGTCTATCGTCATAGCAAACTGTCTAAACTCCGACAAGATGGTACAAAACGCAGTGTCTGTTAGGGACTGCACTGTTTGTTATGATACTAGCAATTTACAGTATGGGGATCAAACATGGTTCTCCATCCATTAACATTAATACAGTTCCGAGCCCAAAAACCAGAGCCTGAAGAAACCCAACATCTTCCTCGGGACTCTATAAATGTTAATATATTGAAAACCATGTTTGATTTATTATCACATAAAAACTTACTTTTACACCAGGAAACGTACAAGAATACGTATTCTGATCGCCGAAAGTCCGCGGGAAAGCGACGTCAGCTTCTTTGGTTATGAAAATACTACTACCAAGGCAGTTACATGATTTTGTAACTTTTGTCATGTTGGCGTTCCCGTTTGTATCCATGCGGGTTACAGCAGAATAAGTCGCGGACTCGGAATGTGTTTATTTGAAGCGGAGAAACAGGTTCATAACAATACGTCAAAAAGGGTTTCCCTCCGCTAAGATATAGCTGTGAATGGTACATAGCAGCCAGTTTATTTGAATTCATTTGTTTTTTATAATTGACATCTCTTTTAAGGCTAGCTGTCTTTCCTTTGAGAAGTTCAACTTAAACATAGTAATATATCGTAAAAACTTCCAAACTGTCAAAACGTAACATTTTTTATGTTTTATGTTAAAGTAAAAGTCCTTTAAAAACATAAGTTTGTGCAATTTGTTCTAGAAAATGACAATTACAATGATTTAGAGAATAAATATAGACTATTTTAATGACGTGGGTTTCCAGTGCATTAAGTTTTTACAACATCTATATTATTCGTAAATAAATAGATTGTAAGATTAACCGAGATAACGGTAAAGATTACCAGTGGGGTTGCAACACTAATGCGTCAGCATATTGCGCTGATTGATAATTTCGATTTGAGATTTATGGAATTTTGTTTGCTTTTTCTAATTTTTAGCTCACCTGAGCACGAAGTGCTCATGGTGAGGTATTGTGGTCAGTCAATGTCCGTCGTCAACCGTGCGGCGTCAACAATTGCTTTAAAAGCCTACTCCTCCTACACCCCTGGGCCAATTGACTCGATACTTGGTAGGAAGCATTGGGGTGACATGTAGATTAAAAATAGCTAAAATCGTGCCGATCAGAAATCCAAGATGGCCGCCATCTTGAAAATAAATTTTTCGCTTCTTCTCCTGAACCGAAAGGCCAATGGACTCCAAACTTGCTGGGAAGCATTGGGGTGACTTGTAGGTTAAAAAAAAAGCTAAAATCGTGCCGATCGGAAATCCAAGATGGCCGCCAAGGCAGCCAATATTGAAAATCCATTGTTCGCTTCTTCTCCTGAACCGAAAAGCCAAATAACTCCAAAGTTGCTAGGAAGCATTGGGGTGACGTAGATCAAAAATAGCTAAAATCGTGCCGATCGGAAATCCAAGATGGCCGCCATCTTGAAAATCTGTTTTTCGCTTCTTCTCCCGAACAGAAAAGCCAACTGACTCCAAACTTGCTAGGAAGCATCGGGGTGACTTGTAGATAAAAAATAGCTAAAATAGTGCCAATCGGAAATCCAAGATGGCCGCCGTGGCAGCCATCTTGAAAATCTATTTTCGCTTCTTCTCCTAAACCCAAAAGCCAATTGACTCCAAACATTGTACGAAGCATCGGGGTGACTTGTAGACCAAACAATAGCTAAATTTATGCCGATCGTAAATCCAAGATGGCCGCCATGGCGGCCATCTTGAAAATCTATTTTTTGCTTCTTCTCCTAGCCCGAAATGCGAATTGACTCGAAACTTGGTAGTAAGCATCGGGGTGACTTATAGATCTAAAGTCGCTAAAATCATTCCAATCCGAAATCCAAGATGGCAGCCATGGCCGCCAACTTGAAAATCTATTTTTCACTTCTTCTCCTGAGCCGAAAGGCCAATTGACTCCAAACTTGGTAGGAAGCATCAGGGTGACTTGTAGATCAAACCTAGCTAAAACCATGCTGATCGGAAATCCAAGATAAAAACTTGAAAATCTTTTTTTCGCTTCTTCTCCTAAACCCAAAAGCCAATTGACTTGAAACTTGGTACGCAGCATCGGGGTGACTTATAGATTATAAATGGCTAAAATCGTTCTGATTTGAAATCCAAGATGGCCGCTATAGCAGCGATTTTGAAAATCTGTTTTTCACTTCTCCTGAACCGAAAGGCTTTAAACAAGGTAGGAAGCATCAGGGTGACCTGTAGATCGAAAATAAATAAAATCATCCCTATCAGAAATCCAAGATGGCCGCCATGACAGCCATCTTTAAAATCTATTTTTAGCTTCTTCTCCTGAACTGAAAGGCCATTTGACTCGAAACTTGGTTGGAAGCATTGGGGTGACTTGTAGATCTAAAACAGCTTAAATTGTTTGGATCAGAAATCCAATGTCATGGCGGCCATCTTGAAACTCTTTTCACTTATTTTCCTGAACCAAAGGACCAGTTGATTTGAAAATTGGTAGGAAGCATCGGGATGACTTGTTGATATAAAAATTGTTAAAATCATTCCAATCGGAAATCCAAGATTGTGGCCATCTTGAAAATCTATTTTTCTTTTCTTCTTCTGAACTAAAAGGCCATTTGACTCGAAACTTGGTAGGAAGCATCGGGGTGACTTTTAGATCAAAGACAGCTCAAATCCTTGCGATAAGAAATCTCAAATTGCGGCTATGGCGGCCATCTTTAAAATCTGTTTTGAACTTTTTCTCCTGAACCGAAAGGACAATTGGCTCAAAGTTCATTGGAAGTATCGAGGTGACTTGTAGATCAACAGTAGCTAAAATCATTCTGATTGGAAATCCAAGATGGACACCGTCTTGTTTATGTTTATTATATTTCCCTGCCACTGTGCTGTTTACATGTTTAAAATCATGATTCTTCAGAAACTACCTAGGCAATTGCAACAAAATTTCACATTGATCCTACTGTTGAAATGTGATTGAGATTGTTCAAATGATCACGCTCCATTGACTATCATGCCATATATAATATTCTTCTTCAAAATTAAGAACTAATTAAAGGATGATATTTTCATTATTTGCAATGACAGGATTGGAAAACTGTTACATAACATTTGCATATCTGCACTCACTATGCCACTCAGGTGAGCGACCCGTGGCCCGTGGGCCTCTTGTTTAATTTAAAGACAATACTATTTTTCAAATTCTCCCAAAGTATCTGAATATCTTTCCCGAATTTTCCTCCTATAAATAGATCACGCTTAAATAGATCACGTGCACTAGCTGTCGGCTTAGCTGTGCACCGCCGACATGTCGGATACAAGCGCTGCCGCAAATTGACCTTACTGACCTTCAGGTTCGTGGAAAATAAATCAGTTCATCCAAGTACATTACTGCAGTGTCTGTAAACAACGAAGCTGTGAACCGAAAGAAAGAACAATGTGCATAACATTAAAACGTAATGGCACACGAAATTAAGAACATTCGCTTGTGTATGTGTGTGTGTGTTTCAAACTGTGTGTGGGGAGGGGGCAGGGGACGGAGAAGGTGAGTCACTTATTTCAAACTGCATTGAAAAATCTAGCCAATAAGTAGTTTTATTTTGGTCAGTTCTTTTAGTACTGTCCTCTGTGGTGCAGTGGCCTCTCTTACGAACGGACTCGGGTTTGAGTCTTATTGGAGACCTTTTGTGTGTGTGTGTGTGTGTGTGTGTGTGTGTGTGTGTGTGTGTGTGTGTGTGTGTGTTAATTTAATAAACATTTTTTAGCTGTTGTTTTTCTTTATTTCTTTGTTTCATCTTTTACATTATTTTGACATTGTTTAACCTGTTAGCAAAAGCAGTACCTTTCTTTATTTCTTCCATTACGTCTAAACTGCCTAGAAGGACACAGGCGGTGTACATTGTATACCCCGGGTTGCAGGATGAAGGCCTACAAGTCACCAATTTGAATTACCGTATGGTTCGTTAACCTGCACATGGTGTGAATTTCCCTGCACATTAGATCTCTAGTTAACGTACTGATCCGAAGGACGGCACATGGTTTTCATTTTATACCTGCAAATGACATGAAGCAACGCGTGTTCGGACACCGGAAATTCCCTCGCTAAGCCTGGGGTCTATCCCGGTACCACTAGCTCTAGAGACCAGTGCGCTCACTACTGAGCTACCGCGCTACCTAAAATACGTGTTTTTATACGTCTTTGTTATAGGAAAAATGTATGAGTTTTGTTGACAGGGCAACACAAAGCTAAGTGGTGCGAATGTTGCTTTTCACAAACAGTCAAATACTTGATAAGTAATACATTAAAACCAGTCAAATAATAAACACTTTACCTTTCATAGTTAAAATCAGTCAACACATCATATTATTTCAATAAAGGAAACAATTTTATTTCAATGGCAAAGCATTTTTTTCTCAAGTGATAACTTTTCGTTTCTTTCTAAATTGTCATCCAGTACTGGATAATCAGAGAGGTGGAAAAAATAGAATGGCAGTGTAAACAGAATATATTAAATAAAAATGTGCTTTATGGGATAAATCCGACATATTTGTGCCATGGCAACATAAATTTCTATGCCATGTTGATTTTGTTCATAAATTTATGTTTCAATATTTAACAACTATAAAACTATCAAGTGGATATACTTTTAATTATATTGTTCTCAGATTGCTGCCATGAAATCTGTTAAAGACAAACAATTTTACAATACAACATGCCATAGCAACCATTATTGGTCTTTCAAACTTATTTTTGTTGTTTTTGAAGATGTCCCATGTTGTCTTATATTTAGAAAAGTTTTCATCAATATATTAAATAGGGCAGAATTTTATTTTTCATGAACCAATCCCTTTTCATCCTTTGTATCCTTGCGTCTTTAGCCTATAGGTGAACTTACAGTATAGGCAGGCTTCGTCGTCCGCATTCTTTGAACATCTCAGAAACCGCTCGGTCATCCTAAATCCAATTTCATATAAAGCCTCTGAGGCATTTGGGGAACAAACATTTGTTAAAATGATCCAATCATGTCATTAGGATATCCGCCTTGCCCATATACATTGCTGTATCTAGAGGGGGGACAAGGGGCTATTTCTCCACCTAAAAGCATGAATGGGACAAGGGGCCT
Source organism: Anodontia alba (assembly GCA_964016985.1). NCBI lineage: Eukaryota > Metazoa > Mollusca > Bivalvia > Lucinida > Lucinidae > Anodontia > Anodontia alba. Next base: position 64,622,271 of record OZ024829.1, read on the forward strand.
TGATGACCCTCAACATTTAGTCGTGTTGCTAATATTTAAGGTAATAGAATCCCTTAAAATAGGTGATGGCCCTTTAACAATGGTTATGGGGCAACAAATGGCCAGATCACACTGATCCTAGCGGCAATACTGCATATATGAGCCGCTAACAAATCAACAAAATGACATGTGCACCTAGCGCAGACTCAAATCAGCCTGGGTATCTGCCTACACGTAGAAATCTTAGCTCTTTAGCAACCCATTGAGTGCACAGCGAAGACTGATTAGACTGGGCGGATACCCGTGTTGATCAGATTCTTCCCTGGGAGCCTAGTCATTTTGTTGGTTTTGTCATGCGCTGGCTCAGTTATGGTAAAAACCGTTAAAATTAGTTGGCCGATTACCTGACTCGAAACTTGGTAGGACTCATTGGGGTGCCTTGTAGATAAAAATAGCTCAAATCGTTGTGAAAGGAAATCCCATATTGCGGCCATGGCGGCCATCTTGAACATCTGTTTTGAACTTTTTCTCCTGAACCGAAAGGGCAATTGACAACAGTAGCTAAAATCATTCTGATTGGAAATCCAAGATGGCTGCCATCTTGTTTATGTTTATTATATTTCCCTGCCACTGAGCTGTTTATATGTATAAAATTATGATTCTTCAGAAGCCACTTAGCCATTTGCCACCAAAGTTCACATTGATCCTACTGTTGAAATGTGGTTGAGAGATTGTTCAAATGATCACGCTCCATTGACTGTCATGCCATATATATTCTTCTTCAAAATTAAGAACTGCTTAAATGATGATCTTTTCATTAGTTGCGATGACAGGATTGGGAAAAATGTTGCATAACATCTGCATATCTGCAGTGACAATGTCACTCAGGTGAGCGACCCGTGGGCCTCTTGTTATGTGATTCTATTCCAAATACAATAATTTTGTGAGTCTGAATATAAATCGCACATCCCTCTATAAATTTTTATACAAATCTGTGTGTTACATAGAACATGGACCTTGATACATTTTGAGGCTTATCATCGCATCACATGGAACTAATGTCCCTGGTATGAAATTTCTCCATCAAATAGTCTTCCAGTTATTTGGCAAAATCACTGAACGATAAAATATAGGTCAAACTGAGTCACACTGACCTAGATATATGTCAATCAACCGGTCACATGGAAACTTAAATCTAGGTATGACATTTCTCTATCAAATAGTCTTCGAGATATAAGGTAAAATCACGGGCTGTGAAATGTAAGTTACAATGACCTACATATATTTTTAGGTTACTCTTAGTGTCTTTTGGAACTAATATTCAATGTATGATAATTCTTCATCAAACAGTTTTCGAAATATAAGAAAAAATCAATGGACCATAAAATATAGGTCACACTGACATACATATATTTTGAGGTAGGCCTTCATGTCAAAATGGAACTAATATTCAAAGTATGACAGTTCTCTTATCAAATAGTCATCGAGATGTTAGGCATAATCACTGGACCATGAAATAGGTCACATTGACAGCAAGATCCGCGTGTCAAAAATTAACCGGGACAAATTCAGCAGATATTTTTCCCGTAAAACATAGTTGACATTTCATGCAAATTGTCTCAAGAGAGGAATCAATTTGCATGAAATGTCAAATGCTGTCTCCTGGGGGAAATAAGAAAAAAAATAATTCAAAATGTGGGTTCTAAAAATTTTACAAAGAGCAGTTGTCCATTTGATTGACGTGTGTAGAAAATTCAATACCTGTCGGACTAAAAGGGACAGGGATTTAGCACCTGTTTGGTCAAGCATTATAAGATGTTTTTCTTGCTGTTGTTGATTTGCTTAACATTAAAATGTCTTAGCTGCGGCATTTTAATAAAAGGATGCTTGGACTTAAAGTGTAACCATAATTGTCAGAAAAAAGAAAGGTGTTGCAAATCTATATTGCTATCTGCAGCGCAATGCTAACTACTCAAGATACTCCTGTTATTTCCCCTATTGAATGCTCGATTGTGAAAGAGAAAGTAGACAACAAGCTGGCTTCTTTAAAAAGAACCCAATGAAAGGTCCCCATCTTGTTTTAAATTTGCAGGTTTGCACAGCAAATTTTATGGCATCATTTGCAACCACTTCTAAAGTGCAGGTGTTAAGTTATTGCAGAAAATTTATCACAATTTTAGCTCTATATTGCATGTGATAACTGGCTCTTTGCATGCGTGGCAATGTGTTTAAAGACTTGAGGTCATCAAGCAAATTGGAAATGCCGGAAAAGAAATGACAAACTATTTGCGATTACTATTCATATCTTTCCTGTTAAATATCTCAAAAACGCATACAATTGTAGCTACATTTAAAACTGCAAATTACAGAAACTGCATTTACGTTTATCATCCAATATAATTTACTAATGAATAATTCTGCAAAACCCCTTTTGCCTTAACTTATATCTTTTCAAAACTACCAGTTTTGGCCATTTTACTTATTTATATGATTTTTGAAACGTAAACATTTTGAGATAAAGTATTTCTTTTGAAACTTCAAAACATCGAGTGGAACTTTATAGCACTCTATATCAACATCTGCAAGCATTTCATAACTGAATTTGCAGTACTACATATTTTTAAAGAAATTTGAAACCTTTTCATTGGACGGGTTTTCAAAAATACGTCCTTTAAAATAGCGGTCCGGGCGGGCGTCGTCAGGCAGGTTTACCTTTTGGTTAACCTTTCTGATAAAGTCGTCCATAATGCCGTTAGGCGTTTTTTCTTGTAAATGTCTTATACAAGTTAAGAGTTTTTATAAATTTCTGATAGAATCCATCCTTTCAGTGCCTTTGGCGCTTTGATTTTTTTTTTTGCCTTTACTGTTGCGTCAGGTTTTCTAAAACGGGCGATTTTGTTTTATTATTTAACACTTAACGAATGCTTGTTTTGAAGTGCAAATAGTATTTAAAGTTACATAACTTATTGTTGTAAACTAACAGTCGAAATCGTAATGGCTCGAACATCTTTGGGACCGTGGAATCTGGTTTTAGACATGAATAGCTCGAGCCACTTAGAGTCAACCATAGCGCCAGGTCAGGAGCAAATGAGGATAATTAAGGTATGTCTTTTCGATCTATAAAATTATGGTATCCTGTGTGTTCTCATTAGAATCGCCCTCTTCAAATGAGGCTTTACATGCAAAAAAAAAACAAACATGAAGTCGCAATTTTTTTCCCTCATTCAAAATGATGGAAAATCAACCAACTGAAACAAGTCCCCATCATGTATTATTTATTATGAATAATGAGTTATTTGCTTTAATTTTTAACGGTTTTTAACATTTGTGGTGTAGGTCCCAGTGTGTTTACTGTCCCTCTTGGTGTCACTGGTAGGCTATGTTCTGTGATTGTGGCTCTTCTTGAGTATCTTCTATGCAGTTTTAACCGAATATCCATGGCTTATGATCCTACCCTGTTTACCGCATGTATTCGACAGGCCTGAGCAAACAGTGTAGACCCAGATGAGACGCCGCAAAACGCGGCGTCTCATCAGGGTCTACCCTATTTGCCATATCCAGCAATTTTAGGCACAAAACCGGGTAGTAAATTGTACTTGTTCAAATTTTAGAACAAGTATGGTAAGAAGTTGAGGTGTCTGAATAAATTTACGGTAATTAATGTGACATCTACAGTTATCAGACCTTTATATTAATCACCTAAGCTCGTATCATGCTAATGTTCATTTTTCTATTTCTTAACAAGCCCAATGATAAATAATAATAATAATAATAATAATAATAATAATAAACAGTATCTATTAACCTTGACTTGTGTGAATTCTTTGGTTTATCCGATTGAAAACATAGCTGGCCTGCGTTCAATTAACCGAGATATTCAGTTGTGCCAGTTTTCGGTGAGCGAACATCCCCAAACTATTCTCCAGCTGTCTTTTGGCACAACCAAAATGGCGGCTTATGGGAATCATTACGAAAACACGCCTATTCAAATATATAGAAATTTTCACATCCAAAAACTGAAAATTTTCAGATAAAAAAAACACTGATATTTTTCATATTTCTGATCAAAACATAGACTGTGGGTACTCGTTAGAACCGCCTCGGCGAGGCGGTTCTAACGAGTACCTACAATCTATGTTTTTGAGCAATATAAGAAAAATAACGTGTACCCCTGTAAACCCCAGTTTTACTATATAAAAGTGGGGTTTAAGGGGGTCAAAATTATATAGGCGTGTTTTCGTGATGTAAAGTTTAGATATGTTTGTTATAGGATTGTTTACTGCGTTGATATTATTTATTTGATTCTATATCAAATTAATAATTATTGCTGTAGTTTATTCGATCTAACATCAAGCCTCGTCTTCGAGAATAACGGGTAGTCTCTGATTGGAGGTCACATGAGACGGATTTACAATAATTGTTCAGAAGATGCAAAATAGTTTTTGATAAAATATTTGCCGGTGAACGCAGCCCTGGTGTCAAAGGACCGCTGTTATAGCTATTACAATGAGCCGGGGTACAACATTTCCTACAAGATTGCATGTGCGCCCACTGAAGACACAGATCAGCCTGCGTAAATGTGCAGGCTGATCAGAGTCTTCGCTGTCTAGCTGTATACACTTTGGATCCCTAGCTATTCACAGAGTCTCCTGCAAAGTGATTAGACTGCGCGGGCGCTCATGTTTATCTGTATTTGCTGGGCGCACATGAAATTTTGTAAGAAACGCTGTGTTCCGGCTCACAATATGTTAATTACTCTCTATTGTGTGTACTGTGTTTCCGCGTAATATATAATGAAAGCAGGTTTATGTAGGAGTCTATTTCCAGAATTTTGCCGTATTTCAGCCAGCTCTCATTTTGCTAGTTACTTTTTGCAAACATTTTACATAAGTCAGTCTTAATGTTCTTCACAACCAAACTTTCTCTCATTTCTTTATATTATACGATGAAAATGTCACAGCATATATTACTCCAGATAAGAGGCAATCAACAGAAATATGTTCTTATTTTTTCACGAAAACATAATAATATTTATTATTTATGTTCAGGATGAATGAAAGCAGATTGAAAGCAGTCTCTTGATTATAAACGTTTTCATTCTGACCAAAAAGAACAGCAGACAACCACACCTCTTAATTTGAATATTTTTTTTTCTTTTCTATGACAAAGATGGAGCTTGATATTTAAATAAAATTATTTCAAACTTTTATTTTTCAAAGAAAACTTCTCCCCGTTCTTCACTGTACTGTACATGTAGTTTATACGATCTGATGCTTTTTTGGTTGATTATTTACAATCGAGCCAAAATGTACATACACCAAAATTTCCTTAAGGTTGTTGTCCACGTGATCATCATTGACCATTGAAATAAAACCGCGTGTTTGTACCTAATCCAGGTACGGTTACGCTCGTATTTATCGCTGGGCTAGTCTTGTCACTGTGACGCCATTTCGAACTATCGGAAGTGGAGTTGTAGCGGAAACGACCATTTTCAAAGATGCCGACGGGGAAAAACACCGACTACGCCAGTTAATAACCAACAAGGAGTCTCCGGAAAATCCATGGCTGGATGACCCTAACAAGAGCCGTCGGAGTTTCAAGAGGGAATAATCATATGCTTGCTTCTGGTGACGACGAAGATGGGAGGAGGTGCTCTTCCGTCTGTTGGCACAAATGAGCAAGTGTGAGAGTACATTGTGCATTGGTTCTACACACGTATTGAAGCTCTTATTTTGACTGAAAGCTCTAAATTAGTTAACTTACGGGCCAGATCCCTTACATCCTAGCAATGTCCCGGGGAGGTTTCTCTGCGCATGAATTATGCGCACAGACCGTTTCAAGCCAGGAGCCAAACAAAACTAATTCAGATTTTTCTGGCTCTGCCCCTATGTGCCTCTAATGCCTCTAACTGAACACTCATTGTGGCATCAGAGTGCCATGTAAAATGGTTATCTGTAAAACTGACTTTTACACTGGCAGTCAGTGCAGACCCTGATCAGACGCCGTGTTTGCACTGTTTGCTTTAATTACAGGAAGTTGAGGGTAAAATAAAACGATCTTAAGTCCCCGTTCAGGACCATTTCCTCAGCCTACACTCAGAGACAGTCGACCCACCAGTGCTGTCAGTGCTTTGATTACATATAGAACTCAATTCATTCTAGACTTGTATTGTTATACCGGCTCCTATGAATTTTGCGAGCGGCCAAGTATTTTGTTATTAGTAAACGGGGTTCGAAATCAGCTGAGATCTTTTTCTAAATTATTGTATACGTAACTACTTTCGACGAGCCTGGATAGAGTATAAATTGGCATCACGCAAACATACCTATATAATTTTGACCCCCTTAAACCCCACTTTTATATAGTAAAACTGGGATTAACAGGGGTATATATGTTTTCTTATTTCTGCTCAAAAAACATAGATTGTGGGTACTCGTTAGATTCGCCTCGGCGAGACGGTTTTATCGAGTACCCACAATCTATGTTTTGAGCAGAAATATGAAAAATATCAGATATTTTTTATCTGAAAACGTTCAGTTTTTGGTGGTGAAATTTTCAATATATTTGAATAGGCGTGTTTTCGTAATGGCCAGTGACACTCCTTTTACATAATTGCTTTATGAAAGTATATTAGTTGCAGTACTGTATGAAAGTATAGTTGCAGTACTGTGCGAAAAGCAAATATAGCCGCAAAGTCAGAAAACGTACCTTCGGATATATGCACTAAATAATGAATCAAATCATTCTACGCATTCGCGCAGTCTGATCAGAGTCTTCGCGCAGTCACAGTCTCATCAGAGTAGTTGTTGTCCTCATGAAGAACTTGGCAGCCTAGCAATCCAAAATGCGCAAGCTGATCTGAATATTCGCATTCAAAGGTACGTTATCTTACGTTGCGGCTCGAGCAAAGTGTGCAGTTCAAACAATCAGTTCGTTCGAATTTGCAGTGAAAGATGGTTAAGTTTGGATTTTGTTGCCGAAACCGTCCGAACATTTTACATACCGAATTTCAACAGTCGGTTATCGACCGCTAGAAACCTAATCATGGATTTATAAGAACGCAAAAAAGTAGTTCCATACCTTTTGATATTTGAAGGAAAATTCCATAAGTAAAGTGCAGCTGTCTACAAGTAAGCAATAAGATAAATATAACAATATTATTTCTACGCATTCTACGCATTAAAAAAAAAAGAAAAAAAAAAAGGCATATTATAATGATGTATCTTCATAATGTTATGGAACTAACAGCCTTGATAGCGTAAACTTGAATACTTTATACTGGCTGTATTGACATTATCACTGTGCGTGGTAATATGCTTCCTTGTTTTCTACGCCCATGGGCGCAGATAATCAAAGAGATTAGGAGAGACATGGAAGTGAATCCACTGTTGATCTACAATGCATTATTGACCTATTGGTTAAACAGAACCGGATCTAATGTATAAATTGAAGCGAACCGCAAACATTTGATCCAAATGGGCCAATTCCTAACTGGGTGGAATGCAGCGAAATGCAAATTTCCGAAGCGAAGTGAAATGGAATTTTTAAAAGGCGACATAACGAAATGAAGTAATTTTCTTTCTTTCTTTCTATCTTTCTTTCCTCCGTTCTTTGTTCTTTACTTTACTGTAATCGATGTTTGTATATATCTGAAGAAATGTTATTGGCTACGCCAGCCTGGTCAATTTTGATATTTGAAATGGCTCCAGAAGCACTTTATGAAAGGTTATATCAAAGAGCCGTGTCTCAGAAAAGCTTTCCTCAAATTTTCATGTGCATCCGCGCAGTTTGCTAAAAATCTTCCATGTCCACTTACAAGCACTAAATACGGTAATATAAAGGGAGGACCAGAGAAAGGCTCTGATCAGAATGCATAAATGTATACGCTGATCTGGCCCAGAGCTTCTTTTTTTTTTCGTGCTCAACTTAACTGAACATGAAATCTGTCCTGCTAATAAATCTCAAATTACTAACAATGGCAAATTCTTTCTTGCTAAACATAGCTGAGCATGAAAATTTGTCTGCTAATAATTATGAAAATGCCAATTATTGTTTGTATTGGCATTTTCATATTTATCGGCAGTGACAATTTCATGCTCAGCTGAGTTGATCACGCTAAAAGTTTTATAACCTCGAACTGGACATCCGCTGTTCAAATATTACATAGTGGCCCAATTTCTCGTTACGCAACTAAAATATGCAAAAATCTCAAATTGAGAATTAAAAATAAATCAAGCAAAAAAAAAAAAATAAATAAATAAATAAATAAATAAAAAAAAAAAAGAAAAAAAAAGAAAAAAAGAAAAACAAAACAAAAAACAAAAAACAAATCTAATGACTGCCTTTGGAAACAATGAACACATAAAAGAAAGAAAATTGGAGACTCGGCTTTATTAAGTCTCTTCATATGCAGATACGTAGTTTGCAGAGCTTATACAGCTTTGCAAACTTGCACCGATTTAAGCGGTTATCGAATTCCCAAAATAACCTACTGAGCATAATCTCAAAGGAAATGAAAATATAAAGCAAACCTTAAATTAATTTGAATTCTTACATTCTTTTCGTACTACTTAATTATTATTTTTTTTATTTATGTATAATGTTGTTCTTTAAATCGCAATTTATCATGGAAGTGTTCCGGTTGCAACAGCGTAACTTTTCATACAGGTAAACCCAATCATTAATAAGATATATAACAAAAAACAAAAAAAAAAAAAAAAAAAAAAAAAAAAAAAAAAAATGAAGGACTTGATTAGATGAATCAAATTATTAACTTTTTGATACACATAATACTCAAAGTGAAGCAATGATATTATGCGAGAGAAATATCGCCAGTCCTATGTAATTGGCAAAGAGTTAAAACTGTTGCATATACCCGCGGCCCTCGGCCCCTGGATATGACTGTAAACGTTTAAAATATTAACACTAAAAATGCTAGTCCAGTCGCAATAGCAACAGACTACATTCTGATTGTTTATTTTAATTTACAGCGAAAATATGGTTTCTTAATTGTTTATTTCAGTTTATACACATGGCTTCTTATTTCATGTGACTTTACTGCTTGGCACATAAAATGAAACAGCGAACCTTATTTTCGCTAAAAATAAAATTAATTATTTTGTTTTTCAGCGAAGTAACGTTCATTCGTTCGTTCATTCATTCATTCATTCATTCATTATCTAAATAATTAAAAATACATTTTAGACATTCGTCTGCTTTAATATTAAAATATGCTTTAAGGATTAAATAATTTCATTATCAGCATTACCTGAGTATCTTTAGTGATAAGTGTAAGAGAATAGTCCGCCAGTATATCTGTTCTGTTCTCGATCTGTTCGAATGCATGTTCAAGAATGTGCACGAAAAAGTTGACATACTTGTCGTACCAATTGTTCGATAATTCTAGAAGTGCTCCGACATATAATGTCTGCTTTGCTATGGTCGTTTCCGTCAAAACCAACAACAAAATCAGCTTGAAAACAAATCCCTTCATGCTTCTGTAGTATTCTGCAGTATTACAAACACAAATGAAAAACAAAAAATGTCTCAAAATGCTCTCAACCCTTAGAGCGCCATTTAATGTTTTATAGCGGACGACATTCTAAACTGTTCTTTTCCGAGAAAATAAGTCATGATATTTGCAGACGATTCCCATGAACTCTCAAAGGTTATTTTCCAGCAGACGACATTCAAAAAGAAACATTTTTGTTTTTTTTGTTGTTTTTTTTTTTTTTTCGGGAAAATAGGTCCTGGCATTTCATGTGAATCTAGCAGACGATTCGCATGAAATGTCAAGCTTTATATTCTAACAAATGATTCGCATGAAGTATCAAACCTGTTTTCACGGAAAACATAAACAAGAAATATTTTACAATGTCGTCTGTTGCGCTGTAAAGTTTTTTTCCAAGAAATATGAGGTAAATCAGTATTTTCGCATTATACGCTGTGACTGCTCTACAAGAAGTTCCTTCGTCTGTTCCTGTCTAGTTATCGATGCTAATGAAAGGGAAATATCTGTTCACGCTGACATTGGTTGGTTGTAAAGATAATCGGCTTTATTATACATTTCATGTATATATGCAGCTATGAATATTGAATGATTAAAACTATGCGATACAATCCGAGGAGCAAGCAATACAAAATGTTTGTTTCATACCGCACACTTGGTTTAAACAACAGTTTATTAAATATAATGAGTACAACACAAACATACAAAAATGACATAGAGGATCAGATAACAAGCTAATTAAAGCTTATGTGAAATCTTCTCCGCACACTTAATCGGATGTCTTCGAATATTACCGTTATATGACATTTATTTTGATCATACCTTAAGACAAACACGTCCCGCCAGCATTTGTCATTTGTGAAGACAAATACTAGATAATAAAATGACTATTTTAAAGCTAAAAACAACTAAAAATGACGCAAAATATAAATACATGTAGCTATATAATAAAGAGCTATTTCTCGGACATTGGAGAATGTTGCTCAGCGTTGGTATGTCAAAGGACGCTTCCTTTGATATCTCAGCTCGGAAACATTTTTCACCGATATCTAAGGCTGGCACAATTAATCGGATAATCGATTAATTGATCGATAAATTCCACAAAAAATGATTATCGTTACAGATTTGCTAATAATCGATCATTTAATTTCTGTGTCTCTTACTTTACCGTATTTACCATCAGTATTCAGACACCTCAACTCCTTACCATACTGAATCTAAAATTTGAAAAAGTACAACTTACTGTCCAATGTTGTGCCTAAAAATAGCTAGATGAGTGGTAAACAGTGTAGACCCTGATGGGACGCCGCGTTTGCGGCGTCTCATCCGGGTCTACACTGTTTACTCAGACATCTTATACATACAGTAGAGTACAACATATGGTAAGAGTCATGCTCAGACAGACAGGTAAAATTATGACCAAATCTTCAGTGATTACTAATCGATTATTGATCGAAATGGCAGGACTGATAATCGATTATCGTTTAAGCTCTGATTAGCCAGCCTTACCAATATCAGTGTAATAACCCTATAGTTCCCGTAGACCACTACCACAATATTCTAGATATGCGACTAAAAGTGACTAGACATAATTTGTCGATTCTTCTCAATTTTACAAAGCAGACAGCATTTTGTAACGACTTCCTGACTATCAATGGGGCCTGACTTTCGATGCCTGTGGCGGACCTATCATGGTCCTATTTGTGGTTTTATTCTGTTCTGACTTCAGATCGCCAATGAGCTCTTAGCTGACTTCAGATCGCCAATGAGCTCTTAGCTGACTTCAGATCGCCAATCAGCTCTTAGCTTTGTTTCTTCATAGTGTTAGCAATTTTATGTGTTTCACTATGATGTTTCATTGTGATGTTTCACTATGATGTTTCACTGTGATATTCCACTGATAAAGCAGAGGACCTCTGTGCGAACAGAACATTTTTTTCTACAGAACGTTCGAAGGCGGTTCCTCTCTTGTCATCACGAAAACATGCCTAAATAATTTTGACCCCCTTAAACCCCACTTTTATAAAGTAAAACTGGGGTTTATAGGGGTATACATTATTTTTTTTATTTCAGCTCAAAAACATAGATTATGGGCACTCGTTAAAACCGCCTCGCCAAGGCGGTTCTAACGAGTACATGCGATCTATGTTTAGAGCAGAAATATGTAAAAAAAATATAGGAATTTTTTATCTGAAAATTTTCCCTTTTTTGGTTGTAAAATTTTCAATATATTTGAATAGGCGTGTTTTCGTAATGTGAGTCTTCTTTGTTCGTGCGTCGGTGGTTTCATATGCGGCGTTTGTTTTGTCATTGATTGTTCTCCATTTATTCTTCTTCTTTTGGTGCTTCGACAAGGCTGTGCTTCGTGCTTGTGGCATTTCCTGGGCATCTTTACTTATATTTGTCCTGTTTGCTTTCTCATCACGAAAACATGCCTATGTAATTTTGATCCCCTTAAACCCCACTTTTATATAGTAAAACTGGTTTACAGGGATATACATTATTTTTCTTATTTCTGCTCAAAAACATAGATTGTGGGTACACGTTAGAACCGCCTGCCGAGGCGGTTCTAATGAGTACCCACAATATATGTTTTGAGCAGAAATAAGAAGAAAAAAATAGTAGTTTTTTTATCTGAAAATTTTCAGTTTTTGGAGGTGAAATTTTCTATATATTTGAATAGGCGTGTTTTCGTAATATTGCACACCAAACCCCCGCTGAAAAAGATATGCTCTAAAGTGAAGGATATACTCTAAAGTAAAGGATGTGCTCTAAAGTGAAGCAAATATTTTCTTATTAGAGCAGACCACTTCTATTAAGAAAGACAAAAGGAGGTTTTAAGGAGGTTTTCATAGACAGCCATGTTCTGGTTCTGGTCGTATCTTCTATGACGGCGCTAACCTAAACCTTCTATTAGAGGGCTGATGCCAGATGTTATAGCTTAGTTCGGACCCTCCGTTGTTTAGCTTGTGGTTTTGCTTGGATTCGGCTCTTAGTAGCTGATGTGTTTGTCACGAACCTTTATCTTTGTTTCATCAAAGTGATTTAGTTTTATTTACGTATTTTGTGATGTTTCTCTGATTGAGTTAGGATCTCTTTATGCCAGTTAAACATTTAATCTGTATTTTGTTTTACAGAATGAAGATTTGATTTGATCTCCATCTCCCTCTTCCCACACCCAGTAGCTATTACTTCTGACAGTTCAAAGGCAATGTTTTTGGTGTTTTTCATTTTTTATGGGGCCTTGTGCCTGCTCGCTGCGGGACTTTTTTCATGTTTTGTCCTGTTTGTTGTCTTATTATTGTGTTTGGTGTGTCCTGCCTGGCACTGTGATCATCTTGTTGAGGTAGAAGGAGCTGTTTGCTTTTATCACTGCCTTACACGCAAATGTGTCTATTCCCGTAGTAAATATGCGGGTAGCAAACACTATAGTTAGCAACACGTGTTCCCTCTAACAACCAAAATGCGTCCAGTGATGATTCTGATCACGCTGTGCGAATGCGCTGGCTGCCCTGAATCTTCGCTGGGAGCACATGTCCGATGGTAAGTTTTCTGACGTTGTGGCTCAAATATTTTTGAAGTGTAAACACAGCCACAAAAGTAAACTATTTGTTCATTTAGAATTCAGGCAAACTTTCCAATATACCACTACATGTTAAGGCTGGCTAATCCGAGCTGAAAAGATAATCGATTACCAGTCCTGCCATTGTGATCGATAATCGATTAGTAATCACTGAAGATATGGTCATATTTTTACCTGTCTGGGCATGACTCTTAACATTTGATATACTGTATTGTATGTATTTGGTCAGACAGGCCTGAGCAAACAGTGTACACCCAGATGAGACGCCGCAAACGCGGCGTCTCATCAGAGTCTACACTGTTTGCAACTCATCCAGCTATTTTAGACACAACAGTGGTATTAAACTGTACATGTTCAAATTTTAGATAAAGTATGGTTAGGAGTTGAGTGTCTGAATACTAAGGGTAAATACAGTAAAGTAACAAACATGGAAATCAAATGATCGATTATTAGCAAATCAGTAATGATAATCATTTTTATGGAATTTATCGATCAATTAAGCGATTATCCGATTAATTGTGCCAGCCTTACTACATGTAGGCAGAAGCAGGGCTCACAAAGAAGAGGTCAAATGATGTGATTGCATATGTTTTCAAATCTCATCACGAGTTTTATTGTTCTGTGCATCAGACATTTGTGTGATCTTTAGGTAGATACTCGTATATGATCATAAATCCTAATGCGACGGGATTTATTAAATAGATGTAAATATTAAACGATTAAAATGTGAGGTAAAATTTTAGGAGCAAGCGTGAAGATATCACTCAATAGTGCACGCTTTTCTCTGATGCCTTCATATGTTACAGTTACGTACATGACATTGCTTTGAGGATGTCTTATGGCAATGACTTCGCGCCAAGTATTTGTTACGCTATTAAGCAGACTCTGAATTAAAGATAATGAAAAAACCAAAGAAGGCTTCAAAGAACTGAATGTGACGCAAAATGTTTATAGTTATGAAATAGAAGGATTTTTGCAGTGATATTGGCGAATATTGCCCACCCTTAGGATATCAAAAGAAACAACTCGCGTCCTTTGAAATCCAAACCAAGGACAACATTCACCCATGTCTGTGCTATAACCCGATATGTTTTTGATAAAACCTAAATACTGTTCGTGGAATATTTCAAATGAAAAGATACATAGCGTTTTTTTTTTTGTTTTGTTTTTTTTTTTTTGTCTTTATGAACGGTCGTTATTTGTCAACAAGCCATATTTAGTCTATAAATTAGACGCGTTTCAACACACCTTAGGCTAGAAGTAATTTACGATTTAATAGGACAACAAAATGTTTTGTTTTCTCTGACAGAAGTTTGTTTTCCTATTACAAAGTAACTATGGTTTCCGGTAATGAAATAGGCCACAACGTTTGAAAGCGTACCATCTGACGTGCGCCCAGCGAGCACTCAAATCCGCCTGTGCATCTACGCAGTCCGATAAGAGTCTACATTGCCCGCATGCACCATTGGCCGTCCAAAGGCACTCAGGGAAGATTCTGATCGCATTGCTTGATTGCGCAGGCTGATCTGAATCTTAGCTGGGAGTACATGTCCAGAGGTACGTTTACTGACGTTGTGGCTCAAATAATGTGTTTCAAGTTACTTAGCAAAAGACGTATAGCATTCTAACTCATAGAGGAAAACAAGCTGAGATATTAATAGCGTATTCTAGGTCAAAACGTAGGATTCGATCATATCTGATAGTTGATGGCATGACGATTTTTTGTGACTGAATTTGAGATCCAAAGAAGCAAAGAAACCAAAGAAATAAAAATATTGATGTACACACTCTCTCTCTCTGTCTGTCTCTCTCTCATTAAAACAAATAGTTTTAGTTAAATATTTTGAGGAATTATGTATGTATGTATGTATGTATGTATGTATGTATGTATGTATGTATGTATGTATGTATAAGAGAAGCAAAACTACTGACAGTTTTTAATTCATTACGCCTCCTCGGAATTTAATAGTGTGAGGCAGGTTTCGATTCATCGTGTCAGTTTAGGACTTAAGAAATTTAAATAATGTTCTTTCGCTTCCAAGTTAAGCCACACCGACCGATGCTATAGCTTGTCTGAAAGAACAACGAGCCGATGAAAGGCACGGTCACCTTATCCCTTCTCCTTGGCTTTTATTGGACTGGATTTTAGGAGAAAAATCCGTCCTTTAAAATAGCTATGTCCGGGCGGCGTCATCCAAGGTTTACCGTTTAGTTATTCGTTCGTCTGTCATTACTGACAATGACCAATCCTAATCAAAGGCGTTAAATGTCATTGTTTATGTGTTCTAAGATGGCTGATGAGACCAATATTATTAGCTGCAAACTGTCTGTTGCAGATAGAACAAGACAGATGTGAGGAAGAAAGCTCCGTTGGTGTTGCCTTAGCTCGGGCTTTAAGCTGAGTGTGTTTCTGTTCGACGTCGCTGATTCTTTTTGCTTTGTACTCACCAGCATCCCTTCTTATGAGGCCTTGCCCTTTGCTCGATCCTGCGCAATCTGTTTTCACGACTCTGTTGGTATGTTGAAGTCTTTAAAGGAGGCTTTGATAGTGTCCTTGTATCGCTTCTTATGACCACCATGGGAGTATTTTCCCACTTGTAGTTCTCTATAGAGGATTTTCTTTGGCAAACGTTCATTAGGTATACTGGTAACATGGCCTGTCCGTCTTAAGTGTGCCAATTTCAGAAGAGTATTACACTCTACATCTCTGCCCTTTTCAGGATTTCTGTGTCTGGTCCGTTTTCTAAGACAGCTTGTATGGAAATGGTTCAGTCTTTTGGCATGCCGTTGATAAACTGTCCAAGTTTCACATGCGTATAATAGTGTTGGTAGCACCATACATCTGTAGACTTTCAGCTTTGTGTCAAGTCTGATTCCTCTTTGATCCCAAATACCTCTACGAAACACTAGCTTTGGCAATCCTGGCATTGACTTCATCACCAATATGCACAACTCTGCAACAATGTTCTTGCAAGGTAGGTGAAGTTGTCTACCACTTCCAGTCGTTGACCTTTCTCTGTGGTGGTAGGGTCCTTGTAAGGTTGTCCAAGTGCTTGCTGATATACTACCTAAGTCTTTTTGATGCTGATTGTGAGATCATAGCTGTCACATAAATCAGATACTTGATCCACACACCTTTTTGCATCTTTTCTGTTGGAACACAATTTCCCTTGTCACTATTAAAGAGGAACTCATCTAGCACTTTTGTCTGCACCTTGGATTTAGCTTGCAACCTTCTTAGATTGAAAACCTTCCCATCAAAGCCATCATTAAAGAGGAACTCATCTAGCACTTTTGTCTGCCCTTGGATTTAGCTTGCAACCTTCTTAGGTTGAAAATCTTCCCATCAAAGCCATACCTAATTGATATAGCATTGTCACCATCCTGGAAAGCGCCTGTGATCATGACAGAAAACACCACGATGAACAGTGTTGAAGCTAATACACAGCTTTGCTTAATGCCATTTGTCACAGGGAATGGGATCAGAAAACTCGCCATCACTTTCGACACTTGCAAGCATACCATCGTGGAACTGCCACAGTTTATTAGAACTTCTGCAGGACAGCTAAACTTTGCCATAATTTTCCAAAATTCCGCACGACTGACTGTGTCAAATGTTTTGTAAGATCGACAAAGGTCATGTAGAAGTCCATATTCTGGTCCAAGCATTTTTATTGAAGCTGTCTTGATGAGAATATCATGTCAATTGTTCCTCTGTCCTTCTTGAATCCACATTGGCTTTCTCGTAGAAGCCCTGCTTGTTCAAACTGTTCATTCAATCGTTTCAGTAGGACTCTTGCAATGATCTTCCCAGCAATTGACAATAAAGAAGTGCCCCGATGATTGTCACAGACTTGAGGATTATCCTTCTTTATGAATACGTGGAAAATTGTTGCATCCTTGAATTCTTGAGGTTTATTTGTTTCTAATGTGGTATATCATCTTTGTTCTTCAGGGGAAAACCCGTCCGTAATGCCGTTAGGCATTCTTCTTTTTTATAATAATCCAATTATCATTTAAGCTTTCAACTCCGATACCTCTTTTTTTTATTAAGTAGTTTAATAATAAGGAAGCTTCTTTATTTATTTTATTTCTGAGGTTTTAAACACAACAATATAATAGATGTTTTCATTTAATCACTATTCCACTATTCAGGGAACCCCTGAATCACCACTTTATATAGTAGAACAGGAGAACTAGCGGTCAGATATGAATAGAAAGTTCATATGATACTATGGTTGAACAACAAGAAGCATCTTTAAAAAGAAGATACGTGGCGAAAAATAATAGATACCTTTTGCAATTTGGTAGATACTGGAGGCTGATCATGTGGGATAACTCATGGATGATTTAGATGAGGTAGCACGAACTATTGAGATCATAGTGCCTTTAAACTACCAATGCACATAAACATACCCTTGACAACCTCCAAAGCCACCGACTTCATTCCAATTATTCACGTTAAGCAGACATACGACTCGTAAATGGCAAGAAGTGTATTTGGCAACCCTTTGAAACATCATTACATGCGACTGCATTTTTAATTACGCAAAAATGATGACATTCTAAACTTTTTTGTTTTGTTTAAATGCTAACTATGTTTCTTAAAAAGGTAACCTTGTTAAAGCAGTATTTACGGAAGAGTACTAGTACAATCGAATATATGGGAAAAAAGTAAATTATACCAACCAGTTAGCTCTTTATTCTATAGTTCTGTTTAATATTTTATGACAATTATTTATTGTAGCCTATACACAAAGCGTGTCCTCATATGCCAGTAATGTGCAAAAGTTTCCTTTTTGATAAAATAAGATTTACAGTCAAACTTTCATGTTGTTGATTCTTTTCATATATAGTTGACACAAATTTATTTATCGTACCACTAATACAGGAGAAGAATAAGCCTGCCAGTACATATATAAAACCACTTCATATGTTAGCCTGGTTTATTAGATACTATCTTGAAATCGAAAACACATGTGTAGTTAAACCAGTGTCTGATGGGATATTAAGAAAAAATCAGAGTAACAGGACCGGTTAATTATATCACAGGGCAGCTTTTTGACACATTCCAGTGCACCTGTGTGGTCAATGTATTAGGATCTCATTATTCAAGGCTTTAAATGAATCAGAGAAATCGGGTTTAGGTATGTAATGTACAGGATAAATAATGAGTTGTGTCTGAGCAGTTGTAGCGGCATGCCTATAAGCATACAGTTATAATCACATTAGACTGAAGTCTATTATTATATTATATGGTGGATAAAAGGGGTTCTCATATTCTGATAATAAACTGATTTCAATGATACAGTGAATGAGTGGTCCTTAGCTACAATTTATAGGAATTAAATCTGGATAAGAGTTCTTTAAAGTGAACACAGGAAATTAAGAAAATAAGATTTGTTCTCATTGGAACTGGTCTTCCGTTCGACCGCCCTGAGGCGTAACCAAAGGTACATTGCAGAATACAGGGATTGTTCTCTCCTTATATGGTGGGTCTATTGTTCTTAACAGTACTATGAATGATACAGTATGAAGGTTTCTAATAGGAATAATATTGAAAGAAGTGAGACAACTTCTGGATATACAAAGACAAATATTGAGTTTCAGTGGATTCACTTCTTTTTATGGAGATTGTACACTTAATTTAAGGAAGCAAATAATTAAAGGTGAGGCTGTTCAGTTCGCATATCTACGTATTCCTTACTATAGTGGACCACACTCTTACCATCCGAAATCACTCTCAGAAGAATCATTCACTAAATTTGCCACAATTTATTTAGGCTTTAAGCATTTACAAGAACGTGTGGTACATTTACTGGACGACTTCTTAAATGTTGATGCCTAAATTCAATACCAGAGAGAACTGTGCCATTGCTAACATTAGTATTCAGCAGACTTGGAATACCATTTTTTCCTAATAAGACAAATGAACCCATCTACTTTGATGAGATACGTAGGTATTATACTAGATACTTTAAAATGGAAGCCAGGTTACCAAGGAAGAAAGTACAAAGAATAGCCAGACTCATAGTCATTCATCAACAAAACGTCGTGCTCTAAACAGGAACTCTTAAGTTTCCTAGATCATCTAAACTTTGCCTGTGGAGTGATGTATCCAGGAAGAGCTTGTGTTCCTATGCCTTGACAACATATCTGAGAGCACTACACCACGATGTGAAAATAACTTTTCAATTTAGATTAGGCATTTAAATGTAATCATTGTTTCTTGAACAATGGAATGGAATTTCCTTTTATCTTGAAGATGACGAAACAAGCGCAGGCTATATACAATGCTTCACTGATGCAAACTCACGGAGTTTGGAGGATATTTCAGTGGAATTCATTTTTTAGAAAATTTGACATTGACTTAATTCCTGCAGGGACAATGCCATATATGGCACTATACAAACTCTCTCAGATATATATATATATATATATAGATAGATAGATAGATAGATAGATAGATAGATAGATAGATTTGGTCTTATGGGGGAAATACTGGAGTAAAAGAGACTTTTTAATAAACAGCAGAAATCATCAATAAGTGAGGATCGGAGATACTATTTATCATGAAATTTGCTAGGAGACTTGTATGGACTGAAGCTAAACACAGCTTTATAATTCGTGCAAAATATATCCCAGGAACTACCAATGTTAAAGCGGATGCAGTTTCTCGGTTTCAGATACGGAAAAATCAATCATGTACTTACGAAGTCAAGAGCAGACCCAGTATCCACCAGTTGCCTCCTGGCTTCCGAGGTTATATGTGACAATATTATGGTCTACAGCTATTTCACAGACTACACGATCAATCTTTCTGACAGGCTTTTAATGTTTGTAACATTCATGACTATGTCTGGAGTAATAACTAAAAAAAGTAAGAGAAAAGACCAGGGAGTGCCACAATCACAAACCGCAGCTCTTCCCAGACCCCAAGAGGAAGAGGAAACCGACAAATCTAAACAAGCACAAACCGAACAAACGTACGAAAAGCACTAAGATAAGCTCTCTCTTCCCCGAGCGAGGTAATCGCAATACTAAAAGGACTAAAAAAACACAAGAACAAAATGACACACGGAAAGACATACAACAAATCGCCTCGTAGAATAAACCACAAAGCAACAAAGAGTAAGACTAACACCGGGACCACCGCCTTAGAACGATCGGTAGAGCAAACCACCGGGGGCTTTAAACTAAACCTGGTAGTGTACCGTATATAACAGATAACGCACTTATTTTTCACTCATTTCTAAAACTAAGGTGAACAACAGTCTAGCTATGCTTAGCTGGTATCCATTCTTTGTTATTTACCAGGCAGGATAACCTAATCCAATACAGGCAGTTGATAGATTACAATGTATCATATGAGATATTAAACGAACACAAATAAATATTTCGAGCCTCGGTTACCAATCATCATTCAAATCTTGAAACAGGTATGTGAACTCTTGAAAAGTGGAGTATTCTCACCTCAGCTGTACAAAACATTAGAGTGTATGGTTGTACTAGCCATTTTTTTTTTAATTTTTGCGTTGTTCTGAGTTTATAGTAAAGTCCAAGCATTCTTCAGGTTCATTTCTTAAGGTCCAAGATCTTTCTTAAGATCATTTCTTAAGTTGAAAGATGTTCTTTACTGAAGATGACTTTATGTTTACACTAACATTAGGTTAGTCAAAACTGAATGAGTGTACAATATTTTATATATAAGCAACTCTGCCTAGTTACTATCATGTACTCTTACCTAAGGCAGTTCACGAAATTTGCAGCACTGAGGCGCACTTTTTATAGACTATAACAGACGTGCATTTAGAAGGGGCATATTTTTTCATATTTGCCGGAGATTATAGAACTGTTACACTGTAATGCTAACAAATACTGCGGCCATTCGTTTCGGTCGGGTGCTGCCTTACCAGCTGCTGCAGCAGGTATTCATCCAGTGATCCAAACACTAGGCCTCTGGAACTCATCAGAGTATTAACTGAATACCAGAGTAAATCCAGAAGCAGTATATTGATGTTTGATAATAATGCCAGTGAAGGTTAAGTTTCATGTAATTCGCACCGGGAGAGCAGTTTCTTTGCTCTTAACACGAATGAAACAAATCATTATGAACATTAATACACTCAATGTGCAAATTTATCTTCCTTCCTTCTGGTGTAGGTACATCAGCATATGTATTCTGGATTTGGTATATGTGTGCATGTATAGAGATATAAGAGTATGTCTGTTCTCATGTGAGTATGCATGCGCAGGCATGCATATGCAGCATGTGTGTATAGGCTGTGTATTTTCTTTAGAGAACATTCGGATATGTGTGGAGATATACATTTATATGTATGTTTACATCAGATATGAGTGCATGTGTGGGTGCACAAACATGAGTGCCCGTTTGAGAACATATGAAGATGCAAGCATGAGCATCCACAATGAAGTAATGTGTTTAAGCTGTGTACTCGGGTAGGATATGTACAACTTCGAACATGAACTGGTCTTTGCTGTACATATGCTAAGAAAAGTGTATGGGATTTTGCAGGTGGACAGACGTTTACTGTCCTGGAGGAGCAATGCATCAGCTACAGTTTGTTTGTTGCATGATTATTTCCTCTTTTAGGGCCTTCATCTGATATCATATCAGATTAACCTGGCTTTCTAAGCCCACTAAATTCTGACACTGGCTGCTTCAAAGTAAATATAGTGTAAATATTTAATTCTTGCGGGCTAGGATCCTTAGTCCCTATTACAGCTAGTCAAAGCGTTATACTACTATATAGGGAGAGACCCTCTACACGTCTGAAACGCAGCTAGCTATTCTACATCTACTTACATTCATCATCATGGAGTCGAGATCATCCACCCTAAACATTTCATTTATAATCTTTATAAGATCACAAGGCTATGATCACCCACCTTGCTAGTTGTGTCTCTCATTCTATGTGGTCGAAATCATCTACCCCATGCATCCGCTGACTAATCATTTATAACACGTCGATATCTACTGACATTCATCCACTTCTTGGGGCCGAGATCATCTACGCACAACGTTTCATTTATTATCTTTATAAGACCACAAGGCTGGTTGTGTGTCTCATTCTATGGAGATCATTCACCCCATGCATCATTCATACCACGAAATTATCGGCCCCGTCTCTGAGGTTATATACAGGAGGTTGTGACGATCCAGCTCTGGTCATTCATTTATATTACAGTGTTGAGTAGCTCTTATAGAATGAGCCAAATAAATGTTGTATTTGTTTAGTATGGATTTATTATGGATATTACAGAATCATAATATCATTCATGCTTAGCCTTATATATAGCAATTAGTTTAATGATGCAAACTTAATTTTTAACTCTATATATATGCTAGTTGTATCTCCCTACTTAAATGTTTGCTTACATGAATGTAAAAGTGAACTTGTAGCTGCTGTTTTGGTGTATAAAATTACCACTATGACAGCGATGCGTTTAACAACAAATATCTAACATCCCAAAATACTGCACTTAATTAGAAAAAAAAGTCGACTTTAATGATACAATAAATAACGCTTTACGCAAAATATGAAGATGTCACGACATATACTGTTTTCCATACATATATTTACATTCATGAGCCAGCGAATGATTTTAATCAACTTCGTCGAGTAACATTAAATGTCATCACTGAACAACATTCCACAGCAAACAGAACCAACATAACGAAGAGAAACTGCAACAGAAATACCGCCTTTGGAACATTTAACAGTTAAATGCTGGTTACGTCATGGTCATTTTGGCAGCGTCAAGCAAAACAGCACCTTCAAAACGCGCAAAATGCGCAGATTCAGATCATCCTGGGCATGCGCCGGTGTATTTGGGCTTTGGTCTCCATTCATACATTCTATAGTATCCAATGATTCGGTTATCGGACAGTGAATGTCCTGATCAGACTGCGCGGATGCGCAGGCTGATTACGGCCTTCCCTATCCGAATATGCACGACGACGCGTTTTTGTATGGCGTGGCCGATATAGAAGATGGTAAGTGTAGACAAAAAAGAAAAATATTTAACGTAACGGTTTGAAATCACGCAGATACTTATTAACTGTGTTTGTGTGCATGCGTGCTGGGATGCGTCTTTGTATATATGTGTTGCGGCTAAAGCCCTTGTCGTAAGCGACACAAACATAACACTTTTTAAGTCGATTGAAATGTATGCGGTGATTTTATACCACGATTTCGTATTAAATCATCTTACTCTGAGGTGCTTGATCCGCTAAAATGCATTGATATGATATGCGTTATGAAGCTTCTCAAAGTTTTGCCTCGACGAGGCTTTATATAACTATAAAGAAATCTGGCATTTGACAATTCCATTGGTAAGGGCTTAACAATATATATCTGAATACCAAAAATTCTCAGAATATTCTAAGCGGTTTTAAAGTAATAGCTGTTTAGCTGATTGCGGACGGACGGACGGCCGGACATGGTGATTATAGGGCACTCCTCGTCTGTACTCCTTTCTACGACTTTACTGCGGTACGTGCAATATTCATTATATGAACCGGAACGTGAGGAAATGTACCTTCAAACGCAGTTTAACAACGTTGCATCCAAGGCTATCTAAAATGCGCCCAGTGAAGATTCTGATCAGACTGCGCGTATTTGCAGGCTGATCTGAATCTTCGCTGGGCGCACATGTCCAAAGGTACGTTTTCTGACTTCGCGGCTCATATACCTGACAACATTTGTACGGGCGGTGAACTTCATTGTTACGTCCCGTCAGTTTCCCGTGGTTCAACTCTGACTGACGTCTGTGCACTCGTATTTCTATGAATCGAGTTCCACATCTATATGAAATGACAAGTTCCTGTCTTTATGGCTTCTTTCCTAGTAATATTGAGAAATGATTTAAATAAAAAGACATTTCTGACACATTCATCAATATTTTAGTATTTCCCCAAAGAGTTCTTTTTTTAAGTTGGTACACACAGGATCATCCAAGATTATTTAATGCCGGGAGTAATATAGCTGCCGGGTTAAAATTTCTGATGCAGGGGGAAGGGGGCGAGGGTCATCCAGTTACCCGAAGAATTCGAACAGAATGATCTGAACAACTAATATAGACAAGATCAGACGCCGCGTCTGCTGCGGTGTCTGATCAGGGTCTATACTGTTTGTCACTCTTCCAGCAATTTTAGACACGTTCTTATGTCGTAAAATGATCTTGTTGCAATTTTAGAAGTATACGGTAAAACAGTAAGGTGTGCGAATACTTTAGAGTAAATACAGTACATTAAACTGAACTTTCTAGTCAGAATGGTTGGGTTTCGACTAAATCACTCGAACCCTCTCTGAATCCACACTTAGATACGCATAACCTTTATTTGAGATACGTGAGTTGTGGGATTTCCAGGCAAAATACATTAAGCAATTAATAACCGTAATACTTACCCTCGAAAAAAGTGTCTTCGGGCATAGGCGGACAGCGGAGGCCAAGATCAGGCTGCGCATTCGCGCAGCCTGATCAGGGCCTTCACTGTCTGCTAGTAGAATTATTAGATACTTAATGTAACTACAGAGGACAGCATCGGTCAAAGGCTTTGATTTTGACTTGGAGTACGCGCAGATTGATGTAAATCTAAGTACGACAATGCTCCAGAGTGGGCCCTGTACTGTATGGGAAGAAGAAGAAGACGAAGAAGAAGAAGAAGCAATCCGTACAGTTCGGATTTGCTGAAAAACACATTTTCGCTTGACGGGGTCCTTCTTATTGAATCAAAACTTTTCAGCAGTGCGAAAATTGCAAAATGTATGTAAAATATAAGTGAAGGTACCCAAGAAATATCACGAAGCACAGCCTCCCCGAGGCAACAAAAGAAGTAGAAACGAGGAACATGCAATGACAAAACAAACCACACATATAAAACCATTGACACGCGAACTAAGAAGAACTGTAGCTGAGGAACCGCCTTCGATCAGTAGTAAAACCACTGAGAGCTGGGATGGCTTAAATAGAGGATCTTACACGAGTGGTCATTTCATATGGAATTAATGAAACGAACCTTCAGCGAGTTTCATAAATTTCATATTAAATGACCACGAGTGTAAGATTCTGTTTATCATATGACTCTTTCAAATTGACTTTTATCGTCTTAAAGTTGAAAATTGTTCAACAGAAAATGCATGGTTGACATGGACGTCGTCATGACGTTACGTATTCCCGCCAAAGTGTTATATAACGTGTGGTTATACGATTTTTATAACATGACGTTATCCACTAAATAACAGCGACGTCATGTGATAAATCAGTTTTACTTGCACAAAACCTCATCTTTAATACTGTTGCATCGCGAAATTACAAACGAACAAATATTCGGTCCGCATAGGGCTCCACTAAATCATCGGTGAAATAGATTCTGACAGGATCGACCCTTTAGAGCAATGAACACACTACAAAATATGTAACAGCTGTATGTCATGATACATGTTGTTTTTGTCTGGGCCAAACTAGCTAGTTTCGGCTGATTGGACCTCATCACTGACCCTAATATAAATTTTCAGACATCCCGGAATCATTTCAGAGCAACACAAGTAAACACTTTCATGAAAAACAAAGCAAAGGCTCAATGGTGATCTGACGCCAAAACACAAGAGAACCACAAACAGGACCACGATTGGCCCGACCACAGACACTGATAGTCAAGCGCCAAAATTTAGTAGCTTAGTTTTATTATCGTTGAGCCAGCGCATGGCAAAACCTACAACAAGACTTGCGCATCCGCGCAAGCTGATCAGAATCTTCACTGATCGCATGTGCCTTCTACAGCTTCTAGGCTATCCAAAGACACATAAACGAGAACCCTTGCCCTACAGGGTAGATGTACAGGGTGAAGTATAGTCTTTGCTGGTTATACATGTACGTCTTATATATTACACGATCAAAACAGTACGAAAGAAACGGGGAGAAAAAAAAATCATAGAATTATCATTACGGAACCCCATTCCAATATTAAGCAGAAAAGAACGGAAATTAAAACAAAAAATTAGCCATTTCTTTCTGATATTTAGCGGAACAGAAATCAAAACAATAACCTTAAGTTAAAACACAAATTAAAACAAAAATAACACATTTCCTCCCCGATATTTAGCAGAAAAGAAATTAAAACAATAAAAGCAGAACGGAAATTAAAACACAAAAATAGACATTTCCCTTCCGATATATAGCAGAAAAGAAACCAAAACAATAAAAAACAGAATAGGACTTAAAACTAGAATAAAATATTTCTTTTCCGATATTTATCAGAAAAGACATTAAAACATTAAAAAGTAGAACGGAAATTAAAACAAAGATAGCGTATTTCTTTTCCGATATTTAGCAGAAAAAGAAATCTAAAACAAAAAAAAAAACAAACAAAAAAAACAGAACTGTAACAAAAACAAAAATGACATATTTCCTTTCCGATATTTAGCAGAAAAGAAATTAAAACAATAAAAACATCTCGTTTAAACAACATAATATGTCGTTTAAACGATTATTATATCGTTTCTTCACCATAATGATCTCGTTTTAACAACAAAGCAAATCAGCCAGTGGGAACCCCGAATTATGTTGAATAAACGATATAATAAGTCGTTTAAACGATATATTATGTCGTTAAAACGAGATCATAAAGGTGAAAAAAAATAATAAGTCGTAAAAACGAGATACTATTTTGTTTCAATTTCCATTTTATTTTATTTACTTGCTTATTTATTTATTTATTTATTTATTTATTTATTTGTTTTAATTTCCGTTCTGTTTTTGTTTCAATGTCTTTTTCTGCTTAAACAGCGGAAGAGAAATGTGCTATTTTTGTTTTAATTTCTGTTCTGTGTTTATTGTTTTAATTTCTTTTCTGCTAAATATCGGAAACGAAATGTGTTATTTTTGTTTTAATTTCTGTTCTGTTTTTCTGTTGATTTCTTTTCTGCTAAATATCAGAATAGAAATGTCTATTTTTTGTTTTTATTTCCGTTTTGCATTTTATTTTCTGTTAAACACTGGAAAGGATTTTCATATTTTTTGTTTTAATTTCCGTTCTGTTTTGATTGTTTTAATTTCTTTTCTGCTAAATATCAGAATAGAAATGTCTATTTTTTGTTTTTATTTCCGTTTTGCATTTTATTATTTTGGTTTCTTTTCTTCTAAACACTGGACAGAAAACTAAACCAAGAAAATAGAATGGAATTTAAAACAACATAATATGTCGTTTAAACGACTTATTATATCGTTTGTTTTCAACATAAAGATCTAGGTTAAACAACATACTGTCTAATTTCTTTTCTGCTAAATATTGGAAAGGAAATGTCCCTTCAGGGGTTCCGTATATTATAGAATTATTCTGTCATACACTGTGCTTTGACCGACGAGGTCCAGCTGCGTATAGGTATTGCTTTTGCCAAAAGGAACGGATCCAGAATAATTTCTGAAGGACTTCGATTTGATCTAGTTAACCGTTATTACTCTACGTATTCGGACAAACAGGCTTGAGCAAACAGTATACACCCAGGTCAGACGCCGTGTTCTACTGTCAGATTCTACACTGTTTGCAACTCATCCAAACTTTTACACACATTCACAGAGTAAAAGGACTTGTTGAAGAGACAAATAAGATAAAGAGTAAGGGTGTGAATATCAAGGGTACATACGGTATTCCAAATTTATGCAAATTATCCAAAATGTCCCGTGAAAGTGAAATTTTTCACACATTCACAGGTAGTAAAAATGGACTGAAGAGAGGTATGTGGCCTGTTCTCATAATTCCGTTCACTCTCATAATTCCGTTCACCCTTTTATTTGGATAATGTGAAAAGGATTCTTTCTTAAATTTATTATTAGAATCAATAAAAAATAATAAACATTACATCTGAAGATGAAGAAAACCAATTTTAACTGTCAGTTTTATGCATAAAAATAATAAAGTGTCCCAAAATGCTAATTATTTAGTGGGTACCCTAAAAGAGTCACTAACTACTGACAAGCATGTGATTTAATGTAAACAGTATCAACAATTTAGAACAGTTACAGTCTAAATAAAATGCTCATCATGTAAAATATGCTGAGAATGTACCTGGTTGCTTATTATAATCAAAGGAATTTGAGTGAACGTAGTTATGAGAACATATCCTAAATACCCCATTACTTTTTAGGATGTTGTAGATGTGTTTTGTTTTACTTTCTTTAGTTTTGAGATCCTCATAGGCATTTAGTCAAATGTTTAAAAAATATAAGCAGAAAATCATTCTGGCAACAAAAGATTGAAAGCAGAATTGCTCAACCCTAGGGGAACGGAGTTATGGGTTTCTAGGCTAGAAGATAAAGAGTAAGAGGTGTGAATATTTAAGGTAAATACGATTTCAAAAAATTATCAAAATTATACAAAATTTTCCATAAAGATGAAATTTTGTTCTCTGAAGGGAAAGAATTTGCTCCACGTGGGAGCAAGTTTTGTTGCCTGGTTGCCAACACGAAGCGGAGACGGCATAACTGGGATAGAGCGCTCTCAATAAGTGTGTGTGGTTTGCTTCCCTTGCATTCGCATATCACTAACCCAATGAATAACATTGGGAATACAATATAACATCAATAGCTCGAACACGGATGGCTCGATAACCGTGGATGATTCGAACTCTTTTTTCAGTCCCTACAAAATCCTTCCAATAGCTCAAGAAAATTTAGGGATTTTGTTTCTTATTTTTATCATGGAATTGTATGTTGTGTGTACTCGATGCGGCGATTCCAATGAGTACACTCAACATACAATCATTGTGTAGAAAATCGAGAAGATTTCCCTACATTATCGTTGTTTGCTTCCTTCTTAACCCTTAGTGGCTCGAATTACCCATGTTTCGAACGAATTTCCATGGTCCCAAAGATGTTGGAGCCATTGAGGTTCGCCTGTAGTATACTTATAACTCTACAAACACGCATTGCTGTTTCAACGTCATGTCGACGGGGTTGCCGAGACGTAAAGTGGTTGTAATGACGTTGTGTATTTACTTAGAACCCTAAATGGTGAAAAAAAAATAGGCAATTCAAATGAGTACATTCAAATATACCGTTATATTTTATGGAAGATTGAAAAGACATCCCTTTATTATCCCCATTTTCCTCCTGACCTGGCGCTATGATTAACCCTCAGTTGATCGCACTACCCATATCTAAAGCAAATTTCCATTGGTCTCAAACATGTTTGAGCCATTCAAGTTAGACTGTTTGTGATTAGTAAACAAAGCTTTTATGACTTTCCCAGTGTTATACAGTGCCAATTCTACGGCTTAAAGACTCTAGATAAAATGATTTCTGGACATTTTGTTTCCTTCTTTCTACATGCAAACACTCATGTACGTTATAGAACTCACCTCGGAATTGCGCTTCTAATGAGTACCATCAACTGATGTTTCAATGAAGAAATAAGATCTATAGTTTCATATAACAGTTTGATCACCTCAATTGCTATCAAAATGGAATCGGTGGCCACTTTAAAACAGGATCCACATAGGTGTTTATTTTTTTACAATAATAAAACCTAACATCAGTATACGATAATATTCCTAATGCTTAAATTTATGAGGGCGAGATTTAATGGTATTCCAATACTATTTTCTGTTTACAATTTTATACACATCAGTTTCAACATACATGTTCTTAGAAACACATAATATACATTGGAATACACACATGTATACAACAACAAATAGAACAGCAACAACAACAACAACATTCATGTTATCTAACCAGTAGTGACGTCTGCATGAAATAAGAAGGCATGTAAGCACTCTGAATAAAATTTAACGCAGACAACATTTTGAAATATTTCAGTTTCTTATTTTTCCTAGGAAATAGATTTAACATTTCATGCAAAATTGACTCCAAATGAGAAAATTTGCATGAAACGGCAAATCCTGTTTTCTGGAAAAACAAATAAACACACACACACACACACACACACACACACACACACACACACACACACACATATATATATATATATATATATATATATATATATATATATATATATACGTACACACACACACACACACACACACACACACACACACATATATATATATATATATATATATATATATATATATATATATATATATATATATATATATATATGTGTGTATATATATATATATATGTGTGTGTGTGTGTGTAACACACACACACACACACACACACACACACACATATATATATATATATATATATATATATATATATATATATATATATTTATATATATATATATATATATGTATATATATATATATATATATGTGTGTGTGTGTGTGTAACACACACACACACACACACACACACACATATATATATATATATATATATATATATATATATATATATATATTTATTTATATATATGTGTGTGTGTATGTGTGTGTGTTTATTTTACTATCTGGGCATAATCAGCAGATGACAAACTAACAATATATATATATATATATTATATATATTAGTTGTCATCTGCTCAATATGCCCAGATAGTGGTAAAGGTTAATACGAAACTTAATTAACAGCAAGTCATACAGTGTACGCGGGTTGCCATTCATTCAACTACATATAAAAACAAATACAATTGCTTTCGCTTCCTTCTAAACAAGGATGGTCTCTAAAAGGAAAAATGCACGACCACACACATTAGTAGTCCTTTTGTCTGAGAACCGACCCACCGCCGCGCAATTAAAGAGTGAAGCAAAGCTATTAATCATAATTGGGTTAATAACCATTCATGCAGTTTTCCGCAGAATATCCATGTTGTAACCTATCTGTTTGTAGCGAGTGACAATCTTCTTATATTATACCGAAAAATCTGTTTTGCCAACAATCTGTCTGAATCTGTCTGAATTTATAGATTTAGTCGCCATAAAATTCAGGCTCGAGCAGACCTTCTTGCAGAAATATTTTCAAACCAACGTTATATTTCAACAATAGTTCGGAACGACGGTGATAAAATTTATAAAACGTTTTATGATAACGGTACCCTTGCTTAAAAAAAGTTGAGCATATATTACTTTTTTTCGATTATTAAAGTAATTAAGTAAAACTTGACCAGATGCTCTAGCAAAACGAATTAACTGAGAAATATATGCACCATAGGATGTAGCACGAGGGTCGTCGTCATCCCAAAATGGATAATTTACAATATCAAAATCAAAGTAGTCCTATTTATTAGGTCAGTAAATGTCCGTCGTGCGTCGTTCGTTGTCCGTCGTGCGGCGTCAACAATTGCTTTAAAAGCCTACTCCTCCTACACCCCTGGGCCAATTGACTCGATACTTGGTAGGAAGCATCGGGGTGACTTGTAGAACAAAAATAGCTAAAATCGTTCCGATCAGAAATTCAAGATGGCCGCCATGGCCGCCATTTTGAAAATCTGTTTATCGCTTCTTCTCCAAAACCCAAAAGCCAACTGACACCAAACTTAGTAGGAAGCACTGGGGCGACGTACAGATCAAAAATAGCTAAAATCGTTCCGATCGGAAATCCAAGATGGCCGCGATGGCGGCCATCTTGAAAATCTATTTTTCGCTTCTTCTCCTGAACCGAAAGGCTTTTTGACATTAAACTAGGTAGGAAGCATCGCGATGACTTGTAGATTAAAATTAGCTAAAATCGTGTCGATCGGAAATCGAAGATGGCCGCATGGCGGCCATCTTGAAAATCTATTTTTCGCTTCTTCTCCTAAACCGAAAGACCAATTGACTCCAAACTTAGTAGGAAGCATTCGGGGTGACTTATAGATTAAAAATAGCTGAAATCGTTCTGATCGGAAATTCAAGATGGCCGCCATCTATTTTTCGCTTCTTCTCCTGAACCGAAAAGCTTTTTGACATTTAACTAGGTAGGAAGCCTCGCGGTGTTTTGTAGATCAAAATTAGCTAAAATCGTGTTGATCGGAAATCTAAGATGGCCGCCATGGCGGCCATCTTGAAAATCTATTTTTCGCTTCTTCTCCTTAACCCTAAAGCCAATTTACTCCAAACTTGGTAGGAAGCATTGGAGTGACTTATAGATGAAAAAAAGTTAAACTCGTTCCAATCAGAAATCCAAGATGACCGCTTTTTTCGCTTCTTCTGAACCGTTAGGCTTACTGACTTTAAACTAGGTAGGAAACGTCGGGTTGACTTGTAGATCAAAAATAGCAAAAACCGTGCCGATTGGAAATCCAAGATGGCGGCCATCTTGAAAATCCATTTTTCGCTTCTTCTCCTAAACCCAACAGCCAATTGACTCCAAAGTTGGTAGGAGGCATTGGGGTGACTTATAGATAAAAAATAGCTAAAATCGTCCCTATCAGAAATCTAAATAATTTTTTCGCTTATTCTTCTGAACTGACAGGCGAAACTCGAAACTCGAAACTTAGCATGAAGCTTTGGGATGACTTATAGATCAAAAATAGCTAAAATCGTCCCGATTAGAAATCCAAAATGGCCACCTTGAAAATCAATTTTTCGCTTCTTCTCGTGAACCCAAAGGCCAATTGACTTGAAACTGATAGGAAGCATCGGGATGACTGGTAGATCAATAATAGCTGAAATCATTCCGATCAGAAATCCAAGATGGCTGCCATCTTGGATATATATTCTGTGCTTCTTTTCCTGAATCTTTTCCAGTGCTAGGGGGGCAGGGCATATGCTTCCCAGTACACTGCCATGCTGTTATTTAAAGAGCCCCACTGAAACCCATGACTCCAATTTGTGTTCTTTGATTCCAAGGGTAATGGAGAGGATGCATTGCAGGTATATTTCTTTATGTTATGTTACTATTTCTTTATGTTATGTTAGGATAACATTGAATTCAATAGGGAACTTTTGTGCCCCCTCGCTCGGTCATTCTGTCACTTATGGCCGAATACCGGTCTGTTATAAAGTAATGTACGGTGTTGTGCACCTTGTGAGGGACGACTGTATGATGGCCAGTGAGGTGTTACGTTTTTCCGTGTTGTCTGAATAAGTAGGTCAGTAAACTAATGTGCAATGGTTAATGATTTTATTTCAGCTCAGATCTTAAGATTCTACAGATACATTTTAAGGGTCATTTTTATTATCGGAGTGTTTTATAGGGTGTTAAAATTTCCTTTTTTTTTTTTTATCAAACATCATCTTTTAGGATATTTAATTACTTTTACTTGCTTATTATTCAAAGAAACTTTTAACTGCGATCCCTAGACTGTTCGAATGTTTTATGTCATAGATTATGAAATTACCCGTTTGGCGTTGGGACGACGGCGGAGCAACATACTACCAAGATATGTTAGCGCTGCTCTGGCGTCGACCCGGCGAACTTGTCGGCCGATTTTACAATGTAAATGTGTATAATATGTATATATTGTTAGAAGTTTTTAAAGAGGACCATATGTTAGATTAGTACAGTGTTTGCTAAATATGTCATCCTCGTAAAATAAAGACATTATTATTATTATTATTATTATTATGTTATAAAGAAAAGTCATATTTTGTTACATGGCCTGTATGTATGAAATATTTAACATTGATTTTTAAAAGCAGAATACAAATTAACCTTTACCACTCTCTTGGCTAATTCAGCGGATGACGTTGGTGATGTTTTTCTCATTTGTCAGGGAAAACAGAATTTAACATTTCTGGCAAATTTTCTCAGTTGGAGACAATTTGCGTGAAATGTCAATTCCTAGTCTCTGGGAAAAATATTTCAAAATGCCATCTGAAAAGATTACCCAAAGAAGAAGGCGTTAAATAAAGACAGGCCACTGTGTTAATTAGTTACTGTGACAATATTGGAAAAAATGTTGTTATGTTATCTGCAATGTCTGTTTCACTCAGGTGAGCGAATTTTTGCCCGTAGGCTTTTTGTGATAAATTTTAGTAAAGATTATGTCATTAGATATTGATAAATTTAAACCCAGAAACGGTGCTTCGACGTCAGCGCTATTAGTTTTATTTAACTATAGTTCTTTTGGATAAATTGTATCAACTAGTTCAAAATAGTCATTATCAATATTTAGTAAGCTATTCAAATAATGAGAGGTTTAATTAAATGCTTCAATAATATTGGGCCAGGCCTGATTTTCGTAAGAAAATGAAAAGTATAATGTCTCTTTCGTAACAAAACAGAAACATATCTGAAATAATTTGGGGCAAAATTTGTATCCATAGGTAAACCAACTATTTTTGGTTTATTTACCAAACGGAACAAAAATATTATCAAAACGAAACGAAACGAAAGCGCCACACAAACTTTCTGATAAGACCAAAAAATTAATGTTTATGATCCTCAGAGGTGAAAAAGGCCTGTTTTTCATTACAAGCACGGTTCTCTTAAGGTTAAAGATACTATTCTCAAAAGAAGTTTCTTTCAATTAAATCAAGAAGTTTATCGACAGTGTTGTATAAAACGTGAAAAAAATCATGTGTAGACAAACTAGATGCACAGAAATATCTAGATTTATGTGTATTTCAAACAACATCGGGCGGATGTTTTTATGTACCAAATAAGTATTTTACCAAATCTTTCATTTATTGCCTCATAATATTTGACTACATGCTTTGTAATAGCAGTAACACAAGAAGTTGATCAATTTTAGAGTTCAGTCGTTATGCATGAACTAGAGTTTGCGATAAAGCATGCTTAATATGGCCTTTCATGAACATTAGGTAACCGATACAATGTAGAAAGCTTGTCCTTGTTCTCTTTGATATTAACCGCAAACTTGACAGACTGATTACTATGATTGTCGATAATAGACTTCTCACCTTTCGAATTCTGTGAGTAATGTTCTAGTACTGCCATTCCTCTTTTAAAATATTGGCATAGTGCAAACTCCACACAATGAAAACATTGTTTGCAGCCTTGTCAGCTGGAGCCAAAACATACTTCCTGTGGAATTCTTGAAGAAACATACTTCCTGTGGAATTCTTGAAGACTATCCACAGAGCGTCCAGAGAAGAATGTGAGGAAAATGTGTTGATGCTTAGGCTGATATGTGTATGTAAATTAATGCTCGATATTTTTCGTAAACCGCCTTTGTAAGTTCATAAGATCACGTCAGTGACTTCACACCCGAAAGGCTGTTCTTTTTATATATTTTTTTACAAATATATATTCTTTCAAATAGCATCTCGTATAACTGTAAAGTATGAGCTTTGAAGTGTGAAATGTGTAATTTTAAGTTTGAAGTATGAAAGGTAAACTGTGAAGTATGAGCTCTTTGTATCTGATTCCATTAGTACATAAGCACATTTCGATGACTTTAGTAGAATGCTAGCTGGGATCAGTCTTTTGAATTGATAGTTTAGTTGATAAAAAAAAATAGGGAAGCTTTACAGTTGTTGAAGTATTGCATTTAATGAATTAATCAAAGCTAAATGACGCGCATCAATGTTTGTACGCTTTTGCGTCAATCTCTGTATTACTTTAACTACATACAGTTCATAAAAGCATTTTTGCGATTATGATGCTTTATACTAAGCGCGTAGAAAACAATGTATTTAGCTGCTACTTTTCATATTTTTTACATCATTATACATAAAACTGTCTTATCTCTTTTAGATTTAAATATTCCCTTAAATTCTGGACGTCATCAAATGCTTTCTAAACTAGCTTCACTGTCAATTTCTACGTTACGTAAGTTAGATGATTAGGCGAATAAATTTTATGATAGAAAACATAATCTGTATGAAGCAACTCTCCTTACTAGACGTTATATTCAACATGCTCTTCGCCCTTACATTTATTCTAAAATAAACCACATTAGACACTTCAAATTTCCATTCATTAATAAAGATATTTAATTCATAGATTTGCCTAGCATATTTCGAGATAATAATGTTATATCAGCTATACCTTCATATTTCGAAAACACGGACTCTCCTATTATCTGTTATAAATATAACAAACCTATCCGTAATACTATACTTAATTTCAATAAATTAGGTTCTGATCTTGATATTGAAACTAGTTCCCCTGATTCTTGAGGTTGTAAAGATTCTAAATTTTGTTATCAACCAGCGGGTCATATTGTCACTGGTAACATGAAGATTATAACTGATTCACGAATCCGTTCATTATTTCAAAAGGACCTAAATATAGATTCCCAGCCCACATTGATGTCAATAAATGTCAGGAAACAATTGCCAGTGCTTTAAATGATTACTGTACGCGTTGGTGTAAACGAGTCAAATGCTTTAAATACTTGGAAATTATAGATTTTTAAGATCATTGATGAACGTGTGTTATTTTACTCTAATTATCTTGATCTTCTCCCTCCTTAGCCTCAATTATCTTTTCGATATTTGAAACAATTATAGGAAGTATGTTTTGGCTCCAGCTGATAAAGCTGCTAATAATGTTGTTGTGTGACGATTTCATTATACTCTAATACTAGAACTTGGTGGTACCAAAACATATGAACGGATTTCTACTGACGAGAGATCTATTATTAATACCCATTCTGTCGATATTACTGCTAAGTTTGCAGTGGGTATTAAAGAAAAACAAGCCAGAGTTCCTACGTTATATTGGTTACCGAAACTTTAAAAACGACCTTATAAAGAACATTTCATTGCTAATACTAGTTCACGCACGAATACCGTTTTGTCCAAACTGCTAACTTCATGCCTTACTGCTGTTAAAAATCATTGGATTAGATACTATGATAATGTTTACGAAAGGGACGGAATTAACTATTTTTGGTCAATTAAAAATTCAAATGAAGTTCTCAATAAATTTAAATATAAAAACTTTCAGGTTTCTAAATTGTCTACATATGATTTTTCTACACTATATACTACGTCACCTCATCATCTTATAAAAGATAAACTTATTGATTTAATTAACCGAACGTTTATTCTGGAGAATACCCAATATTTGGCTTGCAAAGAAGAATGTGCTTTTCTTCACGTCTGATGTATACAATAATCACAGTTTATGGTCTTGTCAAAAAGTCTGTGATGCCCTTGTTTATCATTTGAATGATATTTTTATTAGATTTGGAACTAAACTTTATAGGCAAACTATTGGTATTCCGATGGGGACTAATTATGCTCCTCTTGTTGCAGATTTGTTTCGTTTTTGTTATGAGAGAGATTTCATGAAGTCTCTCTCACGTGAAAATCAGGCTGACATTATTGAGGCTTTCAATTCAACTTCAAGATATCTTGATGATTTATTAAGTATTGACAATATTTACTTTGACCAAATGGTGGACCGCATATACCCCACAGAACTCCTATTTAATAGAGCGAATTCTTCCGATACCGAGGCACCGTTTTTGGATTTGAATATATGTATATCTAATGGTACAGTTTCCACTAAAATATATGATAAACGGGACGATTTTGATTTTGATATAGTCAGTTTTCACTTTTCTGGATAGCGATGTCCCCCGGCGTACCTCATATGGGGTATACATGTACATATCTCTACTTATTAGATTCGCCAGGGCTTCTTCAAATCTTAGTGACTTTAACTGCCGTAATAAAGCCCTTACTGCCAAACTTCTTAGACAAGGCTATCGTTATTTTAAACTTCGTAAGGCGTTTTCGAAATTTTATCGCAGACACAGTGCCTTGATAGAAAAATATAGCGTCAGTCTGAAAACACTTCTGCAATAAGGTATATCGGAACCAGAATTTTGCGGTGACTTTGTGTACAGATTTAATAAAATTGTAGGAACTTTTCGGAGCAATTCAGAAAACTAATAAACCGCTATAAAAGAATTGGCTATAGACTGGATATTATGCGGCAGACTGCATGCCTAGTTGTCAACCCAATAATTGTTTATGGCTATGCTTCACTCTTTAATTGTACGACGGCGGTTCGAGCCTCAGTCTCAATGTGGGCCTCTTCGTAAAACTTTAACCAGTGAGTTGGGGCTTGACGGTATGTCTTTGGCTTGACCCGCCGTGGTTCAACTACTGGTTTTCATTTACTCTGGCATGCAATAGAATTAGCCATGAGTACTCGTCTTTGTTTATTATAGTGATTAATTTGATTTTTTTTTTTTTTTTTTTTTTGTTTTCGTTTTGATGCATTGACTGAGTTGGGAGCCTTTAAGCAAACCGAAATTTTATGCATTTCTATATTAAGAGAAGCATCGGGACCCAGGGTGAAGTTGGCTAGCTGTAAAAGAGCTTTAACCGCCCCCCACCCCGGTGGTTTACTTTACTGGCCTTTGCTTTGTAAGTTATTTTACGAGGCGATTTGTTTTATGTCTTTCCTTGTGTTATTTTGTGCTTGTGTTTTTCAGTCCTTTTAGTATTGCGATTACCTCGCTTGGGGAAGAGAGAGCTAATCTTAGTGCTTTTCGTACGTTTGTTCGATTTGCACTTGTTTGGTTTTGTCTGTTTCCGCTTCCTCTTGTTGTCTGGGAAGGGCAGCGGTTTGTGATTGTTGCACTCCCTGGACTTTTCTCTTACCTTTTTTTTCTACTTATATCATACAGCGTATTATTTCCTAGCGATCTGCCAGTATTATACGTTTTGTTTTTAATAAGACAGCGTCGCGCAAAAATGTCCTTACAAGAACCGAATATGCAACCAGTTATCGGTCTATCTACAAATGCACCAAATATCATAACCTTAACATGCTGTGGTACTCATTAGAAGCGCCTCGCTGAGGCGCTTCTATTGAGTACCCATAATATTGAAGAAATAAAAAAAATCTTAATAATTTTGTTTGAAACAAAACAACGAAAAACAAAAACAACAAAATCTTATCAACTGATTTTGCAAAGCGATAGACTTTCACATAGGTTTGTTAACGTAATAAATTAGGACGTTGACGTTCCGCGTGACGTTCCTCTTCCACAGTCTCATACAGGCGAACAGTAAGTCCTGATCCGCACAATCTGATCCGATATTTGGTTGTTCATATACTCTACCAAGGGTCCTTTTTTGCGTCTCATGTTTCAAATAATCCATTACAATGTAGCCGTTTGTACTAAACAGGATGTCTCATGCGTGAAACTTGAGTCTTGGCCATCTCAGCAATTCAAAATGGATATGAAAGTTAATAGACTTTCTGTAAATTTGATATTCGCATACAAGAGGCCGCAGAAATCGAAACACATGATTATGACATTATTACATTTACGTATGAAAAAGGCACACTACTACACATTTAAACAATTCCAGGGCGGATGGTCTTTCATAGCTCAAGATAAAGCAGTTTTGTCAACTGAAAAGTATTCATATTTTTCTCCATGAAAAAATATATTGTGGTACTCATTAGAAGCGCCTGGTAGAGGTGCTTCTAATGAGTACCCACAATATATAATTTTGCGGAAAAAATAAGAAAAAATATTTGAAAGTTCCTCTAACCAAGCTAGAGTACATTTGGTAGGTTTTCGCCATTTCCTACCACGGAATGCATTTGTGTGACTTCCTGTTTACTTTCTTGTAAACAGAGCGATATGATTGTGAATTGTATTCTTATAAAGACGAAAGATGAAATAGGCTCGAGAAAATAATGAATAAATGCACCAGAAACCCTTTGCCAGGGTACATGTAGCATTAGCAGTCCTCATCCAGAATCATTGGATTCAGTAAAATCAAATGGCGTACGTGTGAAGTCCATCAACAAGTTTAAATGTGTACTCCGATGTTCTCAATAAAACATAGTGAAAAAAGGGGTTTGTAGAGGTTTATATCAGTAGGAAGATTTTCTAAATTTTGCAGTTTTTAAACCAGTTTTATGGGGCGGCTGCCATACTGCCACCAGATTTAACATACCACATTGACTGGATGTTGTAGGGAGTTACCAGTTATAGAGAGGTTCAATATATAGAAAAAACATCACTTTGGTAAATCAAAACATTGAGGTGGCTGTAGATGGTAGGTGGCCCGTTTGTGAAGATTCTATTTTACATTGAAACAAGCAAGTTTGACGTCAAAAATTGGTAAAACAGGAAGATTACTTGTTTTTCGCAGTCGCACTTTTCACTGTCAGTAGGTAAATAATTTAAAGTTTGACTGCATCTTCTTTTGGCTTGAAATCCATGCTGACAGTCATTCAGAATGTTGTACTTTTCCAGATGTTTGACAGTCTTAGAGATGATGACGTGTTCAAGCAGTTTACAACACAGGGACGTGAGTGATACAGGTCGGTAATTGGCAGCATCATGGCGTGTACCCTTTTTGAAGATAGCTGTTACGTTGGCATGCCTCCAATCCTCTGATACCTTGCCTTCTCTGATGGATCTGTTGAATATGATGGTCAGAAGTGGAGCCAATTCAGAAGCAGGATCTTTCAGGATGCGAGCGGGTATGTTGTTGCTCTACTGTGCAGTAATGACCCGTAAACAAGAAAAAGGCAAAGAATCATCGCAATCCTGTTATTTTGTATTTTCTTATCCTCTGGGATTACTGAGCTCATTTTGGTGTTTGAAAATAGAATATCTCTCAGTCATGGATTAGAAGACATAACCAGTATTGCATGGTACAAGTATCCCAGCAGGCACACAAAGTTGAATTAACGTCGATTCGACGTTGTTTCAACATTGTGTGCCCGCTGAGATATTACTGTCCTTGAACAGACCCAATAAAACCGAGTCTGATAATTACGTTTATTTTGATGTGTGTATGTATGGGTGGAGGGAACTGTATGTGAGAGATAGATAAGTGACTGGGTGTGCTTCCAAAGTATCCCGCTTTTCAGAATTTACTTCACTGAGCGCTCCATGGATGGATAGGGATCTAAGGTATCCAAGAATTTCTGGAAGTGCAGGCAAACCGGAGTACCCTCATAACGCGCATGTCAATAAGTACAAGTTGTGGTTCTCATACAAACATAGACTGTCCAATTTGTACATTCTGATCAGAGTATTTCCTTTTCGGCCGAAGGAAGTCATGATACTGAAGAAAAGCGATGAGACACTGTGTAGCTGAGAACACCGTTTATATAATCGCTATTGAAATGCTTTTGTTTTTGTCTGTCCGTTCTTGTGCGTCTTGCCTTATATCAGCACTAATATAGTAATAAAAGAGATCGATACAGCTTCAGGAGAGGCGACTTAAAAATTGTCTTGTCTCAGTTCTGATAAAGAGTCTATTCTAAAAGGAAAATATGTTGCTCCCACGGGAGCAAATTCTTTCCATTTAGAATAGGCCCCTTTCAGAAGGGGATTGGTGTGCACAAAAACAAACAAGAAGTCACAAAAATTATATCCCTTGTCCAAAAATCATTACGAAAACACGCCTATTCAACTATACTGAAAATTTTACCATCAAAAAATAAAATTTTCAGATAAAAAATTCTAATATTTTTCATATTTCTGCACAAAACATAGATTGTGGGTACTCGTTAGAACCGCCTCGGCGAGGCGGTTCTAACGAATACCCACAATCTATGTTTTTAGGCAGAAATAAGAAAAATTATGTATACCCCTGTAAACCCCAGTTTTACCATACAAAAGTCGGGTTTACGGGGGTCAAAATTATACAGGTTGTTGTTGTGTTGAGGTTTTACGGCCCAGTCAACCCAATGGGGTCATGTCGAGCGCGGTCAGTTTACCTAACCACACGTTTACTGGGCAGGCTTAGTCCTCCAAGCGGTTAACCAGTATTGTGCACATTCTTTCGCCAGAAACTGACAACTGCCCTTCTTGAATCAGCGGAAGGGAGAGAATGACCGTAGAAAATATTTCATGATCAATCTCCACGAAAGAATGTTGCCGACCTCGGCGGGGGTCGAACTCGCGACCTCCTGGTCTCCAGTCGGACGCGCATCCAACTGCGCCACCGAGGCCGGCAAATTATACAGGTATGTCTTCGTGATGTGACGGTAATTCCACCAAGCGTATCCATTCCCGTCAAGGTTAGGTTTAAGTAATGGTGGCCAATGGTCCAGGTTTACTGATATAATTCTGATGGATAGGCTGTGAATATAGCAATAGTGAGTAAATATTTTATTTATTATTTCTGGTAAGGTGTTATTTAGAAATTGGAAATATCAAACAACTATCTGAGGTGCCTTATATTTGCAGTGTGAAAGTTTCTGTGTAAGTACTCTTCCAATAGATTCAAGAACTGCATTTCATGAAATATCATAGTCTTGAATATCGTGGTTGTCTCCCTTAGACCTTGTACGTGAGACAAAAGGCAACATGACATGTTGATAGTTTTGCTGGTTTTGTTGACAACGATTTGTGAAGCTATGCTGATTCGGGGTATGAAATGCACATTTGTAAAATACTGGTTCAAATTATCCTCTTTTCGGAATGATTTGTTATCATATAAGCTGTCGTTTAAGACATGACAAGAGGCATCTTCAGAAAAGAAGATAAGCGACGCAGAATAGCAGAGAATTTTTGGCACTTTTGTTTTTGCAAAGATCCTGCTCAAACTGTGTGGATACACATGCACATGCTGGTTTGGAACTTTGATGGTCATATGTTTTCTTGGACGACGTCACACATTTCATGTGAGTCTTTTTCTACTCATCACGAGAACATACCTATATAATTTTGACCCCCTTAAACTCCACTTTTACAGAGTAAAACTGGGGTTTACAGGGGTATACATTATTTTTCTTATTTCTTAAACATAAATTGTGGGTACTCGTTAGAACCGCCTCAGCAAGGCGGTTCTAACGAGTACCCACAATCTATATTTTGAGCAGAAATATGAAAAAAATATCAGGATTTTTATCTGAAAACTTTCAGTTTTTGGATGGTGAAATTTTCAATATATTTGAATAGGCGTGTTTTCGTAATGTGTAAAACGCAAACACAAACACATTGATCAGACTGCGCAGATACACATTCATGCTGCTCTAAAACTTTGCTGGTCACATGTTTCTTGGGCATCACTTCATATTTCATTTAATTTTTTTGTTTTTGCAAAAGTCCTGACCCGCCCATTTCACTTCTGTTTATCTGCTGCAACGACCCAGATCCAACTGTATGAATTCTCATTATATTGAGCAATTAAACGTCTTTGATATCACATTCCACTTGAGATGATAAATTAACAATGTAATTTAGAGTGAAAAATAGATAAAGTTAGTAGCTTGGTATTAAACTGTAAATAGATAAAGCGGATTGGGGTATTTCGGGGTTGTTTGCGGCGGTTTGGTGTGTTTCAACGGACTAATCCTTTTTTGCCGTGTACAAGCACATTGTACATCATTAATTCTATCAATTTGTTATTCTAAACAGAGGAGGTTTTCTTGGACTTTCAAAACTTCTTTGGCGTGAACTTGAAGATCATATTGTAAAGATGGTTTAAAATGCACACAATGAAAGTTGAATCAAAGTATTTGACAAAAAAAAAGAAAAAAAAAAAAAAGAAAAAGAATCGTTTCATGAGATTTATCATCGCTTGAAGGCATTTTTCCGTACAGATGCTGACAAGCTTAAGTTACATATGATCTTATAAGACTTCTTCTAAAATACATGTAAAATCTGACAGTGTCTCATTCATTAGTGTTATCACCGATAAGAGATTGGACACAACAAAACTTTGTACACTGTCAATATACAATAAACAGGTCGTGGTCCAAAAGAAGAATTTAGAACTGGCTTATTTATCCGATCCATAGGTAATATCACCCTCCAAAATATTTGCATGTATTAAAAGGCCTCTTAACCATCCCTGCTTGGATTTTATAATCACTTTTTCCTCAAACCCCCAAACACCTTGGAAGGCCTAAGAACTTTAGAGAATTAATCGTTATAATAATAATACAATCGACTCTCGTTATCTCGACCTCGCTTATATCGAATAACCGCTTATCTCGAAGTGAAATTCTGGTCCCTGTTTTAATATGAAAATCTAAGAACAGGTAACAAATTATGAAAAAAGAGGAGAAATTGCTCCTCAGGATATTCATTTGTTAAATGTGATTGTTTGATTTATTGTTTCCCTCACTTCTGCAACTCCGATATTTCGAGGTCCCATTAGAACTTATGCACATTTCAAGAACTAAAGGGGACAGAATGCACTTGATAGACAGCCACAAGGTGATAATTTTGTTACGTTTGTTTTTTTTTTTTCATGAAGCCCCTTCTGAAAATGAGTATACTCTAGAAGGAAAACATTTGCCCCTGTCTATCAAGTGCATTCTGTCCCATTCAGTCCTTGAAATGTGCATAAGTTCTAAAGGGGTCAGAGACAAAAAGTGAAGGAGAAGTATTCATGTTAAAAACTATATAACTAGACATGACAACTACTAAAGGTGTAAAATATTAGTCTAATATTAGACATTAAATAAGGTTAAGTTGTAGAAACGTCAGTGGAAATAAGTATCAGTTATATATTTTAACACACTGGCTTACATGTTCCATAAAGTAGATACAGAACTAAACGAAATCCGCATGATTTTGTACTTTACCATTTTACGGGCCGCGCCAAGTGAAAAGGTGTCTTCGAACATGCGCAAAATGCACAGATTCAGATTCATCCCGCGCATGCACAAAGTCTCATCCGGGCATTTACTCTCCATTGATACATTATATAGTATCCA
Source organism: Anodontia alba (assembly GCA_964016985.1). Taxonomy (NCBI): domain Eukaryota; kingdom Metazoa; phylum Mollusca; class Bivalvia; order Lucinida; family Lucinidae; genus Anodontia; species Anodontia alba. The sequence continues at coordinate 64,666,832 of OZ024829.1, forward strand.
ATGATTCTTTTCACGGATGCACAGGCTGATCTGAGCCTTTGCTATCCACATATGACCAAAGATATGTTTTCGCATGGCGTGGCCCTTATTGTTCCAGTAAGGGTTACAAGTTTCTCAATTAACCCAGCTAGCATTCTATATGAATCTATAGCGGGCCGCTATCGGCCCGTCAGGGTAGCTGACGGGCCTATAACAGCCCGCTGTAGGTTTATAAAGAATGCTAGCTGGGTTAATTGCACACATGTGTGCCGGAGTGGAATTTCAGACAAAATGAGGTTTTTGTGTGAATTTTAGGAAAACAAAGTACTGCAAACTCAAAAGATATCAGAAAAAAATCAACAAACGCAAACAAATACATACAAGATGATATGTAGTTCTGTGGCTTGTGATTCTGATCCTTTGGAATTGGAACTATTTGGCTTATACAAAATGTGTGAAATTAGAATTCCGCTCAAGGCGTTGCTGTATGGGGGGGGGGGGGGGGTGGGGGGGTGGGATGGGGAGGGGGGTGACATTACGAAAACATCGCTATTTAAATATATAGAAAACTTCACCTTCAAAATTTGAAAATTTTAGATAAAAAACTCTGCGAGGCGGTTCTAACGAGTACCCACAATCTATGTTTTTGAGCAGAAATAAGAAAAAAATATGTTAACCCTTGTAACCCCAGTTTTACTATATAAAAGTAGGGTTTAAGGGGGTCAAAATTATACAGGCATGTTTTGGTGATGCGGGGGGCGATGGGGTGAGGGATATGAACAGACTCAAACCGAGCCTGCTGTTTTCTGTCTACTGTCTACTGTTTGGTTCTCTATTTCCAAAATATCGCCCTTTCAGTTTACATTATGAGAATGAACTGCGTATTAGATATCGCGTTAACGGCAGCTTATTCAATTTAAAGACAATTACAGTCCAGACCAAAGCGCAGATAGAAATAGTAGATGAGCTTTTTAGTGTTGATAAAGACATAAAGAAGACTAAACCATGTTTCATAACACTGTCGCAAATATCACTTCATTATTAGAAATGTGATAGAACCGAGAAAGAAGTAAAGGAAGAGCCACTGTATCAGAACATAACGTATAAAGATCATCAGTCGACGAGTAAACAAGCTACTGTGGACAGTATACACGTCATTAACTTACGAAAAACAAAGCAGAAAGTTCCTTTCCTAACAAAGTTATCACATTAACAGACAGGATCCACGAAACACGACAAAAACGACAAAAACAGGACACAACATGAAAAAGCCCTGCAACGGGCAGCCACAAGGCCCAAAAAAACTAGACTGGCTCCGTTCTCCAGTGACTAAATATTTTCCTCATAATTCTGTTTGATAACCTACTAAGATAAAACCAAAATAATATCATGACTATAAAGGCTGGTCACTCTAGTGACCAGCATGGTCACTCTAGTGACCAGCATTTATAGTCATGATATTATTTTGGTTTTATTTTAGTGGATTATTAAGTAGAAAAGAAAAAAAAAAAAAAAAAAAAAGAGTTAGTCACTGGAGACTAGGGCCAGTCTACACAAAAAACGAACAAATCGTTTAAACAGTCAGTAGTGAAGACACTATCAGGAGTTTAACCCTTGTCATGCTTAATAAATTAAGATGCCACGCCCACTTCCAAATGTGTGCCAATCAGATGCCTTGATCGATATTGTTGACAGAAATGCATAAACTGAATGGCAAACAGTGCAGATTCAGTTCTGTTGGCTTTTTCAGAATCCAACTGATCTGGATCTACACTGTTTGCAAAGCAGAGTATATCCGGGTTAAGCAGGACAAGGGTTAAATCGATTTTAGTGGCAGCAAATCGTCACCGTAGGTTTATAGCTTGTGCTAATACAGTGAACCCTCGTTACAACGACAACATTTGTTCCCAAAGACGTTGCCATTAACATGAATTTGCTGTTATACAAAATACTAAATGAGCAGATTGATATGTAAGAAAGGTCTTTTTTTGTTCATATTTCCTCATAAAATATATGTCTTGGATATTTGTTAGAATCGCCACACTGAAGCGATTCCAACAAATATCCAAAACATATGTTTCTTTAAAGTATTAAATACAAGTTTCTTGCATAGTTTGTGCCTAATTGTTGCCTCTTAAGAGAAGGTTTTGTGTCAGTTAAATAGTCATTATAACGAATTTGGTCGTTGTACCGAGTGTCAGTATAAAGAGGGTTGTCTGTAACTAATTGTTCGCCTCGCACAGAGGCGCCCTAACTCTATCAGCGAACGCCATTCACTGAATCTACAATGTAAGTGATAAGGCTTAGCATGAATTTACAAGTAATCGATTCTTTCCCTTAACTTGAAACAGTGTCAAGGGATGTACGTTAATATCAGGATTGCTTGAGCATTAGTAGCTTTTGGTTTTGTTAGTTCACGTGGAACAGTAAACGATAGGTCATTAATTAAATTAAAGAAGTAAACCCAGAGACTGATACTGTGGAACTGCCTTCTTTCCATATCTGTGATTCATGAATAATCTACCAACGACTTACCAGAAGGCATAACTACTTCCATACAAGATGTCTGAGGAAACAACCGAAGGTCAACTGGAAAGACAGTTCTCGAGATACAGAAGTCCTACTAGGGGTTGGAAATGAGAAGCGTGCACTATCCAAAGCATGTACAATTACGCTTGCTATTTGACAAAATACCAAATGGCTTTAAGAAAGACAGGTTTCCCTGGGGAGCCTGAGAACTGGAAACGATCTCAAAGTGGACATTAGAAATGGAACAAAGGTACACTGAAAGCAGCTCCCCTAAATGACATAATGACGTGTAGATTTTCCGCCGTTATTTGCATAACTTAAAGTTTGCTTTCCTACTCACCATCCTCCATCTAAGAACAGCGGCCACTCTAAAAGGGAAGAATTTGCTTCCACTGAGAGCATCTCTTTTCGTTTAGAACGTATCTTTTTTTCAGACAGGACTTGAGGCAAACCAGCTGACGGACTGTCCTCTCATGAAGTGTATGAATACTCCTTAAACATACCATCGGCTGCCTATGAACGTTCAACATGGACCTGGCGAATGCTAATGAATAACAAACCATGTTTGATCCCTATATTATAACCATATTAGCTTTCACAAAAAGCATTGACAACAAAATATCAAGTTTTATTACACAGCGTACATTTGCTTTAATATAGGGATCAAACATGGTTTTCCATGCATTAACATTCGCCAGGTCCCGTGGGAGGTGTTGAAAACCGAGGCCGCGGTTTTCAACACCTCCCAAGGGACCTGGCGAATGTTAATGCATTAAAAAACCATGTTCGATCGCTTTTATTGCATAAAAAACTGTAAACATTTGCTATATTTCGCGTTATTTCTTGCACTATTTTGTTTCGCCTTTTCACCGATGTCTCGCGAACGTAATTTCCACTGACTATGCTCGTTCTAGGGCCGGGCACTAGGCATCTCGTAACGGTAGCAAATCTGTGGCCCCGGTACGATCATTTTGAAAGTTGCGTAGCCGTGCATCAAAAGCGCGTGAATTGCCTTGTTAATACACGGCTTTTTGCCTGTTAATGCACGGCTGTTAGTAACGTGCGGCATTTTTTATGCAATAAAAGTAAAGAGAACACGCCTTGTAGCGCAGGAAAAGCGTAAGGAGAGCAAACCTAGAGCTGTAGTAATTCGTTCAGCTGCCATGTTCAGCTCTCTTCAGAGCAATGACTGGACTAATGAGCCATGTACAAATACACCAAAGCACAACAACCGCATGTAATTGCGATTGTCATTGTCAGACATTGCCGACGAACTAACACAATCTCCTGGATATTTTACTGTATAAATTTCCTGTCCACTGTAATTAAAAATGCATGTTGATAATTAAGGGAAATGATACACGTTCAGGGGAGGCAAATTTATCTAAACAGCGTTTGCTATCCTTCTGAAAATGGATCTATTCTAAAAGAAAAGAATTTGCTCATACAGGGAAAAAATTCTTTCCTTTTATAGCAGACCCCTTTTAAAATGGCTTGATTTGCAGGAAAGCAAGACGTTAGTTGTTTCTTATGACGAATGTCGGAAATTATACCAAAGTGTACCAAGTTCCCTTTAGCATAGCCTGACTATGACTACCGCAGGCTAAAATTACATTATCTCTGGTTCCCAAGGGCTCTGAAACAAAAGACTTGCTATATCTTATCAGATAGATCCTGATTGAATTAGTAATTAATGGTGTATTAATGGAACAATGAAATTGTGGTTTTACAACAGGCATTAACTCAGTTAATATCAAAAGGCAGAATCCTTATACGAAACGATAATAAGGCTTCAGCAGAGTTCTCATGAGCTTAATTCACCTCGTGTCTGATCTTTTCATTTAGTTGTGTGATCTTAATTGACGTACCGCAAAGACAATAATCGCTAATGCAATATTTCTTTCCGATAAGATCTCAGAACTATTTGTCTTTAAAACTCAACTAAATGTCTACGTAGACAATCTTCGCGTTTACCATTGCCCCGGAAGCACTTTATGAAGAGACGAGGACTTGTAAATGCTCTTTTCGATGGACTGCTAAACGTTATTATTGCATAAAAAGCAGTGCCGCACGATATTAACAGCCGTGCATTAACCGGCGAAAAGCCGTGTATTAGAAAGCAATTCATGCGCTGTTAATGCACGGCTACGCAACTTTCAATATGATCGTACCGGGGCCACAAATGTGCTGCCGTTACGAGATGTGTACTGCCCGGCCCTAGAACGAGCATAGTCAGTGGAAATTACGTTCGCGAGACATTGGTGAAGAGGCGAAACAAAATAGTGCAAGAAAGAACGCGAAATTTAGCAAATGTTTTCAGTTTTTATGCAATAATAGCGATCGAACATGGTTTTTCAATGTATTAACATTCGCTAGGTCCCTTGGGAGGTGTTGAAAACCGCGGCCTTCGGCCTCGGTTTTCAACACCTCCCAAGGGACCTGGCGAATGTTAATGAATGAAACACCATAGTTTGATCCCTATATCATAACCCCATTAGCTTTCACAAAAAGCATTGACAACAAAATATCAAGTTTCGTTGCTCAATGTTTATGATAACTAAGTATTAGCTTTCACAAAAAGCTTTGTCTACACTTATTACACGATAAATGTTAAAGATGACTGAAGACTGACAGCAAATGTCAAGTTTCCATGTTAATCCACCAAGCAGTCTAACATATAATGACCAGTGACTGGACCATGAAAATAAGTAATATTGACTTCTTAAATACAGGTCGTATTGATGTCTGCCAATCTTCAATTTATTTATCAACATTTATTGTGTTCTTCATAAAAGCTAATACGTAATAGAAATCCTTAAAAAGATTAATCATTAATACCATTATTTCTTCCTACTTCAAACCCAGTTACGGTTATTAGCCTAATATTTCGTACACTGACTTCAAACAAAATGACATATGCAAACAGCGCAAACACTGATAGCACAGCTGCTGAAGAAGTAATCTTATCTGGATCTACGCTTTTGGCGTCTAACTACGAGTAAGTATTGTATACAACAAACAAATTAAAATAAAAAAATAGACAAACTCGTGTGTATTAGAGTGTTAAGAACCTGAAGATATGTACCATTTATGTAACACATGTATTTTAGCCATGGCTCTAGATAAGCTTAAACAAAGACATACAAACCATTATACAAGGACAGTAAAATGTTTATCATACGTATGTTTATACATGCATTTCGTAGTTGTGTTATTTGCAACTGTTTTTTGTTTTTGTTGTTGTTTTTTTTAACTTTCATTGGGTCACTATTTTTTTTTTATTTTAACTCTTGGGAGAAAACACTCAAAATTGTTTTTAGCTCCTTTTCAGAGAGGCTTAGTACGACGAAAAGCAAAACAGGAAGTCACAAAAACTGCCTCTTATACAAAAAGATCTAGAAAATCTACCAAGTGAATCTAGTCCCCTAAATCATTTCTTCTATACATTCTGATGTATGTTACTTATTCTTTTACTCGTTATTTATGACCTTCCTATATACATATCGATTTATCAAGATGTATTTTTAATATAGAATGTTACTTGTCAATTTTATATGTTCAGGCCAATATTTGATAATTGAGAAGGGTATGCATGTCTCTATAGATTCTTAATTTAGATTCTGTCCAATATGTATGAAAAATAATGTAAATGTTAGCGAGGATGAATATCAGTTTTTCTTCGAGTGTAACGGATATGACGTAATAAGAAATGCAAGTTGCAAACAATATTAGATTACAAATAAAAGTCTTTAAACATGTTTTACACTATCATTTGTCTGTAGTATAGGGAAAGTATATTGAAAGTGATACATTCCTTAAAACACGCGTTTATATAAGGGACCTCTATTTTCAATAATGCATAAATTATAATTTTGTTACATAGGTACTACATTTGATATTGTACTACCACACTGTGATTATATGTCACTCAAAGTCTTCTGTTGTGTATATATATTGGCTTGATTACTGAAATGAAGTCACTGGACCATATAGGACTGAAAAAGTATAGGCTTCAGGTTCGAATCATATCGTAATGCCATTGATCTCGGAAAATTAAGAAGCAAAACAAAACCAAGAGGCCCATTGGCCATATGCTTACCAGAGCTCGTGGGCAAGAAAGTCAGCTTCTGCGCTTTGAACTTGCACTTTTTACTTTCAAAGTTCTGTTTTTCAGTTATTAAATTTTGATATAAGTTGCTTACTTTTCAGATTTAAAACCGGTCAGAGTTAACCAATGGTCACCACTTTTATAAACCTGGTAGGGCCAGAGTCCCCATTGCTGCATACCAAGTTTCAAAGTTTTCTACTTTACAAGTCCTGAAAAGAAAATTTTTCAAAGGCTTTTGACTATATATGAGCATGGCAAATATCTTGATGATTTGACCAAAATCCCACGAACAAACTGCCATTCTCCTATCCTAGAGGGGCTCCACATGTAGATGGAGAAGATAAAAATACTGAATTTGAGGCATCCAGGACAAGGTCAGTAAATGTCTCCGACCTTTGGAAATTACAACAGTTCATTTAGGTGATTGCATATATCAATGTTGAATGTCAAAGGTTACAACAGCCTCACATAAAGCCTTAGTTTTAGCCATTGTTCTCCATACAAAAAGCCTAAGTGACCAAGTTTTACCTCGCCCTAAAACAAATCAAGGTCAACCAAGGATTATCATTTGGGAAAAAAAAACTTGGCAAAGTCCGAGTACCAAAACGTACATACTAAGTTTTAAGGCCATCGGTCCTTCGGTTCCTGAGAAAAAATTTTTTAAAGGTTTTTACCATATATAGACATGGCGGCCATCTTAATCATGTGATCCAGATCCCCTGGAAAAATTTTATTCCTCTCTCCAACAGAGGTTCCACATGTAATTTTGTTTTAATTAACGCCGCGAGGCAGGAAAATAAAAATACTAAATCTGACGCATCCAAGACAAAGATCAATACCCAGCCAGCATTATTTATAAATCTACAGCGGGCCATTATCGGCCCGTCAGCTACCCTGACGGGCCGATGACGGCCCGCTATAGATTTATGTAGAATGCTTACTGGGTAGATGATCTTGACCTTTGGTATTTATAAGAAAAAGTCATTTAGCTGATTGCAAATATCAACTTTTATGTAGTAGGCTACAATAGCTTCAGGAAAAGTCACTGTTTGTCTTTTTCCCATACAAAAGCCCGAGTGACCGAATTTTGACCTTGCTATAAAATAGGCCAGTGTCAACCAAGGGTAGAACTCGAGTCCTTAATGCAGCATATCAAGTTTTCAAGTCATCGGCTTCGGTTCCTGAGAAGACTATTTTCAAAGGTTTTTACCATATATAGTCATCGCAGCCATGTTGGCCATTTTGGTCATGTGACCCAGACATTATGAACAAACTTTTATTCCCTCATCCCATAGAGGCAGCAAATGTAATTTGGTTTCAACTGGTCAGCGGTTTCAGCGATGTCTTTTGAATATGTTGACACCGACATCGACGCCGACGACGGACGACGGATCATTGCTTATCCTATAAGCTCCCGGGGAGCCTTTGGCCCAGTGAACTAAAAACCTACACAACAGCAAGCAACAGCAGATATAAATGCATATGTAAATCTTTAATTACTCTCTCTCTCTCTCTCTCTCTCTCTCTCTCTCTCTCTTTGCAGACAATCTTGTCTCAAGAGACCAAAAGTGTTGTGCAATGCAAGCATTCAACTCAGCTGTACGTGATGAAATTATATTTTGATCAAGTTGAAACATTTGATCACTTGCATAAATGTCCCACCGATATACTTAATAATTAATCATACATTATTTCTGCTAGATATGCAGGGACAAACTTAGATTCGCCGTGGAAAAAGGTACTATGCTAATGTAATCCACTAAGACACTGATGAGACTTATTTTATGAGCAGGCTTACTTTTCCGATTACCCTTACCTTACCCTTAATGAACCACTCCAAACAGCAGCAACAACATTTTTTTCTTATTTTTGCCGAGATGATTCACATGAAATATCAAGTCTTATTGCCTCGCAAAATAAAAACAAGTATCTTAGAACGTCGTCTGTTACAACTGTGAATGACCCTTAACCTTTATCAGTCAAATAAGTATTGGTTTTACTTTTACCAGAAAAATAAGATTTGCCATGTCATGTAACCGTCTTCAAAGGAGATAATTTGCATGAACTAAGCGTTAAACACCAGCGTTAGCAATACTTGTTTTTATTAATCGAGCCGCATCATGCGAAAATGTGTTTCATTACGTTTATAATACGAAATCCTTTATGGAGAACTACAAGTTTTGTAGTTAGAAAACGCTCCCATGGTGGTCAGAAGAAGCGATACAAGGACACCATCAAAGCCTCCCTTAAAGACTTCAACATACCAACAGAGTCGTTGGAGCAGATTGCACAGGATCGAACAAAGTGGCGAGGCCTCATAAGAAGGGGAGCTGGTGAATACGAAGCAAAAAGAATCAGCGAAGCCAAGCAGAAACGTGCACAGCAGAAAGTCAGAACTAAGGCATCACCAACAGAGCTTTCTTCCTCAGACCTCTCTTGTTCTATCTGCAACAGGCAGTATAGAGCTAAGATTGGTCTCATCAGACATCTTAGAACACACAAATAATAACACATCACACTGTTGATTAGGATTGGTCATTGTCAGTAATGACAGACGAACGATAATACCAAATCAACCGGGGTACAGCCTTTCCTACAAGATTGCTTGTGCGCCCAGTTAAGACTCAGTTCAGCCTGCGCGTCCGCGCAGTCTGATCAGAGTCTTCGCTGTCCGCCTGAGGACGCTTTGAGTCCTTTGTTAACCAAAGAGTGCCCTCTGAAGACCTGGATGCGCGAATGAGGCTGCGCAGGCTGATCGTCGACTTCGCTGGGCGGACGTGTAATTTTGCACGAAATGCTGTACCCCGGCTCATATATGCCTGTATGAGAAGAACAAGAAAATATAACGTTTCTTTTAAACATATTTGATTTATTTATTTCATTCATATATCAATATATTTGCATAAACATTACATAATTATGTGCATGAGTATCGTAAAATATACAAGGCTTCCATCAGACATTTAGATGAACACCATATTTGGATGGCTTTTATACTCACGAAAACATGTCTATACAATTTTGACCCCCTTAAACCTCACATTTATACAGTAAAACTGGGGTTTACAGGGGTATACATTATTTTTCTTATTTCTGCTCAAAAACATTGTGGGTACTTATCGAGGCTGTTCTAAATAGTACCCACAATGTGTTCTGAGCAGCAATAAGAAAACTATCAGATATTTTTATCTGACAATTTCATTTTTTGTGGTAAATTTTTCAGAATATTTGAATAGACATGTTTTCGTAATGATCAATTTTTTTTCTTGATGAATCGACCATAGACACTAATGTCTCATTATATGTATGAATTTAAAAAAAAATATAAATAAAATAAATAAAAATACCTTTTGACAGAAAAGTACGGGCTGTTTTTTGTTTTTAAATAAAGAACTTTAAAATGCATTTGACATTTAGTATTAAATTGTATATAGTTAGTATATATAAGCACAGAGCAGTTCCTTTATACTTCATTTTTTTTTAATTAAAAATAGTATAGAAGAGGCCCGGGGTGAGACATAAACATAGAACATAGCCTACTAGTGACGTCAAGAGGGAAAATAAACAAACCATGATAAACAACACCGCTTATAAGAATTACAAGTTTCTGACCACTCACACAACAAACCAAACCAGCCCTCTCGTTCTCAATGACGTGATCTAAAGGAAACACCCACAAAACACAACAATCAGACACCAAACATGGGAAAACATGAAAACATTTAGAATTACAGTTACATTATAGGCCAGCTTGCTCCACCCAATTTTGATAAAATATTATTATTATTATCATTATTACTCAAATCAAGACTCAGGGTATTTTCCAATCCTCACCCTTAATTCTAAGATGCTGGATCAAAATTTAGGGTTAGGTTTCGCGCGGATAAAACTGGTTATAACATCCCACGCCCCCATCCCCTTCCCAGATACCACCCCCTCCGCCCCCACAACCCTTCTGTTGCTGTTTATCTGTATTTGCACGTCTGTGATTTGATATGTGGCGTTTGTGGTGTCCTTAAATGTTCCTTATCTATCTTTATGTTGATACCTTTGGAGGGCATTGCTTCTTGATTGTTGCATTTCCGAGGTTTCTTCATTTTTATGTTTTGTCACAATAACCATAATGAGCATACCTTACAAATGACATAATGAGACTGACCACAGCATTCAGTAGTTAATCAAAGTATCTTATTTCATTTAATGGCTAATTGTGACAAGAAATTACAATCTGAAAGGAATAATAAACAAAATGTCAGTTTAGTTTAAATAAATCTGTCGGAAAACTTAAATGTCGATTATTATTGGATTTTTATATCTATTAGCAAAGAAAAGCTCATGCTGAGCCAAGTTGAGCATGTAAAAGGTATTAGAACCTCGTGGCCAGGTCTCTTTCTTTACCAAATAGATTTTTTTTAATTTTTTTTTAATTTAAATGGTTAATTACTTTAAATATTCGAACAAATTTTCTTGAATAAACAAAGTCAGTTTAGACTAAGATTAGACTGTATAGAATGTACCCTTTTATGAGAAGAACTATAAAGAATGTGGGTGTCCAAACACTGACGATAGAATGCGATTGTCTCCAAATACTTTGTAATGTATTGAAACAAGTGTTACCATTAAGTTAACGGTTAATAGTGACAATAAAGGTTACAGGGGTATACATTAAAGGGCTGATTTTTAGAATTACCGTATTCGACCTAATTACCGCACTGTGCGCTTAGGTTTTTCAAAATTACTGGGAACAATCAGTTGTGATAAAATATGTATCTACCTGCTAAGGATACACTATAAAAAGGATCAGAAAAGGATTTATTTGATGATGATTATACGATTTTTTCTGGCTTTCTTTATAAAGGCATATGTTGTGGGTGCTCGTTTGAATTGCATCGACAAGTCGATGCAATTCAAATGAGTACCCACAACATATGCCTTCATAAAGAAGTAAAGAAAAAGTACACTGGCTATAATCTGAAGACTACGAAATTTCTTGACTGTGCGCTTATAGGGGTATGTGCGGTAATTAGATCGAATACGGTACTTGAATTGCAAGTTTTAAACTAGTTTTTGTTTTGTTTTGTTTTTCTTGCATTCAGCATTAATCTGTCAAAATGTAATTAATATACTGAATAACTAAATATTCACCCTTTCACAGTAATATATGGTGAAAAAGCTATTACTTTACATAGTGTCAAATAAAAGTAGCATCCAATTAAACGTTATTTGATTATATTTTTCAAAATCATATGAGCCAGCGCATAAAAAAACATACAAAATAGCATGTGAACTTTTTATATTGATACTCGATTCCTTCTTAAAGTCTGCTACCCCTTAAATCTTTATAAGACGACCCGTCTGGACCTACATTGTTTGCGAAAGTATCTTTATTTTGTGTGCGGGATTCAAGGTGTTAAAGAAAAGAAATCTCCCAGGAAGCGTATTTCAATTAAACGATGCAAATACCTGCATGTCTGAGCATATTTCTGTCCTGGAGGTCTGTCTATTTACCTTAATTTAGGTACGTTAGCCGTTTTCAGCCATATCACAGTTTGTGCATATATTAGATTTCCGTTGACAAGACACGGTTCTACCACGAAAGCCAATATTTTCAGTGTTACGACATTGGCTGAATATTTAAAGCGTGCTAGGCTCTGGTCACATATATTGGAGATGAAAGCAGCTTCAGTGTCATTGAGAAATGCTCCTCTGTAGATAAACTTTTGTCTGATAATCCGATATCTCATTAATTTCACTCATCTTCTATTTTTAATCGTTAATATGGTCGTTATAAATTAGATTGTAAAACTGTTAAGAGTAGAAACACGTTAGCAAGCATGTAGTTAAAAGTTTTTCAAACTAACTTTAAACAAACTGTGATATCGGATGATGCAAAACATCAGTGAATGGACGTATACTTCGTTATATCTACCTTCAAGTTATTGCAAATGTTCTTCAGAATCATGATATTTTACATCATCTTCACCTTGTGTTACAAGCATATATTTTACATACTCATTGAATAGGCAAATAATAAAGTGAAATGCAGTGTGTCCAGAAATCTACGCTGGTCTAGCTGTTTGACTATATTTGATTATGCAACAACGAATAGTGATGAGTAAACGGAAATCTCTGAGAAACAGAGCCAAGTTCTAAAGCAATTCGTATGTAATTATACCCTGCCGCCCGATTTGGTTGAGGTTTTAGTTCATATTTTGGAGAAATAATATTGTGAAATAAACATGGAAAATATAACAGACAGCAACGAAAGCAGCATTATGCTTGTACCACCCGTGACTGTTGAGAATGTCACATCGTTAGAAATGGTGTCATTTTCCGCCTTGTTCTTTATCATTGGCACTATTGGGATTCTGGGTAACTGCTTGGTGATCTATATCGTGTTTAGTGACTCCAGTATGCGCGTCTCCATGACAAACATGTTGATTGTTAATTTGGCAGTGGCCGACTTGTTGATATTGGTGTTCGGTATACCGGAAATTGTAATGTTTATGATTAATAAGGGGTGGCTGCTGGGTGTAGAATTGTGCAGAATACAGCGAGCTGTCCTTGTAGTGTCTTTGTATGCCTCTGTGATGACCCTCCTTGCCCTGTGTGTTGAACGGTAAGTGTAAATTATACAATTTTACAAATAATGTACATAACGGGACGTTTTCCAGATCAAGAAACACAATGAGATATCGATATATACGATTTTCATAGCCCCCTGTTAATGTGAAAGGATACGCTTGAAAGATTTTACACCATTTTACAAAGGAAGACAATATTGATGCTTCTGTATAATTTTACCTTTCAAATCGGGGACTACTCTTACAAGAAAAAAATGCTCACAGAGGGGGCGGGGGGAAGGGGGGGGGGGGGAATTCTTTCCTGTAAGAATAGTCCTCAATAAAAAAAGAGGCAACTATTTCCATTTCTGAGTTATTTCCCTTGGAGATGTATCAAGCCCCGTTAAGTTTGCACGTTATTACAGTCTGATCAGGATTAGTGTGGATCATTTAAGAGCTACTTAAGATATCAACGACCTGTGCTGGCCCTGGTAAAACGGAATCACTGCCTGATCTCGGCCTCCCCTGATCATTAATAATCATATTATTAAGGACAATGTTTATACGTTTATAGATTAACCTGGTGCATTGTAATATTGTGATAATGTGTGGTATGTTTTCTCAAAGCAGCTACACATATGTACCAGTTTATAAATGTTGAGTCTTACACTAAAATATAAACCGTTTTAGATACCCTAACATCCTCAATGCTCGTGGGTTGTTTTTCTTGTCTTCACATTTATAACTGTGCTGTATCCAGACCGTTTGAGCATTATGGCCTGCCAGAAATACGTTATCACGGCAGCACTGAATATGTGATTTCCAAACTACGCCACATAACAACAGAAATCTTAAATTCTTATTCTTTTCGTATATCAATATTTTCTTAATACTAAGAAATTTATTCACCCACATCAAAAGCCAAAGACTAAGGTACCAAATAGTATTTCGAAGTAGCAAAGTTCGAAAACTATGTTGTTTTTTTTAATTAAAACCTTGATGTTTTAATGAAAACAAATGAAAAATCAAATAATAACATAGTACTATTTCTTCTTCAACTTCAACATACCACTATTAACCGTTTCAACTCTGAGTGACTGGTGTGAACTTTTTCCGTCCTTGAATTTGGACATGTCTACACTGTTTGCACAGGTATCTGTTTTGGCATCAAGAAAACATGCCTATATAATTTTAACCCCCTTAAATCCCACTTTTATATAGTAAAACTGGGGTTTACAGGATTAACATTATATTTCTTATTTCTGATCAAAAACATAGACTGTGGGTTCTCGTACGAACCGCCTCGGCGAGGCGGTTCTAACGAGTACCGATAATTTACGAGTATGTTTTGAGCAGAAATAAGAAACATATCGGAATTTTTATCTGAAAACTTTCAGTTTTTGGTGGTAAATTTTCAATATATTTGAATAGGTGTGTTTTCGTAATGGTCTGCAGGGTTGAAAGGGTTAACACTGGACTCTAAAGTACACAATTCTCTGTGTTCGCCAAGCATGAATGAATATATTTCTGTCGTGCTGCATGTAATAGAACCGACCCATTATCTAATTGTCTCAATTATTTGTGAATGTAGCAATTGTTACGGGATGGTAATCAGCGCTCACCCTGATCAGATGACCATCGTGTAATCTGCATATACAGTATTGTTTAGGATGCTAGACAGTTTCAGCTCATCCTGTGCATCCTCACATTCCCATCAGGGTTTTTCCGCTTCGTTTTGTTTTCCACTGTATTAAAAGATTGTGAATGTGGACAGCAAAGGACCTGTTCACACAGCGCAGTCTGATCAGAGCCTTTGATGTCCGTATATCCCTGAAGCTACCATGACGCATGGTATGGTCCAGTCGTTCAGTGGTTCATTGAAGTATCATATTTAGCGTATGATAATATGTTATTCTGGCTCTGAACTGTCCTTGGGTGGCGTATTCTGTTTAACTTATATCTGACAAGAATCAAAAGTACATGAAAGGGCGTAAACAGAAGGAAAAGTGCATCAGAATGCGTTTTAGCTCGAGATCGCTCTAGCATCGCAAGTACCAGAAGAAGCTACTGTCCTATCAACATCTTCTGTAAAGACGTTTTTCACTTGGTGTTTTATTCTAAATGAAAATATTTTGTCATGACTGACCTTATCTTATCTGGAACCATTTGTCTTTTCTATTTCTGCGCTTTGTTTTCAAATATTTACTATAAAATAAATTTTACGGTCAAAATAAAATTGCACAGGCCTAACCTATGCATTTTCTTTAAATAACTGGATTTTGGAAACTTTTATTAGAATTTATTGTATTATTTTCTTCGCTGAGTTAAAATTATTGATGTTCCATAACAATATTGAGAAAATTTCAAAAATTTTGTACAAGTGGACCTCTCGTTGAAAACTCACATCGAAACTATCGAACCTATCGCTCTTTGCATAATTTGCAGCCATTTTAACATTGGGGAAAATAAAAAATTTCGATTTTTAAAACCAACTGAATGTAATAAATCTTTTTGTGCATATAGATAGTTACGACAAAAGGTTTTGCATCGAATCATGACAAAAAGTTGCTAATTTACTGCCTCTGAGTAAAGCACCACGCCAAATGCTCATTGATGAATTTAATAAAATTAATAAAAAAAATATTGCATAAAAAGCAGTGTCGCACGTTATTAACAGCCGTGCATTAACCGGCGAAAAGCCATGTATTAACAAAGCAATTAATACACTGTTAATGCACGGCTATGTAACTTTCAGTATGCTCGTACCGGGGCCACAGGATTGATGTCGTTACGAGATGTGCACTGCCCGGCCCTAGAACGAACATAGTCAGTGGAAATTGCATTCGCGAGACATCGGTGAAAAGGCGAAACAAAGTAGTGCAAGAAATAACGCGAAATGCTTTCAGTTTTTATGTAATAATAGCGATCGAACATGGTTTTTAAATGCATTAACTTTCGCCAGGTCCCTAGGGGGGTGTTGAAAACCGCGGCATCCGGCCTCGGTTTTCAACACCTCTCTCGGGACCTGGCAAATGTTAATGCATGATAAAACATGTTTGATCCCTATAGTAAATAGTGAGTATGCCTAGGGAATGATACAATCACGGAACAACTATAACTCGTTAACAATAGAAATTGTTTTGAAATGTCTTTAGTCAATTATTAAATCCGTTACTGCCGCCATGCTCGTTCTTGGTGCCCTCGATTGAGACGCAGTCTAAAAACGAGTACCGGTGTCAGTAATTGGTTTTATATTCTTGTTGAGTATGCCTATCCTGGATAAAAGTTAGAAAGAAAGCAACATCAAAGAATACCCTTAGTGTCTAAAAATTTCTTTTAACTACAAGTACTGTGCTTTCGACGTCCTTCGAAAAGAAGTGTTTTTTTTTTTTGTTTTTTTTTTTCTTTTTTTTTTTTTTTTTTTTTTTTTTTATGCAGCGTTTTAATCCAAATGAAAAAAGGAAATGATTTGTGACTGACAATATCTTATCAGAAATCATTTATCGTTTCTGTTCCTGTGCTTTATTTTCAAATACTTACTGCAAAAAATAATTTTATGGTAAGAAAATGGGTCTGACATATGAAATTTCTATAGTAAACGGACTTTTTGGTTTTTTATTTTATTAAATAATTTTTTCCCTTTTCTTCACTGCTTTTAAATAACTGATGTTCCATAACAATACTGCGAAAATTTCAAAGTTTGAACCAAGTGGCCTGTCGGTGAAAACCCGCATCGAAACTACCCAACTTATTGACCTTTGCGTAGTTTGCAGTCATTTTTACATAAGGAGAATAAATTGGAAATTTTCGATTTTTTAAACCAATAACTAGAAAACTTTGCCTGCATATGTAGTTACGACAAATGGTTTTTCATTAAACCATGCTAATAGTTTGCAATTTAACTTCTGTGTAAAGTAGCAGGAAAGAAAAAAAAAAAAAACTTCCCGAAAGACGTCGAAACTAATGACGGCTAAAAAGGGCTCAGTGCTAAATAGTGTTTATCGAGAAATACTACAAAATGAAAATGGTTAGACATTATCGTACATGTATACATACATTGTAGGTCTGAGCAAATAGTATAGACCAACATCAGACAGTGGCGTCTAATCAGGGTCTACACTATCTGACATTCATTTATCAGTTTTATGCCCATTAAAAAGAAGTAATATGAGCTTTTTCCTAGTTTGGGGAAAATATACCATATTTAATTAAGTTACGGCATCAAAATACGCAGTTACCCTAGGTATTTGAACACCTTTAATCCATACCGCACTTGTCGTAAAATCTGATGTCATTTGTCTCCCTGTTGATTTGTCTAAAATTGCTGGATGTGTGACAAACAGTGTAAACCCAGAGCAGACAAGGCAGAACACGGCGTCTGATCTGGGTCTATATTGTTTGCACGTGCATGTATGTCCGAATACTGTGAACAAATATGGTAAACACATACTCATGCCATTCAGTTTGTCTAGTTGTGGTAAGTGTCCACAAGAAGTGTGGTAAGAAGTGTAAATAATTCAAACGGTCATTCCAGATTTGATTTTGCGTAATTCTCAAAGACATAATTATCGGTTTGATAGAGTCATTGACGACAGATGGATAGATATACAGATATAATACTCTAACACCCCTGCTAGTGTTGTTCTTTATTTGTCTTTACATTTCTAGCCGTGCTTTATCTAAGGTATTTGAGCATAAGAATTGTGTTGCGCGCCAGGAAACTAATCAATCTCGCGCAATGTTATTACTGTTGCGAAAGTTGCGCCTCTGGTAGCTTTGAACACTAGCTTACATTGGCCGAAAATCAGCGATTTTGTCGAAACTTTATTTGCATAATAAATTATATTAGTAAGACAGAAAATGATCTACGTACATTGCAGTTCTTTGACTTTTTCTCTACCTGATGAGTTTCTTCTGCAGATAATACCATTCTAACACATTCGTTTTACTTCTTGTTTCCATCTTGTATTGTTGACATGTTCGGAAACCAAAGTAAGTAAGTTAACATTCTTATCTTGCTATTTTATATCTGTCCTCCTCGAGTTTAGGTCCATCGTGGCACCAATTCCATGCTTTTTGCAATTCTTTCATGAATACAGGATACAAAGTTTATTTTTGTTTTGTTTGTTTTTATATATATTTGACATCGTCAGCTAATTCGCATGAGTAATCCGCCATCTTGAATATTGGTCATCGAACCTTGTAAGTAGATATCCATGTGATGTAACGCTAGAGGAATAGTCAACTACCAAAGGGGGGGGGGGGAGATAATAATAATAATAATAATAATAATAATAATAATAACAACAATTCTCATTTATGCAAAATTTCGCTCAATGAGAGGTGTTAGAAAAAGAATAAATTATTCCGAACCGTGCTCAAATGCCACAGATATAGCATAGTTGAGTTTGGGTTGTTACCATTCGAGAACTCGCTCGCTGAGCTCGCTCGTGCTCAAATGGATACAACCCAAACTCAGCTGTGCACGCTTTATCTGGGGCATTTGAGCACGATTCGGAAAATTTTTTTTCTTAAGTTTTGTTTGTTTGTGTTGAGGTTTTACGGCCCAGTCAACCCAAAGGGGTCATGTCGAGCGCGGTCAGTTTACCTAAGCACACGTTTACTGGGCAGGCTTAGTCCTCTAAGCGGTTAACCAGTATTGTGCACATTCTTTCGCCAGAAACTGACAACTGCCTTTCTTGAATCAGCGGAAGGGAGATAATGACCGTAGAAAATATTTCATGATCAAGCTGTCTAGTAAGTGCTAAAGTCGTATAAAACAGCCTACCAATGACTCCTAGAGCAGAAATAAACAAAGCATGATGGATAGTGCATGCGTGACAAAAGAATGAAAAGCAAACCAACCAGACAGGCCTCTACAAACACAACAACAAGATCATAACCCATTGTAGACTGAATAGACTCTCCCACGCTATATATTGGAAGTGTCCAATTTCAATTTAAGGTATATCCGGCTATAGGATTTACATATTCCTTGAGAAAAATGGCTAAACTATTTGCAAACAGTGGAGACCCTGATCAGACGCCGCGTTCTGCGGCGTCTGATCTTGGTCTGCACTGTTTGCCAATTACGCTTTTACGGGTCTCCCGACTATAATGGGTTAAACAGGACAAAACACGACCAAATGCCTCGCAGCGAGTAGCCAGAAAACCCCACAAGGAACGAACAACCACGAGAACCACAGTCGAGGGAGCGGGTTATATCGATTAGTTTGGTATTAAGTTTTCATCCTAGATTTTTGTTTTGTAAAACATTCACCTAGCGTCCTATAAAAGGTACAGTGGCAAAAAGTGGAGACCAAGATCAGACGCTGAAAAACGCTTAATCTGATCAGGGCCTTCACTGTTTGCATTAAGTGCAGGAATTTCTATAATAAGTGATAATACTAAAATCAAACACCCCTCAAAGTGGACATGGACCTGTCCCAAGAGAAAGGTAGACTATTCAACTGGGCATAAATGGGTTAAATGCTCCGTTTTCACATAAAGGCCTCTTACTTACATGTACTTATTCAGTGAAATATCACACTGACCCATTTAAGACTAGCGTCCCGTAAAAGGAACATTAGAAAACAGCTTAGACCCAGATCAGACGCCACAGAACGCGGTGTCTGAATAGGGTCTAAACTGTTTGCATTAAGTACAGAAATTTCCTTACTAGATGATAGTAGTGCGTAACATGGAAACAACAGTTGTGTCTCAAAATTAAATTGTAAAAATCAATTGAGCCTGTGTGCATCAATTTCCACAAGACACATTTGGTATCCCCCATCACCCCCTCCCCCCCCCCCCCTCCCCCCCCAAAAAAAACAAAAACAAACAAACAAAAACTTGCACACCAGCACAGTCTGATAAGCCCTATTAACTTAGACTAAATATAGTCCATTAATTATGAAGTGGGAGGACCCCTATCAGACTGCACAGCTGCGCAGGCTGATTGGAGTCCTCGCTGAGGGCATATATTTACCTATAGAAACTTCCGCACCCCAGCTCAATTAAAATTTGTAGAGCACTTGAGCATTTAGTCCTTTAGGAAATAAAGTATCCAACTTATGGATCCAGTATGTCTCTTTGAGCAGTCTTTGCATATTATCAGAAACTCGACCAATAGGCATAAATCTAAAATCTTCCACTGAATGTTCATCAGAATTGAAGTGAATCGCAACATTTGATGAAAAGTTGGGATCATCCATATTTCTAATGTTAAATTTATGACTGTTCATACGCATAGACAGTAACTGATGTGTTTGACCAACATACTGCATTTTACATTTTTTACAAGTAATAAGGTAAATCACATCATTGGATGCACATGTACCACTGAAACTTAGATGATAAAACTGAAAAAAAAAGATGATAGATGATAAAACTGAAAAAAAAAAAGATGATAGATGATAAAACTGAAAAAAAAATGATAAAACTGAAAAAAAAAAAGATGATAAAACTGAAAAAAAAATATGATAGATGATAAAACTGAAAAAAAAAGATGATAGATGATAAAACTGAAAAAAAAGATGACTAGATGAAAAAAAAGAGAAAACAGACAACCCTTAAATTAGAAATGAACCTGTCCAAAGAGAGAGGTAGAAGAATTCACTAGGCACAAATGGGTTAAAACGTATAGTTATAAATAGTAAATAAGATATCCAGGATATTTCACAATCATTGAACATATCCTATGTAGTTAAACGTTGAACCGGTTAGACAACCGGTTATTTGTATAGAGGGTTATCGAGTGCTTACATTTTACTGATGTGATAAATGTTACATCCTAAGTAAGAGGAAGTACAGAAAATTGAAACAGGAATACCCGTTATAGAAATTCAACAGCCTGGTGAAATGGGGGATTTGCATCAATTCTCTATAAATAAATGTTGGGGTTTCGTTTCGTGGCTGTTTTTTGTTATTTTTTTCAACAAATAACTTAATAGATAGAGGATTTTCATGTGTATATATTATATTAATGTGGCAAAATATGGGATCTTATGCAAGTAGACAGTCGATAACTTTCCCTCATAGAAGTTCACAAAGACCTTTCTCATATTGCGCCTCAATTCAGCCACAGTGCGAAAAAACGTAACTTCTGGCATGTGCACCTAACAAAAACTCAAATCATTCTGCGCATCCGCATCCGCGCAGTGTGATCAGTTCTTGTTGTCCATATGAAGAAACTTTGCATCCTGGACTATCCATAATGCGCCGTGAAGATTCTGGTCAGACTGCGCGAATGCGCAGACGGATCTGAATCTTCGCTCGGCATACATGTCCAAAGTATGTTTCAGACGTTTCGGCTCAATTAGTTTGTGAATAGTTATGCATACTGAGTAATTGAATTTATCAAAACGACCATTCGGGATAATTGTGTGTCTCCGTTTGTGTCTGCATTTCAACTCGAGAAGAGAAAGCTGATTAAATTTAAACTGAAATAAGAGAAAATAATTATTCTTGCTGCATATGTATGTACAGAGAATCGTTATGCAAGCTAAAAACTTTATCTAACCTAAGCATTGGGACAGACAGGTCCGAGTAAATTGGGTTAATCCAGATCAGACGCCACAGAAGGCTTAGTCCTTCGGAGACAATTTTGGAATGAAATGACGTCTTATTTTCTGTGAATATAATGAGATTATTTTAAAATGTCTTCTGTTATTCAAGTTCTAGGTAGAATCTTAATGTAGCTAGGCGCCAAGGGTACATTGAAGTTACGTCATACCAGTCTCTATAGTCAGCACCTCTTATACGCTTGTGAAAAATTAGGCTCCGCCCATTTTCAGTGGGCGATTTTTAAACACGATGTGTCCTAAATTGTTTCTGCGGTTTAAAGGGGAAACTCTTTCAAGGGAGACAACTCTGTCAAAAGAGATTTTGCTCCCTTCTGAAAACGGCCTGCTCTAAAAGGGATTTTTTTTTTCAGTGTAGACGCCTTTTCAGAGGGGAATTGGTGTGCAGGAAAGCAAAAAGGAAGTCATAAAAGTCATCACCCTTGTAAAAATGGCGGTAATCTAACGCGTGTGTCCGTTCACTCTAAAATAAACAAGAAATGTTTCATATATGTATAAGTGAAACATATTCCCAATTTCACCACCTTATATAGACCGGGATTGTTTGAGGCTTTCCAGAGAGACTATGCATAGACAGATAATTGTAGACAGGAAACAGTGTCGTAATACAATATAGTGTCTATCTTTTATGACAAGAGTTCGCTTAAGAACACCGGGTTCAGTACCACTGTTAGAAACCTGCCCTAGAGAATTGCATCATACTGCTACATTGTATCAAGTAAAGCCAAATCTGCAATCTGCTAATCTAGCCAATAGAAACATCAAGTCACCACGATTGGAATAGACTCGGAGTCGTCTTAAAAGTTATACCCTTTTTGCTCATTTTTATACGCAGCCATATAATAGTGTCGGGCTATTATGGTTTCACGTTGGACGTCCGTATATCTGTCCGTCCGTCCGTATTTCGTTTACGGATGATAACTTGAGTTAACATCAATGGATTTTCACCAAACTTGTTATGTGCATTGATATTGTGGAGCTCTGGTTTGGGATTGTTAATGAGCAAATTTCGTCAAATTTTGACGGAGTTATCTGCCCGAGACACGCTCATATTTTCGAATCTAGACGGTAACTTGAGTAAATGTCAAGGGTTTTTTCCCAAACTTGGTACATGCATTGTTATTAAGTAGATCTGGTTTGGGATAATTAGCAAATTTGGTCAATGTTTGACAGAGTTATCTACACGCGACACAAAAATGGCGGGTTATTATAATTTACGTTTTTATTAACATTGTGAGGAATGGAAATGAGCTCAATTTTGGCATAAAATGAATATAAAAAAACTGCCCTAGAGAAATTAATAAATCTCTGACACTTATGACTCTACATATGATCCACAAAATTCTGAAAAAAAAAAAAAAAAAAAAAAAAAAAAAAAAAAGGCAGTCACCACAGTATATAAAAACAGAGTCGTTTCAAAGTATTTTATTTTAGTTACTATGGCAACCGTACATGAAATTCAGATTGTGTCTATATTTAATATTAAAGAATTAGAAAATGACTGACCCTCCTAAGCCTCACTGTGGGTTTTCCTTAAAATCCCAACATAAAATATGCATCGTGGCATTTCTATTTTTAAAAAGAATACTATCTAGCCAAATACCTTCTCAAAACATGACAATGAACGATAAAATGGCCTTCTGATGAAAACATGTGATTTCATTTATATTTATCTTATATCGTGTATCAAACTTTCTTTCTATCACTGTTGTTATTCTCTCTTGCTGAAC
This sequence comes from Anodontia alba, assembly GCA_964016985.1. Taxonomy (NCBI): domain Eukaryota; kingdom Metazoa; phylum Mollusca; class Bivalvia; order Lucinida; family Lucinidae; genus Anodontia; species Anodontia alba. The sequence continues at coordinate 64,690,323 of OZ024829.1, forward strand.
GATTCATTTAATGCCGTTTGTAACTGTAGAACTAGAAGAAACACCATGTGCGCAGAAAAAATGCGCAGTGCTACATTTGTACCAGAGGCGGTGTCCTTAGACGATGTCTGATTCAGCGTACGCTCAAATGTAAACTCGTGCTAAGTACTTTTCAGGAGGACGTAAAATGTCGTCTCGCACTTTCATATAGTGCTGATACTGTTGGATTGTCTGGTCCTTTGGGACTATTGGGCTAATACATCATTGTCTACGCCCATGTCTATGTTCCGGAATCACTTTATAAAAGGTCATTGACAGGTCCTATGCTATTTTCATGGACTGCTCAATGTTATTATAACCAAGTATTAGCTGTCACAAAAAGCTTGGTCTACACTTAGCTTTTTGTGAAAGCTAATGCTTGTATCTGAAAAAAAAAAAAAAAAAAAGAGTTCGTTGCACAACTGCTAGCGTGAAGAATAGTGCGGTTTTATGATTATTCTTCATGAACAGAATCTTCCAAACCAAACATGCTGTTTTCTGTCTTCTGATCGGTTCGATATTTCCCAAAGGATCCCTTCTTCGTCTTTATATTGTGATCGTAGCAGCTGTTCTTAAATTCTTGTATGGAACCGTAACACGTGAAGTTGTACTTTGAGATAGTATGTATACCGATGTTATTCAATTTTCTAGTCTTTTAGAGCTGTTGCATTGTTTTATCATTTCACATCAACAGACATTATCACCAAGTCTGCTATTTTCTTTGTTTTATTGCCCCCACCCCACCCCACCCCTCCCCCTTCGCGCCTATTCGAAGAAAAGCTAGGGGACATTCGTCTTTCCGTGATTTGTAGTGCATTGACCCGCATCCTCTGACAGTATGTACCTTATGTCCGCAACTCCTCCTACAGTTTTATGCCGATCTTTTTTAAACTGTGCAGATGCTTTCGTCATGGTCTGAAAATGATTTGGATATAATCCTTAGATTAATGTTTTTTTTCTTTGTTTACGCGTAGTGAACTTAGTCATTGTTTCAGGCTCAGATATTATCAAAGTGTACAGATAGTAGGTACCTTGTGTCCGCAATTCGTCCTACAATTTCATGCCGATTTTTCTGAACCTGTACATGTTTTTTTTTTTTTTTTTTTTTTTTTTTTCTCGTGGTCTGAAGACGTGCCTGCCTTTTGGGTATAATCTTAATATTAATTGATATCACTTGTTGCGTGTTTTTAATCATTTTTATCATTTTTTCTTATTTTTCCATAGTCATTTTTCGAGCTTCAATACTATCAGACTGTATAATTAGTAGAGGTATCTTTGGAGGATTTTAACAGAAGGAGGGGGGGGGGGGGGTGGGGGGGGGAGGGGAGGGGAGCATGGGTTTTCTGCATTTGCGTGTTTAAACTGCATTTCCAAAGGAATGCAACAAGTTTCGACCCACAGTTTTTCATATCATTTTCCACATGAAGCAACGTTGTATCATTGCCTATCCAAGATACGGTTAGTGAAGACTATGATCAGAATGCCCAGGCTGATCTGACTCTTCGTTTAGCGGACATGTCCGAAGGTACATTTTCTAATGTTGCTGTTCATATAATATGTCATCTTAGAAGTCCTTATCTAATGTTACTATGATGTTGTGGTTTAGAGACAAAGGTTAATGATGGTTAGTATATCCATTTTATTCTGTCTAAATTCTCAGTTGATCTTTAAGCACTTATTCATGTCACGCTCACAATTACCTTAATGGTATAGCATCATGTTTACAGTTGTCTAAAGCCAACACAGTCAATGATATTGCCATGATTACATGTGACGCACAACGCACGAAAAGAACCCTTGTGCAATTTGCGGACAACGCAGAAACAATGAATATTGTAGTATATGTCGACGAACAGAGAATATCCAGACCAGACTGCACGGATACATAGTCTGATATCGGCCTTAACTGTTCGCATATGGCAGAAGGACCTTCTTCACGAGTTTAGCATCACACACACACACACACACACACACACACACACACACATATATATATATATATATATATATATATATATATATATATATATATATATATATATATATATATATATATATATATATATATATATCGTTTACACAATTAACCCATTAATATCAAGTGAACTCATCCACTTCTCTCTTTGAACAGGCTGATGTCCACCAGGTTGAAGGTGTGTATGATTTGTTTGTACAAATATCATTTACGAAGGAAATACAATACTTAAATTAATCTTACATGATGTTAACGTTTTCCCATAGCAGCTTATGGAAAAGGTTACCGTGATCAAATTACAATGATTCACATCAATGATTCACATTTTTCCACTTTAATCTTAATTCAATATTTCGGCCAAAGGCCTTTATCAAGAAAAAACGTAATCTGAAGTAAACTACATTTTCACAGTGTCACCATATTGAACTTGTATACATCAAAAAATTTGGAGAAAAGAGTCCAATAGGAATAAATAGTTTAATGCCCAGATATTTCCCAGAGTAATAGAGTAGACCCCGTTTCAGAAGGGGATCGGTGTGCATGATAACAATCAGGAAGTCACACAAGAATTGTCTTCCTTCTGAGAAAAGGCGGCCTAATCATCAAATGCATCGACCGATCTTAATTCCATTTTGAAAACTACTTAATATGTCATACTAATAAGAAAAGTCCCTAATCAGGTTTAGTCCTGCAGCGTTTGGTCTGGGTCTATACTGTTTACATAGGTCATATACTGGGGCACTATACACCAATGAGTTAAACGGCTAGAAGAGTTTATAATGTTCTCAAGTAGAAACGTGAAAATAATACCTGGCAATATATCATATCGGGCAGGCCAAAATACATCCTTTTCTTCGACAGAAACAGATTCTACGTAAGTGGTATCTTTTTAATGTTCTTCAAGTAATCAGTAATTAGCAGCAATCTCGTTAGGAAATGATCGACAGTATACAAAACAATGATAAAATGACCCACTTTACATAGTTTTGATTGCAGAAAATACCTGAAAGCTTAGAAACGGTTCAAATTACAACTATAGACTTTCTGACTTAACGTGTAATCAGTTTGGCCTCATAACTTTAGTGGAAATTGATCATTAAATAAATGCAAAGGTCATTCTCCCTTTTCCGCCGATTCAAGAAAGGTAGTTGTCAATTACTGACGAAAGTTTGTGCATGTGTTCTGGTAAACTGCTTAGAAGACTAAGCCTGCCCAGGAAAAGTGTAAGCTAACTGACCGCGCTCGACATGACATGTGCCTAATGTGTTGACTGGGTCACAAACCTCAATTCAAACAAATCTATGTGTAATCAAGAAAACACAAAAGGGTGCATGCAGGCAAAACAGGGCATAAATCGCAATTTTCTACAGCCTCAGTTTTTAGAATAAATTTATCGCCCGAGTAAACACATTTTACAACAGTAACATGATTTGACGCTCTGTATCACATCAAGAAGACAGCAGGAACATTATAAAATAATGTTCTTAGTTTTCACAGAAAATAACCTTGATGCTCCATTCAGTATAGTCATTTTTTGTTTAGACATTTTTTTTTTGTTTTTCTTTTAAAAAAGACCAAAATTAACAACTAAATCTGCGTTTTGCGTATATAGTTTTCAATACGCTACGCATGAAAATGCATCAGGAATGTATTTATGTACGTTATGAGCCACAATGTCAGAAAATGTAAATAATAAAGTTTAACTAATATTCATCAAGAAAACATGCCTATAAAATTTTGACACCCTTAAATCCCACTTTTATATAGTAAAACTGGGGTTTACAGGGGTATACATTATTTTCCTTATTTCTGCTCAAAAAATAGATTGTGGGTACTCGTTAGAACCGCCTCGGTGAGGCGGTTCTAACGTGTACCCACAATCTATGAGGGGGTTCTAACGAGTACCCACAAACCATGTTTTGAGCAGAAATATGAAAAATATCAGAATTTTTATCTGAAAACTTTCAGTTTTTGGTGGTGAAATTTTCATATTTTAATAGGCGTGTTTTCGTAACGAATGGTCTTTATTTTAAGAGGGTTACACATCTAGCAACCATACAGGCTCATCTTCCGTCAGATTCTCTATCATTTACATTATATACAACAATTTGAAGAGAAAATGCATAGCCTAGAATCACACACCACACACACACACACACACACACACACACACACAAACACACATACACACACACACACACACACACACACACGCTAATAAGTAAGATGATCAAATTCAACTCCCGGATACGTACGCCCAAAAAAGATTCAGGTCAGCCTGCGCATTTGCGCAATTTGATCAGAATCGTCAGTGTGCGTATTTTGAATAGTGAAGGATGCAAAATTGCTTCATGCGGACAACGAAGACGCTGATCAGACTGCGCGTATGCGGATAGCGGGTTGAGTCTTTGTAGGACAAGCGTTTTATCACGTTGTGGCTCTTATTATTTACATAATGATTCAATCAAAGTACTGACAACACTGATGGGTAGATTGTCTCTCAGTGCAGGCCGAGAAAATTGTCCGAAACGGGAACTTAGGATTATTTCATTTAACCCTTCCTGTAAATTAAGCAAACAGTGCAGACCCTAATCAGACTACGCATTCTGCGATGCCTGATCTGGGCTGCACTGTTTGCTAATGTCCCAGTCTTGGTTTTACAGATAACTTACTTTACACGGCACTCTGACGTCACAGTGACTAGAATAGCGCAGCTATAGATAGATAACCGTTACGTGGATTTCGTACAATCGCGCGGTTCGATTTCATTAATAATCATGTGGTCAACAACCTTGAGGAAACTTGGGTATATTTATACTTAGGTTCGACAGCAAATAATTGACCCAAAAAGCGATCCGTTTTGTTAATTAAAGATTGTTCCGGTCTATCGCTAACCACTACATCAGCAGTTTTGTTGTTCCCTTTTGGTTTCTCATAGTTGACGGATGCTATGTTTCCAAACATTACTTATTCATAATACATATGTCTATGCTCACAGTTTTAAGTCTCTGACCACTGATTGCAGATAAAGCCCATGCTGAATAATATGTCAAACACGGCGAGCAATGATTTATGATTTCATTATAGCCCCTAAGAGTCGCAGAAATGAGAAGCATAGTCAAAAAAGAAAAGGTAGCTCGTATATTGTTTAGAGCTGTTTAAAGGAGCAGAGATTATAGTGTACTAAATTTGGTCTGTCCAACTGAATGAAAGGTCACAATTATTTTAAACAGTATTTAAATTTTAATTATTTCTTACCACCAATAAACATTTATATTAATACAGTCTGATAGAAAGCAAAACTTATTTCAATGATCTAACGGCTGTGTATTTGTATTCCATCCTGTTTGGTCCCAAGTTATTTTGTTCGTTTGGTCTTTTCTCGTTTTCTGATCCAGTGGTTATAAAACGTGTGTCGTACTCAACTCAGCTGAGCATGAAATTTGTCCTGCCTATACATCTCAAATAATTAACAACTGCAAATTGTTTCTTGCTAAACATATCTGACCATGAAAATTTCTCTGCTAATGAATATGAAAATGACAGCTTTTGTTGGCATTTTCATATTTATCAGCAGATAAAATGTTATACTCACCTGAGTTTAGCATGAACAGAGTTTTATAACCTCAGGGTCTGATGGCCTCAGTTGTGGGAGAGTGTGGTAGTAATATGTTCTGGGTGTGGATTTCGTGATCGTTCGCTAGTCCTCTGAGGTAGACTACCTTTGTTGGTTTGGAACTTGCTGAACTTCATTAGGTTGTAATATAGTATCTATTTTCTTCTTCAATTATTAACAAAAGCAAAAGGTGTGTTTCTGTAGCGATATAAATCTATGTAATTCCGTTCCCCGCGCCTCCTCCCAATACACACGTGATTCTGTAACCAGGTAACCAAGAAAATGTATTTACATACTGGTTTGGTCCACAGAACATAAGTGAAGATACCCAGGAATGCCATATTTAGGAATCACAGCCTTCCACAGGCATCGAAAGTAGAGATGAGAAACAAAAGAGGCAATATGACAGACTAATATGACAGGACTGAAAGGAATAATATGAAGGTTTTGTCGTATAAATGTTAACATACAGTTAATAAATCCACAATAATAAATTGGATATGCCATTTGAGTAATCATCTATTACGCACTCGATATTCTTATACTCTATTATGATTATTAAGCTAAAAATCTTTAAAGGACAAATCAATTTATGTATTTACAATATTCAATAGCTAAATTTTGCAAAACGATATCACAATAGCATATCTTTTCAGCCCCTGAAAATCCACCTGAGACAATTCTTGTTTTTAGATCTTTGCCAAAAGGAAAGCTTACTTTAAATAAGGTAACTATTAAGAACAATCTTTTTTTTTTTAATTACGACATTCAAAACAAACTATGCCTTGAAAAAAGCGTGGTTTACTATAAAAGTCAAAAAGGATTTCCTTTGGAAACAAAGAACATGTCAAATCACGAGAATCGGAGACACGGTTTGATTGAACCTCTTTATATGCAACACTATAGTTTGCGAGGCTGCATACGCTCCCTAATGCCGGCTTAAGCGGTATTCGATTTTCAAAATAATTGTCTTGTCCCATTTCGATTGTGTATCTGCTGTCGATTTTTAAAACTGCTAACAAAGTGCAACTTTTGTGCAGGTACACACTCAGTTTATCAGACCTTACTGAACTTCAGTATCTGCCTGCAATAAAAATCCTTTGCCTCAGTTTTATATATTAATATTGTATCTAAACTATTTAAGCAAAATTCCCTACTGTCATTTATTAACATTCAAGCAGAGAAATTAAACTTTCTATGCCGACCCACTTATCAGTTAGAAACTACTCTGCGGAGCGAATTGAACATGAATATTTAAAATGATAATTATTCGGTCTACGTAGGGATTAAGGTATCTTTCTTGTGTTGATCGACTGAATAGTTAGTCGACCCGAAGAGCACGGAACAATTATCTAAGGACTGAACTGCACCCGGACTTAGTGCAGGGGCTGACAACTGATTACTCCCAACAGTTTGGTTGTGGTCCATTCCTAAAAGGTGCTTCATTTGGAGTTCCTCTTCCTTCGGTGGTTCTGTTTTCTAAAACTTATTTTCTTACTCAAATAGATCCTAAAACGAATGATCATTGAGAGCAATGAAACCACTCACAAAACTGAAAACAGCTGGTGTCAAGCTTTCTGGGTCAGACTTGTTAGTTGACTAGCTACTTTTGGCCAACTAGCCCTCATCGGTGACCCTCATAAATCTTCAAACAATCAAGGAATGGACTCAATGATTACAAAGGACCAAACACTATGGGATCACTATTTCATTTTAATGTATAAAGAACTTTAGCTGTGATGTATCGAAGATACATTGGAAAATAGATAATTCCATTTTTCACAACAATGTCACAGCGTATGAAAGACGTGACACTCGTATATTGTAGTACATTTGCAGTAAGTTTCCGCTGTTATCTTGTCCTGATCACATGCCACTCTTGTAAAGAAAAAAATGTAATCAAATGAGCCACAACATCAGATAAAGTACCTTCGGACATGTGCGCCCAGCGAAGATTCAGATCAGTTTTCACATTCGTTCAGCCTGATCAGAAGCTTCACTGGACGCATTCTGGAAAACAAGGGATAGTAAGTGGCTTCATGCAGAAAACGAAAACTTTGATCAGACTCTGTGGAAGCGCAGGCTAAGCTTCGTTTCCGATTGGCGCAAATGTATGAAGGTACGTTTTCTTACGATGCGGTTTACATCGTTATTACACTATACCAGTATTATGAAGAAAATAGAATTATACATTATTAATCAAATGCTTCTGTTGCATGCTGTGATACTTATAGTGTAGTTGCCTTTCAATAAGATTCTAATGAGCTCTCTTTGACATTACAGGACAGACAAGAGACAAACGCGTCTGGGTTTGTGTTATCGTTCCAGTTCATTTGCGTAGATATTAGAAAATTGTACAACCGTCTTACGACCTGACTTCAGTAATTTCAGAGCGAACTTAACCTCAGACTAGTACAGAAAACGATCTGTTGGCAACAAAGCACTTTTCGTATCCATTTCATTTCTGATGTCTGTTGGAAGACTTTATGCTAAATGTTATATGAAAGTAAGCACATTTTTAAAGGAACGACTTGGAGAGTAATGTACACACACACACAAACATGAAAAATCCTGAATGGAGTTGGGGCTTGACGATATGTCTTTTGCTTGCCCCCCCCCCCCCCCCCTCCCATCCCCGTGGTTCAACTATTGATTTTCATTTACTCTGGCATACAGCAGAATTAGCCATGAGTACTCGTCTTTGTTTATCCTTGTGATTAATTTGATTTATGTTTTCGCTTTGATGTATTGACTGAGCTGGGAGCCTTTATGCAAACCGATTTTTTATGTATTTCTGTATTAAGAGTAGCATCGGGACCGAGGGTGAGGCTTGCTAGCTTTAAAAGTGCTTTAAGCCCTCCCTCCCCCACCCCACCCCCGGTGGTTTATTCTACTGGCCGTCCTAAGGCGGCGATCCCGGAGTTAGTCTTACTCTTTGTTGCTTTGTGATTTATTCTACGAGGCGATTTGTTTATGTCTTACCTTGTGTTATTTTGTTCTTGTGTTTTTCAGTCATTTTAGCATTGCATTATAGCATTAGCACTTGCTTGGGGAACAGAGACCTAATCTTAATGCTTTTCGTGCGTTTGTTCAATTTGCGCTTGTTTGGTTTTGTCTGTTTCCTCTTCCTCTGAGAAGGGCTGCGGTTTGTGATTGTGGCACTCCCTGGACTTTTCTCTTACCTTTTTTAATATATACATAGCCATTCGTAACGTTGACATGCTGTGTCACTAGTTTAAAGAAAGCTATACAAGTCAAATGCCATGTTGAGGTACTTGTGTTAGGAGGTAAAGTTATATATATAAGTTGTTGTCAATTGTAGCATTTGGATGAACTGATACCGATATAAAGAAAATAAGATAATACATTTATACATAAGCAAATACATTGTTTACATCTGTGTCTTTTTGTAGTATCTTTGCATTCCATTTCCAATGGAGTCTCTTCGAGGCTACAGACCTGGTAAGAGGCAGAAGAGTTTGACTTCATGTTATTTTTCCAGTTCTTTTGAGTAGATATTTGAACTTTGTAAAACCTTCTTACGGGCCGCCTCCAGTATCCACTGGGCGACGTCAGCCTCCGACTAGCACAGAAAGCGATCCGATAGCAAAAAGGCACATTTACATTTATTTACATAGGAAATTTTTAAAATAGGTATTGCGAATTGTACCGTATTATCTCGTAAACCAGACTGGCTACATTCATTTCTGCAATTTTACTTTTTGTCGCTTTTTCTATCGCTCCATGTAGCCCTATTTGTCGCTTTAATTCATGTTCACTGTTTTACTGCTCGTTGTTGTTGTGCGGATTTCTAAAGCTACCAGGAACCCGAGGCGCATAGAGACAGCGGTGATTGTTATGTACATGTATTTGTACAGCCTTGCTTTCATGGATCACCCATGCACGCTTGGTGCCGCTGTCTGTCACCAAGCGCCGTACCTGTCCACTTTATACTCAACCGAGGGCACGTCGAGTATGAGATCTTGTGGTCTGAAAATTGTCTCGACACGTGCGTGACTCGAACCCACGATATCCCGCTTGAAAGTCGAGTGCGCTAACCGCTAGACCACCACGCCACTTGTTTTACTACAGAAACGACTCTGCTTTTAAACTATGTGGCATGGTTAGACTGTATAAAGCTACACTAGGTTATACACTTATATATACTTTTTCCTTATAACACATTGTGATAGTAGGCACTCTGAAGAGGATATGTTTAGAGGTTGTGTATCTTCAGACTGTCTTTTGTTTTACGTGTACATACTCATAAAACAAAATATAGTCTGAAGACAGTCTTTCAGGCGTCACGTTAGTTTATCATACGTAGTAGCTGAATATACTTGCATGCGATTTCGACAGTAAAGTTTGTTTTATTTATTTATTTATTTTTTTTTTGGAATTTTTTTGTCTAAGAACAAAATTCTACTCTTCTTTCATGAATTTGAATTACCGATGTTTCGCAAAAATATTGTAAAAAATTCTGGAAAAAAATGAACACGCTGTTGAAAATCTGCCTCCAAGTTACCTAACCTATAGATCTCTGCATAATTTGCATTCTTTTTTACTATGGGAAAAATTAAAATATTTGATTTATAAAAAAAACAGTGACTAGAATAAAACGTTTAATGCATAGGTAGTTAAAACAATGGTTCTGCATTAAATCATGACAACAGTTTGAAAATTTACTTCTTCTCTGTAAAGCGCCAAGCAAAACACGACTTTCTGAAAGACGTCAAAAGCAGAAAAAGTATCTCTGAAAGCATACTGTAACTGTTGTCAAGAATTTAGTCAGCTAGTCAGCTATAGACAGAGTGGCTTTCAGGACTTGCAACTGTATGCATTTCTTTGTAAGGAGCCTCGTGTACTCAATTATTATGGGAACAATTTTATTTTGGTGGTATTTTATCGATTTGTAAATCCAGCGAGTCACTCACAGACAACTTTACTTTTAATCGATGAAATCGCATGAAATACACACAGACGAGGATTTGTAATTATTATAGTGTGTCTAATGCTAGTGAACATTTAATTGTACTGTTAAGGAGACTGGACACCCAGCAGCACACAACACTGAAACAACGTCGATTCAACGTTAATGGAACGTTTTGATATTGAATCAATGTTGATATGCACATGAAAAAATGACATTATTTCAACGTTGTGTGCCTGCTTAATGGTAAATTTTTCGTATTGTTTCACAAGGGAGACAACTTTTGCGACTGTCTTGCTTGCACACCAAGCCCAGTCTGAAAAGTGGTCTTCTCTGAAAGACAGCATTTGTTCCCTAAATCATTTCCTTTTTAGAGTAGACCACTTGGCAGCGAATGCTTTCCTTTTAGACTAGAACTCATTTCAGAAAATTCTTATCATTTTATAGTAGATTCCTCATCAGGAAGGAGGCAAACAATTTTGACAGCCCTGTTGTCTTTCCTGGAATCTTATCCATTCCCCCTTTAGTGTTATTTGTAGCAGGGATTTATATTCAACATGAATTCATTTTACAGTTTACTTAGGGCTTTATGTTTGGGAACTAACAATTCCGCTATCTTTGTGGGATCGTAAGACGGTAATACCTAGCAATACTAGATTTTGTGCATCAACAATTATATGCAATTTTCTTTCTGTTCTTTATGTAAATCAGCCCAGTAAACGCAAGTCATTTTCTCGGAAACGACCTATTAAATTCCTGTAGATCTGCAAATCGCGCAAGATTTTAAAATTATTGACAATCATATGGTCATAGCACCGATGCTTTTACATACATGCCTAAGCAGCGTAATGTGTGGAGGGGTCTTAGAGACATTCGGCTAGTTACAAGTTTATGCTATATATAAATGAAACAGAATAAAAGGTTAAAAGTGTTTGTACATTGAGAGCTTTTGTATTGTACAGGTTATTTTGTCTTAGTTTCAAACGCCTGCGGAGCGTCTGGGTCGTACATCCCAGTTTAAACCAATGGTTCTTTGGTTTAGATTTTGTGCCGGTGCATATTACCGCAGTTTCCTATTGCTTGCTTCCGGCCGTTGTAATCGCAATAATGTGACTGTACAATTAATAGATATCCATTTCGTCTTAATCTTCAACAAGGCCAAACCGTGATGCCAAGTGGAAAACGTAAATTGTATTGTCCGAGCCTCAAGCTACAAACAAAATGAAGCAGTAATGTTGTGTCTTCGTACAGGACCCTCTTGATGTAAATGGACGAATCCATATGGGCCGCGTCAAGCGAAATAAAGTCCTTCAAACATGCGCCAAATGCGCAGATTCAGATAATCCTGTGCATGCACCAAGTATTATCCGGATATTCTGCTAGCGGACAGTCGGAATGCCCTGATCAGACTGCGCGTATGCGCAGGCTTATCTGGATTCTTGCTGTCCTCATTCTCCCAAAGACGCGTTTTCGCATGACGCGGCCGATATTATATTATGAGATCACTGGAACAAATGCAAACAGGAAAGTTCCAGATCATTCTGCACATGCGCACAGTCCGAACATGACCCCTGCTGTCCAATTAGAGAATGCATGCATACTATAATATGAAATAAAGGCACTGCCTTTGATTCAACTACACTCTGCCAACTATTTTTTCTGATACGTGTAAGCTTTGACAGCAGTTTGTTTACAAACAAAGTTGGCCTCACCCTCCGGGGTCAACGGAGATACGTGATATGTTCGGCATTTTTTTTTATTCAACGTTTGAAATATATAAGCAATTTATATAGTGTCTTAAAGACGATTAATATGAAATGCCAAGCCTTATTTTTGCTCTGAAAAATAAATTAAAAACAAAAAGATATTCAGAATGCCGTCTGCTATTTTTTAGTTTGGCGCTATTAGGGTTAAATTGTCTTCAAATAGGATCCAAGATCAAATGACAGTAACTGAGGAAATCACAATATGTGCATGGTCTACTTGTTACTATAGAAAGCTCTGCTAAATACATAGTTCCGGTCAATCCACTTACACTGTGTTTACATTGGAAGTATCCTTTTTTGTTTTGTTTGTTTTATAAGACACTCAACAATCCACTTACATTGTGTTTACATTGGAAGTATCCTTTTTTGCTTTGGTTGTTCTATAAGACACTCAACATCGCTGACATTTTCTTCTCTATTATATACGAGGTGATAAGCACAGCTTATTTCCAAGCTACATCAACAAAGTTTTTACCGCCCCGCGGATCTAGCAGACATTCTGTATATTATCGGAACATTGTAGGATTTATGTATCTGATCACTTGGTTTGTCTTAGACTGGCTCCCGTCTAACTGATGTATGAATCAGCATAAAAGCGATTTAATTTGTTTTAAATTTTATCATTTGGAATATCCTTCTCTCTTATTTGGCTGAATTTCTGACTGGTAGGGGAGATGATATATATTGAGAAATAGTCAAGGAGAAGTATTTTACCTTTGTCATATTAAAAATGTAAAACGCATAGCATGGTGTCAGGCTAGGTTTGCCTACGAAGCGAAGGTTATAGAAGTGTTGGTCGAAGTGTTGGTGAAAAATAAGACACAGTTTCATTTTTTTTGCGATAGTAATGCTTGGCGTTTCATGCAAAGCGCATGCCTAGTACAGGATTCACATGAAAAGTCAAGCCTTATTTTCACTGAAAGATAAATTAAATGCCAAAAAAGTAGAATGTCGCCTGTTACTAGTTTATTGGTTGACGCCTTTCTGTCTTTTAAAACTGCTCATAGTTCAAACGTCACCACAGGTTTGCTTGTGTGCTATTGTAGTATACATGTATCAATAGTCATTTACCATATATAAAATAACACAATTACCCTAAATAATCAGACACCGTTACTCTTTACCGTATTTGTTCTAAAATTGCAACAGTCCATATGAGTACCTGTGACGTATCAACACTGCTGGATGAGTGTTAAACATTGTAGAGCCAGATATGACGTTCTGCGGCGTCTGAATTGGATTTTCATTGTTTGACCAAGCTTCCACCCGAATATTTTTGGTAAACACGGATTTTTTTTCTATACAGCTCACGTTTTACCTGACAAATAATCACTAGTTTGCATTCATGTCAGAGCTTGTTTGGCTTACAGTCATATATGACATTCATTTAGGAATTTCATGGTCCATTGCATTTTCGTATCAATAATCGCGTTTATATTTAGACCATGGCTGAATTACATTACTGTACATGGTTTTCTCAAAATCTCTAAAACAACTGAAGCAATCTGCATGCTATTTTGGTTGAGATTTGTATGGGTAGGGCAAAGTAAGATTTTCGACTCCATTCTAAAAGGTCATTTTGACAGGTTGACACAGCAACTGAAATGTCTCATAGACTAAAACAGTAAATGGCCGAGTTCTTCTAGTCTTCTTCCTAGAGATCGTTCTTCCAATTATTACCAAATTGCCTGTGGACTGTCCTTTGGAGAAAGCTTCCAAATGTGTGAAAGTTATTGGGAACCAGTATCTTGAACTCACTGTTGCTTGAATTGTTCAAGTCAGCCCGTTGGTGCTCTTGGATTGCATAATTAACATATTTATGTCTAACATTTACAAACGGTGTCTGATCAGGGTCTACACTGATAGCAGTAAATACAAGAATTTCTACAAATCATGGTAATAATAACTAAAGACTAACCAGACATATATATATTGGAAATGGACCAGCCAAAGAGATATGGTACAAGAGTCCACTTGGCATCAATTGGTTAACAGTAATATTTCCCCTCACTATCAATGAGCCTTAGAGGGCACTCTTTGATGGGCACATATGCTTAGCTTGTCCGCATGGTTCTCTCGTCTCGTTCCTATAAAGAAACCCAGTATGGTGCAAATAATAAAGCTTGTTTGGAAACACTTCTACAAAAAGATCTATCGGAACCTGAATTTTATGGTAACTTAGTCTTTAAAGTCAGAAAGACTGGCAAAACTAACTTTTCGGAACAGCAAGAAAGACTGTATCGCAAAAACAAAAAAAAAGTGGATAGGTAACTAGAAACGTATTCGGCGGCAAACTGAATGAATGGTCATTAATCATGTTTGTTTACTTTGCTTCCGTTTTTACTTGCACGACGATGAGTCGGTCCTCAGACTAAATGACGACGCCTTCCCCAGTCGGTTTAAGAAAGTTGACCCTAACTATCAATGTTTGCGGTCGAGTCCATCGTGGTTGTGTTTGTGGTTTTCTTGTGTTGTGGTTTGAGCACTGTGCTTTGTTTCGTCATGTAGTGTTTGTTATTATATGTTTGCCTTTGATGTTTCACTGATGATGTAGAGGAACACTATGCGGAGGTTTGTAATTTGGAGCTGCATCAGAATTAAGTGTGATGTTTTGCGTAAGCAAAACTGGTATAAGGTTCCCGATAGTTTATTATTCTGACCATTTCAAGGCAACTTCTCTCTTGCAGTTCTTTTCTTAATTGCACGACGGTGAATCGTTCCTTTGACTAAATTGCGGCTCCCTACTCAATCTTTTCAGATTATTCGTTCTTGACTATCAATGTGGTCGGGATTATCGTGGTCCTGTTTGTGGGTTTCTTGTGTTCTGGCCTTAGATCGCTATTGCGCCCTTTGTTTTTTTTTTTCTTTTCATCACAGTGTTTATTTGGTTTTTTTTATTCTATGTGTTTCCTGTGATGCTTCACACATGAGGTACTGAACCCCTACGTAGACTGAAATTATATATTTGTAATTAGGAAATGCATCAAAATTAAGGGTGAGGTTTCGCGCATGAAAAACAAATGTTTTAAGTCACATTTCCAATAGTTTTCCCACTGACCGTTCCAAGGTGGTTCCCCTGTTGTAGATTCTGACATTTCCTCGGTTTCTTCGCTTATTTTTTTTATTTTATTCTGTGTATGTGTGTGTGTGCGTGTGCGTGTCGTTGAATTTGAATTGTATATCAGCCTACTAGGAATCTTTACATAATTCTTTGAAATGTAATTGTCATATACTATGGATCCTCAGATCTGTTTATTTATCTAATCAAACTCTTCACATATTGATAAAAATAAAATTGATGTGACATTTTCTATCGAACTGTGCCTTTTAATGAAGTCAAAAGCTCCCACTGTCAGTTTCCTAAGGCTTTCAATACAAGTGATTATCAGTACATTTGAGTCAAATTCTTTGATGATAGGTGTCTTGCTGAGGGAATTTTCCGTTCCACTGATTTTATTTCTGTAGATTATGACCCTGACTCCGAAACCTCCAATTTAATGGCTGATTGACTATTAAATGACACAAACCAAAATGAAATCTTATATGTTACATAAGTGTCTTTGACATCTGTAACCCAAATAATCAAATAACAAAATAAAAGAGCGAATAAATTTTATAACAATTTTACAGTCATATAAGTGCGATCTGGAATTGAGTAGGGTCGATGCCATCAGGATTATTTGTTCACAAAATCAGTCGAGCCGCTTTCTCTTGTTTTAATGGCTAACTTTGTTGAATATTTCAGTAAGTGTCAGGTCGAAATTAATTAAATATGAACCATTTACTTCGGAGTGACGTTTATGAGGGAGGTGGGGCATCGTTATTTTCTTGTTCACGAATCGTCATTTAACCATGGAGACGGGTCATAAAAATATTATGACCTGGTGTCACAGCTCTTTAAAAATAATGACTAGGGATTGCTCTTTCTTCTATGGGAGTCATACGTATTCGCGCGGGGTGATTTTAATATTTTATTTCGCGTGGGAGTCATAATATTTTGACCGTTGGGGTCATAAAATTATGAACGGGAGTCACTGTTGTTTAAAGAATATTTATGGTGGAAGGTCGATATTATTGGGGGGCGGGGGGGATGGGTGGTGACGTCGAGCACCTTACTTCGTTACAACGGTTCCAAGACGTTTCCTATAGTGCAGTTCTTCTTTGGCATTGGTCCATATGCTCATTACGAAAACTCGCCTATTCAAATGTATTGAAAAGTTTACCACCAAAAAATGAAAACTTTTAGATGAAAACAATTCTTTTAGTTTTCATATTTCTGCTCAAAACATAGATTGTGGGTACTCGTTAGAACCGCCTCGACGACGCGGTTCTAACGAGTACCTACAATCTATGTTTTTAGCAGAAATAAGAAACATAATGTGTACCCCTGTAAAACCCAATTTTACTATATAAAAGTGGGGTTTAAAAGGTGGTCAAAATTATATAGGCGTGTTTTCGTGATGTGGATTTGTTTTGTTATTCGTTTTGTTCCCCATCTCTCCTTCTGTTTGTGTCTCAGGAAGGTTGTGTTTCGTGATTATGGGATTTTCTGAATATCTATACTAATTTGTTTAGTCCTAAAAGTACACCAATCTGAATTTCATATCATACAGTCGTCCAAACTATATTAAATCTAGTTATTATTCAAAGCTAAACCAACCCTACTCATACGGACAGCGCTCTGTATTAATCCATTCAAAACAAATACTTTATCAAGATCTAGACAATACGGCTTGTAATGCTTCGTATCATCTGGTTTTACACGATGTGTCATTTTGTCATCTAGATTTACCCGAGTACCCAATGCGGAACGGTTGCTCCGTTCAAATTCGTCGATAGAAGAGTTCCAAGGCTTAGGTTTAAAAAGGTTTGAAGTCAGTTCGTTCTATAACGAAAGAAGAAACTTTATAGCATATTTACAATCAATATCTTACAAGTATAACTAAATCCGTTGTTTTATCGCTTTATTATTTGTTTGTGTTTCTTTAATTAACCCTTAAAAGCGCCAAGTAAATTCTACAGCAGAGGCAACTTTTTTTTTCATAGAAAATGTCTTAATAGTTGATGTGATTCGTTAAGCAGACGATTCATATGAAATGTCAAGAGTTATTTTATATATATATATATATATATATATATATATATATATATATATATATATATATATATATATATATATATATATATATAAAAGTGTCGTCTGCTGTAGCTGTGATTATCTCTTTAAAGGTTAGTGACCGTCATTTTTTGTGTGTTTAAGGATACAATTGCAAGTTTACAAGTTTAAAATCTCACTCAGTGGTTGACTTAGATACATGTATTTAAGGCGCGTTGTGTAATAAGCGTTTGAGCCTAGGAGAGCAATAAATATGAACTTCACGAACAAAAAGAGCTTGGAGACGTTGTACAGCCGCCACATACAATTTAAGGGGAATAAATACACTTTCAGGGAAGGCAACTCTGTTAAAACTGTTTTGCGTCCTTTAGTTTAAACACAGTTTAATATAGAAATAATATCATTGCAATATGAGACAAGTAATGATTCAAATTAGGATTAGAACGAAAGCACATGTACTTATGTAGTTCTTCTCCCAGAAACAACTGTCATGTATACATAATGGCGAATTTCAAGCAAAGTACATTGAAACAAATAATATTATGTAGTGAACCTTAACAATGAAAAAACAACACAACACAATAAGCGTTGGTTATACATGTACGGGTGATAAAAATGAGGAAATGCCGATATAAACAAGATACGATTAAAAGCTACCGATTTAAAATCTCCCAAATGAACCCCCAATGCTCAAATGAGCTCCCATGTGGACTCCATTTCCATTTTAATTCGTCATCAAAAGATAAAAGCATTTTCAAACTCTTTATGCTTAGCAAGGGTCGGAACTGTTTACGAGATTGGGTGGGGACACACAGTCGGTGTCAATGAATGCGTCTTGTCAAAAGGAACAATAATATATATTGTTTAGGGGTGGGGATCTGTACAGTGTCCGAGATATTAAGCCTTACGTGAATTGGAGGCGGTAGGGCATACCTCGGGGGATCCACGGTCGGTGTCATTGAATACGTTTTATCATAAGGAACAACAAAATATATATATTAGGGGATGGAATCTGAATGGTTTCGGAGAAATTAAGCCTTCAGTGAACGGGGGGGTGCGGGGTGGGCATACCCCTGGGCACCCATGATTGGTGTCATTGAATGCACCTTATCATAATTAACAACAATATATATGGTTTAAAAATGGGGTTCTGAACAGTTTCTGAGATATTAAGCCTTATATGAACAGGAGGGGATGGGGCATATCCCCAGGAGACCCACTGTTGGTGTCACTAAATGCGTCTTATCATAATAACAACAATACATATAGCTTAGAGGTAGGATACTGAAGGGTTTCTGTGATATTAAGCCTTATATGAACTGGAGGGGGTAGGTCATACCCCCGGGGCACGCCAGGTTTGCATCATTGGATGCGTCATCATAAGGAACAAGAATATATATGTTTAGGTGTGAGGATCTGAACGGTTTCTGAGATATTAGGCCTTTAATGAAGTGAAGGGCATGCTCCCGGGGGACCCCGGTCAGTGTCACTGGATGCGTCTTATCAAAAGGAACAAGAATATATACTGTTTAGGAAGGGGATTTAAATGGTTTCTCTGATATTTGGCCTTTTATGAAGTGAAGGAGGCGCGGCATACCCCCGGACGACCCCTTGTTGGTGTCATTGGATGCGTTTTATCATAAGGCACAAGAATATTAGTGGTTTAGGTGAGGGGATCCTAACGGCTTCTGAAATATATGCCTTTGATTAAGGGTGTGGAGCATACCCCCGCGGGACCGCCGCTTGGTGTCATGGGATGCGTCTTATCATAAGGAACAAGAATATATATAGTTTAGGGATGGGGATTTGAACGGTCTCTGAGATATTAGGTTTTTTTATTGTGAAGGGGGTAGGGCATTCCCCCGGAGAGACCCTTTGAAACACTCTTGCAAAACTTCATATCCATAGCTTTCATATACCAAATTTCAGAACAATCTGTCCAGTGGTTACTGAAACTTTGTCCGGACAAAATTTGGGCGGATTTCTTTGAGTCCGCCATTTTGATTGTTGAAATCTCAAAACGATCCGTCCAGTGATTACTGAGAAATCGTCCGGACAAAGGAGCAGTCTCTATAAGGCTGTTTTCATGGCCACAACCGATTTTCTTTAAACTTTGCAGCTTCAAATTGATACATATTGACTGTCTAATGGTGAATTTCTAGACTCTTTGGTCCACTGGTTTTTGCTGTATACACTATTAAAGTGGGTGGGGTAATGTCACCCCATCAAGGGTATACCAACAAAAATGCTATGATTTTTGTTCAAAGTGCATGACTGGAGGCGATGTTTGCCGTATGCTTACTATCCTTTTAGGCATAACAGCCGGTGATAACACTCTTATAAATATCAAACAAGAGAAGAGTTTATACGCGCTTATAAGTTGTACCCAAATATTAGTAATTTTTATTCCCCAACTTTACGAAAAACCACAACACGTTTACAGTTTTGAACTTATTTCAAAGATCTTTCATAAATATAATGTTGATGAAATAGTCATTCTAGGTATATGTCAGAATTATTGCTAGTCCATAAAACTTAAAGAGTTACTTGCCCCTGAAATTAGATTTTACCCATTTTTTTTAAATCAGTGCATTTATCCGTTTGTAGTACTCACATTTTTATTTGGAATTGAATAAACCGATTCCATGCAAATATTATTAAATAGATGTGGACAAAGAAGTCATTTGATTTAATAGTGCATGCTAGCAAGCACATGAGCACAACATCTCACGGTACGAGCACCAACAGTACCATCCAGTGATTTGGTTCAGTCCTTGTGGTCTAAACACATTGAAAAACGAGCAAACAATTCTTACATAGTCGCCAACATATGGTATTTTACTATTGGGTATTTTGTTGCTAAGGCCTTCCACTTTGTAATTCTCCCATTAGCTGATTCGACAACCTACCTCACTTTGTACCTAGCCTTGAATCATTCGCCTCTTCAGTCGTATATTGCTTCTGAGATTTGGTTAGGAAGTGAAGCATATGAGAATTGATTTCATAACCCTTTAGTATTTCTCTAACATCCCTGAAGCCGCGGTCTACAACGAGTACATCATCTTCTTCAAACCAGTCAGTAATATTTTCTGCATTATTCTTTAACATGTGTTCGGTAATCTTAGCATCTGTGTTTTATCCCATCTGCAGGATATGGTCCCATCACAGTCAAAATATAACCATCAGTGGGCACAAGCATAATAGTTTTCAGAAAAAGCGTCCTTACAAAACTGCCAGATGATTCCGTAGAGATAACTTGCATGTTCTTGTAAGGTGGCGTCAGGCAAGGTGTCATTTTTGCCCCCAAACATTTGTGTTATTTCACCCTCTTTTAATATTTTGACTTCAGAGATGATTTTAGAATAAACAAGTTGCAATCGTCGAACCTGCGATGAAGTTTTTCTCTCTTGCTTACGCTTTCTCTGCATCAGTTTATGTCGTCAGTGTTTCTTTTACATTAGAAGAATTGATGTATATGTCGTCAGTGTTTCTTTTACATTAGAAGAATTGATGTAACAGACAGGGTAGCATTATTTGCACCCCTTTCATCTTAACAAATCAATCTTTGTGTGTTTACTTTGCTTGGAAGAAAGACGATAATTATCTCCGATGTAGACATTTTGAATAAAACATTGTTCTTTCAGAACAAGGTGTTTGTGCCCATGTAACATTTCAACAATTTTAGAAGTAAGAATTGGTTCTTTTCGCATTACCGCTGTTTGTTTTAAACTGCAAAACATACCCATCTTTATTGTTTTGCAACTTGTTTTACAAAGCAGGGATTGATTTTTCAAGCTGTTTAAGACTGACAAACGATTCATTTGAACTGCCTTATCCACTAAATTAAGAACTATTCGGACAAACCATTTACCGGAACGAAACAGAAAATAGTGAAGCAAAACCAAGCCGGGAACATATTGATTTTGTTTATGATGCTGCTGTTGACACATGGAGTACATCTAGCGATTCAGAGGAAGATCAGTAAATTAACAAATTCTTAAACATGTCGTGAGACCATACGGGCTTAAATTTAAGCACAGTATCAGTCTAAAATGAGGTTCCACAACATGAGCAAAGCCTGCTTTGGTGGTCAAAAATGTTTGACTGTTGACATATGTTCCATATGCACCTGGAAATTAAGAGTTCATAAATAACCAAAAAAAGGAAATGCTAGCATGCACTATTAAATCAGATGACTTCCTTGTCCACATCTGTTTAATAATATTTCCATGGAATCGGTTTATTCACTTTCAAATGAAGTTGTGAGTACTACAAACGGATAAATGCACTACAATTTAAAAAAAAATGGGTAAAATCCAATTTCAGGGGCAGGTAATTACATCTAGCGATTCAGAGGAAGATCAGTAAATTAACAAATTCTTAAACATGTCGTGAGACCATACGGGCTTAAATTTAAGCACAGTATCAGTCTAAAATGAGGTTCCACAACATGAGCAAAGCCTGCTTTGGTGGTCAAAAATGTTTGACTGTTGACAAATGTTCCATATACACCTGGAAATTAAGAGTTCATAAATAACCAAAAAAGGAAATGCTAGCATACACTATTAAATCAGATGACTTCCTTGTCCACATCTGTTTAATAATATTTCCATGGAATCGGTTTATTCACTTTCAAATGAAGTTGTGAGTACTACAAACGGATAAATGCACTACAATTTAAAAAAAATGGGTAAAATCCAATTTCAGGGGCAGGTAATTACATCTAGCGATTCAGAGGAAGATCAGTAAATTAACAAATTCTTAAACATGTCGTGAGACCATACGGGCTTAAATTTAAGCACAGTATCAGTCTAAAATGAGGTTCCACAACATGAGCAAAGTCTGCTTTGGTGGTCAAAAATGTTTGACTGTTGACAAATGTTCCATATGCACCTGGAAATTAAGAGTTCATAAATAACCAAAAAAAGGAAATGCTAGCATGCACTATTAAATCAGATGACTTCCTTGTCCACATCTGTTTAATAATATTTGCATGGAATCGGTTTATTCACTTTCAAATGAAGTTGTGAGTACTACAAACGGATAAATGCACTCCAATTTAAAAAAAAATGGGTAAAATCCAATTTCAGGGCCAGATAATTCTTTAAGTTTTATGGACTAACAATAATTCTGACATATACCTAGAATGACTATTACATCAACATTATATTTATGAAAGATCTTTGAAATAAGTTGAAAACTGTAAACGTGTTGTGGTTTTTCGTAAAGTTGGGGAATAAAAATTACTAATATTTGGGTACAACTTATAAGCGCGTATAAACTCTTCTCTTGGGTGATATTTATAAGAGTGTTATCACCGGCTGTTATGCCTAAAAGGGTAGTAAGCATACGGCAAACATCGCCTCCAGTCATGCACTTTGAACAAAAATAATAGCATTTTGTTGGTATACCCTTGATGGGGTGACATTACCCCACCCATTTTAATAGTGTATACAGCAAAAACCAGTGGACCAAAGAGTCTAGAAATTCACCATTAGACAGTCAATATGTATCAATTTGAAGCTACAAAGTTTAAAGAAAATCGGTTGTGGCCATGAAAACAGCCTTATAGAGACTGCTCCTTTGGGCGGAAAGAAGAAGTCACCCCACTTCGTTTGGGAGATTTAATAATGATACCGAATAGAACTCTTTCATATAAAGCACTTTTAAAGTTTCTTTACTAGGGTCTATTCTGAAAAAAAGAAAAAAGGATTTGCTCCTCCCGGGAGGTAGAACGTCTCCCCGTACACCACCATAGTGCAGATTATATTTCATTTCCTTTGGGATCATTGCATTCTTTGTGGTATATTTGAAAATGGAGTTCTGCTCATGTATACGCTAGAGGACGTAAGCAGTGTTGCAAACTTCATTACTGCTTATGAAGAGTCTCAGTGAAACCGAGACTCCCATTTTCTTATTCGTAGTGTGTGCTTTGTGTCCAAAGGCAATCTTTTTGACGTTTATTATTATTCAACAGTAGAAGATTCGTTTAATCTTGCAATAGATACCGGCTTGGACGACATAATTGTTACTGGCGACTTCAATTTCAACCTTTTATCAATACAAGTATCTCGTAAAATAACGTCATTGTGTACTAAATTTGCTCTTTACCAGACTATTGATGTGCCCACTCACTTTACTGACACGTCTAAATTACTAATTGACCTACTATTTGTTCATAACAAAAGTAGTCTGACTTTAAGTGGTGTTGGTGACCCATTTCTCGGACAGGAGCACCGCTATCACTGTCCTATTTATGGTGCTTTTAAATTTTGTAGACCCAAACTCAAATCAATTACATGTCAAATCTGGAGTTATGACCGATGTGACTTTGCACTTCTCAGAGCGAAAGCAGCAGAAACTGACTGGGATAGTCTGTGGGACGATGATTTGAACACCTATGCATCGAACATAACCAACCATATTCTTTCGATCGCCAAAGAGTGCATTCCCAACAAAACGGTACGAATTAAGCCAACTGACCGACCATGGATAACAACTGCCATAAAACGCTACATTAAGAAACGGAAACGAGCTTATAGAACGGCCAAGCGAACCAGTGTACCTGCTCTCTGAAATAAATTTAAAGGTTTGCTTAATAAGGTGGTGTCACTCATCCACAACTTTAAATCAGCACATACAGAGAAAATCGCTGAGAAGCTTCGGTCAGATTCTCTTTCTCCGAAACATTGGTGGTCTGTCCTTAAGTCTTTCATTTCACCGGCATCTAAATCTCCATTGCCGCCTATAGAACAAAATGGCACTACATACACCGATGATCAAGATAAAGCTAACCTTCTAAACGACTTTTTTCGTGACTAGACTGTCTTAAACGATCAGAACCCAGTACCTCCCAACATCACTCCTTATAACGTAACTTTATCTCTAGAAACAGTAACACTGACCTCCTTTAGGTCGAATCCGTTCTCCGTTCTCAAAACCTTGGTATTAGGGAAGGCTTCAAGACCCAATGGCCTAAATAGCATAATTCTCAAGGAGTTAGCTCACGAAATATCCGCCCCCTTTGTGCTTTATTTAACTACCCTCTATCAATTGGTCATTTTCCAGCGCCGTGGAAAGATGCTTATCTCTCTCCTGTTCTTAAGAAAGGCGAGCTTTCTCTTTTCACCAATTACAGACCTATTTCTCTCTTGAACTCTGAATCCAAGCTGTTCGAACGTCTAGTCGTTAAACATCTTTTCAATCATCTCCGCGACAATAGCATTCTTACTCCTTTGCAATCTGGTTTCATCCCTGGAGACTCAACTGTCAATCAGCTCACCTTTCTCTATAACACATTTTGTCACGCTCTAGACAATGGAAAGAAGGGCAGGGTTGTGTTTCGTGACATTAAAAGGCCTTTGACCGAATTTGGCATGCTGGTCTACTACATAAACTTCATGCTTGTGGCGTTTCTGGAATTCTCTTGGACTGGTTCAAAGATTATCTATCCAACAGAACACAGAGGGTTGTCCTCCATTGTGCAAACTCTGAATGGACTTATATTAGAGCTGGGCTTCCTCAAGGCTCGGTCTTGGGTCCCCTCCTCTTTCTAATATTCATTAATAACATTTTAAAGGAAATCGGCTCTAATATCCGTCTTTTCGCAGACGACACCAGTCTGTCTATAATATTTGAAAACCCTAACAGTTCTGCTTTACTTCTCAATAGTGATCTTCAAAAAGTCTCAGACTGGGCAGATAAGTGGCTAGTTTTAATCAACTCCCCCCCCCCCCCCCCCGCCCCCGTAAGAATGAGTCACTTGTAGTCTCTAGGAAACATAACAAACCTGTTCATCCACCACTCTTTATGCATCACCAGCAGATAAAAGAGGTAAGCGTTTAGGTCTATATCTTACGAATGATGGTTCATGGCATGATCACATACAGTATACAAAAGAAAAAGCTATGGCACGGGTAAATACTATGCGGAAACTAAAATTAAAACTCGATATAAAATTACTCGAGATAATTTACACAACATTCATCAGACCAATTCTCCAATATGGCAATACTGTATTGGACAACTGTGCTAATTCCGAGAAAGAGGAGCTCGAAAACATACAGCATGAAGCAGCCAGAATCGCTACAGGAGCTACACGTTTCTTTACACTATCTCTATAATGAGATCAAATGGGAGTCCCTCCAAAAACGACAAGATGACCACAATGCCACTCTTTTCTTCAAAATGAAAAATAATCTAGTCCTCCACTACCTTTCATCCCTAGTGCCACCAACCGTCGGGAATGCCTTCGGTATAGTCTTCGTAACGCAGACAACCTCCAAACCATCAACACAAAAACAGCTCTTTATTCTAACTAATTCTTGCCTTCTGCAGTTAGGAACTGGAATGATCTTCCATGTGAAGCCAAACAAATTGACTATAAATTCATTTAAATATTTTCTGGCTAGGGAGAGAGAACGCGCCCCAGTGTAATATTATACAGGTAAAAGGCTGTGTCAGATACTTCACACAAGACTACGGACAAATTGCAGTAGTTTAAATTACTACCTGTTTTCCAAACATATAACAGACTCACCACTCGGTCGTTTGGAACTGTTGAAGACACAAATCATTACTTCTTCGAATGTCGCATGTACGCACATCAACGCATCTTACTGTTCGACAGCAACTCCCAATTTTATGTTAAAACTCTAAACCTTCTATTGTTTGGTGATCCCACTTTATCGCTTGCAGAAGACACTCACATATTTGACAAAGTACAGAAATTTATCATAGATACTAAACGATTTTAATTTTATATCCCTACCTTTGTAGTATGCTCTGCGATAGTGTTTACCAAATGACTCTTAGTGCTGCCTTCCCGCCCCTGGTCGTGCATCCTTTTCATGCAGGAGTGGATCCTGTTTTCCATATTAAATTCTTTTTCTCATATTTAGAACTTTGCTGAATCTTTCTTATAAAGCAACCTGTTATTTTTTTTTTCTCATATTGTTTTTTTTTTTTTCTATTCTTAAACTTAAATATGTATTTATTTTCTTTACATTTCATTGAACAGTATATCATACTATTCATAAAATGTCTAGTGGTAAATTTCACTTATATTGGAACTTATCATGTATAATATATCCCTAAACTTTGTTAACAATTTATTGACCTGCTCAGGAGAAGAACCAAATAAGCACTATATGCTTCTGTTCCAGTTGTTAAATTTTGTATCGTTACTATTATCATATTATATGTTGTATTAATTGTTTCGAAATAAATATGTTTATACCAAACATCTCGCACTTTTGCAAGAACAACTTACAAATAGACATACTCATGGAACATCAAATGGAAATTCGTTAATAAGGGTTTTAATAAATATTTTGCCAGCACTATATATGATAATGAAGCTATATGAGTTCATTTTCCTTCTTTCTCTATTTAATGTCGATGCTGAACATTGCTCGTTCGACCTTACCAAGACACTAACAGGATAACAGATGTCACAAACGATTACTTGATGAGTGTGTTAAGTTGTCACCGTATTGTCTTTGAAACGTAGCGGTCGCACATACTAAAATGATTAGCCTAGGATGTCATTAGTAGAAAAAAGTTCATATAATGAGTACAAGTCAGCAAGTAAATTGGTCTTACCAAGGTCTCACATTATATCTCTGAGAGCTTATTTGATTTTGTAGCATTTTCGTGAACACAGAAACAAACACAAAAAGCGTTTGCAACTAGTGATTAAACATTCTGCTAGTTTAAATTATAACGAATCTGCATGGGCGTAGACAATGTTAGAGTTTGTCATTGCGGCGGAAGCACGTTATGAAAAACCATGTGCTGATCCAATGCTTTTCCATAGACTGCTTAACGATATTATTAATAATCATGTGTTAACTTCCACAAAAAGCTTGGTACATACGCGTACACAATCTTAGAGTTTATCATTGTTCAGGAAGCACTTTATGAAAGGACATGGACTGGTCCAATGCTATTTTCCGTGGACTGCTCAATGTAATTATGACCAAGTATTAGCTTTCAAAAAAAAAAAAAAAAAAAAAAAAAAAAAAAAAAAAAAAGACTGCTTGATAGATTAACATTTTGCTGTCAATATTCAATCAGCTTTAATATTTATTGTGTGCTCTGCGTAGACCAAGTTCTTTTCTTTTCTTTTTTTTTTTTTTTTTTTGTTTTTTTTTTTTTTTTTTTTTGTAGAAGCTATTAAGCTTATGGTGTTCCGATATGTGTTCGCTTTAGGTGTCTACAGTATTAGGAGGATTTTCAGAATTTTCATAGCTTTGAAACGAGCTTTTCAATTTGTCTGTTACTCCTAGTAACCATCTTTGCTCCATAAAGTCCTTACGTAATGCGCTTTACAACCATAATCTTCCTACTATCTGATATTATACGGCGAAACTGCCGTGACTACAGTGCTGCTATGAGAAGTCTCAATGAAACTGAGACACCGATTTACATTTTACATACATGTGTTTACGTAATGTGTCATCGTAAATAGCATTTTGCTGTAAAAAATTTAAGGGAACTGACAATTCCAGTAGAAATAACCAGGGTAAGAGAGTTTTTGTTCTGTTAACATTGGGATTTACAATTAAAGGAGAGAATTCGCTCTGTCCGGGAGCATATTCTTTTCTGTAGGAGAAGTTGAACTTCTACAGAAAAAGAACGTGCTACAGAAAAGAATACTAGAGACGAAATTTCATCTCTGTAAAAGTCGCTTCTCTTTGCAAACTGGCGCCACAATATTTCATATGTATCAAGTCAGCTATATAAAGATACTAGATGGACCACTTGAAGCGAAAAAGTGTCTTCAAACAAACGCAAACTGCGCATATTCACACTACTGGAATGGGCCGCGTCAAGCAAAAAGTGTCATTGAACATGCAAAAAATTCACGTATTCAAATTCATATCACGCATGCGCAAAGTCTCATTCGGACATTTGCTCTCCACTGATACATTTTGTAGTGTCCAATAATTTTGTTAGTGGACAGTGAATGCCTTGATCAGACTACGTGGATGCATATTCCCGAAGATGCGGCTCGGTGGCTCAGTTGGATGCGCCGTCCGACTGGAGACCAGGAGGTCGCGGGTTCAACCCCCGCCGAGGTCGGCAACATTCTTTCGTGGAGATTGATCATGAAATATTTTCTACGGTCATTCTCTCCCTTCCGCTGATTCCAGAAGGGCAGTTGTCAGTTTCTGGCGAAAGAATGTGCACAATACTGGTTAACCGCTTAGAGGACTAAGCCTGCCCAGTAAACGTGTGGTTAGGTAAACTGACCGCGCTCGACATGACCCCATAGGGTTGACTGGGCCGTAAAACTTCAACACAAACAAACGTGACCATATTTCAGTGAGACAGGCATTCTCATTACGCTTCTAGATGTTGATAGATTTTTTCATCTTATAACTCGAACTCGAATCTTACTAAAATATCAGTCACTATGGCATTTATTTCCTTCTAATTGGCCTTTGGACTACTTCTGAATTAATATCTAGCTTACAATTAGAACACATAATCGTAATTAGGCAGAGAAGAGCAAAACTAAAATCGTTTAATATATAAAGCATGTACATCGATCAAACGTGTTCAAAGTTGGCAATCCTAACTCAGAAAAAAACTAGAAATGTGTCAGTATAACACAGATGACCCCGCCCAGGGCCATCCCCACCCACACGCAGGTATTTTGCAAAAAATGAAGTTGAAAAAAGAACCATAACTCTCATAATAGTTCGCAGATTTTACCCTAAAGCGAACTTGACTATTTTTATGATTATATACCTGGGTATAAAATATGAATCCAATACACAAATCAATCTTTTTTTAAAAAAAAATATCGGAAGGAAAACATCTTTTGAAGGTGAAAAAGGGCCATAACTCCCATAATAATGGGTTGATTTTACCCTAATTGGAACTTGACTTCTATTTTATGATTATATACTTGTGTGTTAAATATGAATTCAATACACTAATTTTTTCAAAAGATATCAAACTGAAACTATTTTTCAACGTTGGAGAAGGGCTGTAACTCCAAATATAATTGGTGAATTTTACCCTAAATCAAACTTGACCTATATTTTATCATTATATGCTTGTGTATAAAATATGAATCCAATTCACTTATCTTTTCAAAAGTAATGGAACGGAAACCATTTTTCAAAGGTGAAAAAAGGGCCATAACTCCAAAAATAATTGGCGTATTTTACCCTCAGTCCAACTTGACATACATTTAATGATTATATACCTGTGTATAAAATTTGAATCCAATACACTAATCATTTCAAAAGATATCGAACGGAAACCATTTTTTCAATTATTTTTCAACATTAATAAAGGGCCGTAACTCCAAAAATAATTAGTGGATATTTCCCCTAAATCAAACTTGACCTATATTTTATAATTATATGCTTGTGTATAAAATATGAATCCAATTAATAAATCTTTTCAAATGTTATCGAACGGAATCCATTTTTCAAAGTTGAAAAAGGGCTGTAACGTCAAAAATAATCGGTGGATTTTACCCTAAATCGTACTTGACCTACACTTTATGATTAAATACCTGTGTATGAAATTTGAATCCAATACATTAATCTCTTCAAAAGATATCGAACGGAAACCATTTTTCAACAATTTTTCAACATTGATAAAGGGCCGGAACTCCAAAAATAATTGGTTGATTTTACCCTAAATCGAACTTGACCTATATTTTATAATTATATGCTTGTGTATAAAATATGAATCCAATATACTAATCTTTTCAAAAATTATGGAACGGAAACCATTTTTCAACGTTGAAAAATGACCCTAACTCCCAAAATAATCGATGAATTTTACTCTAAATCAAACTTGACCTACAATTTATGCTTATATAACTGTGTACAAAATTTCAATCCAATACACCAATCCTTTCAAAAGATATCGCACGGAAACCATTTTTCAAAGTTGAAAAAATTTCAAAGTTGAAAAGGGCCATAACTCCCAAAATAATTCGTGGATTTTACCCTAAATCGAACTTGATCTACATTTTATGATTATATACCTTTGTATAAAATTTCAATCCAATATACCAATCCTTTCAAAAGATATCGCACGGAAACCAAAAGTGTTACGTACGGGACGGACTGGACGGACGGACGGACGGGACAGACGGAACGGACGTACGTACGGACAGCGGTGATACTATATGCCCCCCCCCACCCCCCATTGAAAATGGCGGGGTCACAAAAATATGATGCATCTGTTAACCTAAAATGATTCTAATTGGAATGCACTGAGTAACGCATCGACATAACCCATATGTAAAATGCGGGCGGTGAACGCCTATGATTCTAATTGGAATGCACTGAGTAACGCATCGACATAACCCATACGTAAAATGCGGGCGGTGAACGCCTATAGCGGTTTGTGCATATGTTCAATCTGAACAGAGCTATCGTACAAAATCAGTATATCAACGGACAGAGAGCACTATGATTTAAATTTGCAAATGCAAAAAAGAAAAAAAAAAAAAAAAAAAAAAAAGAAAAAAAGAAAAAGGCAAGACCAGTAATAATGTGATCTTTGGTGTTTACGTACTTATGTCTGCTCCCAAAATATCATGATACTGTGCGAAAATATTTGCATGTTCTACTCTAATCCGTTAAAAGGGATGTTTGAAGAAAACCACTGGAGATCTCTTCGATGGATGTGCTGGTTCATGGAAAAACAAACAACGTCGATAAGTTGTCCAGAGTATGTAAGGAAAGATGTTACCACTGCATTAGGTCTATTAAGAGACTAAACATACATTAAGGACTTTTAAAGCGTGTCCGCCATGATTTCTGTTTCTTTCTGTTTGTATTTTATGCTGTACGTATCGTGGATAACATTTGAACCCAAAGTAAAGATTTGGTGCCAGTACAATATATTTAACCCTAAGGTTCTAAGGCGGTAGTTTTAGTATTGTTCGTTCTTTGTAGGGACATCTGGATGCTCGCTATGCGTATTTCTTTTCATTTTTGTTTATTTGTTTGTGTTTCATGCTTCGTCTTCTATGTTATCTTGTATTTGGCTGGTTCTGTCCGGCATTGTGATAATCTTGTTGGGGTAGGAGGGATGGTTGCTTCGTTTTCTTTGTTTGTAAAGTTTGTACTCTCTGCCATATCTGTTTACTCTTCCTCTTGCTAACATGAGTATGTACACTATGTCATGTGGTTGTATCTCTTCCTGAACATCTTCTATACTAGTTTTCATTTGTGTCGCGCCCTGCGAAAACTTGTTATCGGGCATATGCGGACAGCGAAGGCCCAGGTCAGCCTGCGCATTCGCGCAGTCTGATCAGGGCCTTCGTTGTCCGCTAACAGAATCATTGGACACTACAAAATGTATTAATGGAGAGCAAATGCCCGGATGAGACTTTGCGCATGCGCGGCATGAATCTGAATCTGTGCACATTGAGCATGTTCTTTTTGCTTGTCCATTTGTTGTTTTTTGTTTAATTTCCAATGTCATCGACATTTTAGGAAACATACAGTTTCAACCTAGGTTGTTGACATTCAGTAAATGAAAATACTATAGATTGATGAATGTTTACTGTCCTGTCAAAGGTTAGACGAGTCCACCTAAAATCCATATTCAGGTAAAACATGACCAAATATAGCATCTCGGACCTTTTTGGATATATTCTTAAAGCATTCGCCAATGCCGCCGCGAACATAACTGAAATATAAGGTATTGGTATCACTGGACAAATTTTTGTAGTGAATACATTCACAGTCGTAAACACCAACAAGAAAGATTGTGTATTGGCACCACGTACCCTTGTGTCAATATTTTAGTACTATTTTATTAGTATTTTATACAACGTTAATAATACCTTTTGTTGGGATTTAAAATATTTATTAAATACTTTATTTTATTTATAATTTCTTGGCTCAAAATTACAATTAAGATCAATCATATTATGAACTATAAAAATATTAGATCAATCAGAATCACTGTCAAATTAGCAGCCTCACCTTGGTGGCTGAGGACGTGCCCCCAATCCGTACACGTTTCACTCTTGCTTGCCGTATCAGTCGCGTAGGAATATTAACAAATGAAAAAAATGATTGCAAACATTGAATATTGTTTTCATGTTAATGACTTAATAAAGGTTGAGGCCGAGTAAAAGAACAAATATAGAATGCGATATGCTAAAGATCAATCGTTATTACCGCCCTACAACAGCAACGGCGATCTTTGACTGATGTTGTTGAGATTTGGCATAGTGTGCAGAGACCGGAAGGCACGGATACCCAAAGCATCTCAACAGGATGTGGGCTTTTGCAAGTGCAAGACGTTGTTTTATTCATTTTATCTTTTTTTTTTCTTTTTATCACTTTCATGTGTTTTGTTGTTCTATTGTTTAGATTATGAACAATTAATCTTCATTACAAAATCACGCCTATTCAAATATATTGAAAATTTCACCGCCAAAAACTGAAAGTTTTCAGATAAAAAATCTGATATTTTTCACATTTCTGCTCAAAACATAGACTGTGGGTACTCGTTAGAACCGCCTCGCCGAGGCGGTTCTAACGAGTACCCACATTCTATATTGTCAGCAGAAATAAGCAAAATATTGTATACCCCTGTAAACCCCAGTTTCTCTATATAAAAGTGGGGTTTAAGTGGGTCAAAATTATATAGGTATGTTTTCGTGATGTACAGCGAAAAATACAGAACACGTTAAGAAAGACCCACCTCCTTGCATGAGAAAATACGGATACTTGTATAATATACCATTCGTCTTGCTTATTCCACGGTACCGCCAAGAGCACATTTTCTATGCTTTGGTATTTTACGCAGATTTGTACAGTTTACAAATGATATTTAGGGAGAAATTACTTTTTCCCTCCTTTTTTGTCATAATTTTATACGGGACCAAAACAATAACAAATAGAAAAAAACGAATACACATGGCAAGAAAACACGAATAAAAAATTAATTATTTTAAGAAGGTCGAACTCTTGACCTTGAATCTTCTCAACTGTGTGTGTTTCTAACTATCTACATGTAACTAACTGAGCTGTACTCAATCCGCTTCAAAACTCGAATGACAGTCAAACCTAGCAGATAAACCGGAAAATACCGAGTGTCAAAAAAATTTCCGTAACTACCTGCTTTACCTTGACCCTGGATTAGTCCAATAATAAAAGTACATTGACACGACAATAAAATTTCTTCGATCTATACTGTAACATGGTCCACGTCAAGCGAAAAAGTGCCTTCGAACATTCACACAATGAGCAGATTCAGATCATCCTGCACATTCGCAAAGTCTCATCCGAACCTTTGTCCTCCACTGATACCTTCTATAATAGCCATTGATTCTATTAGCGGATAGCAAAGGCCCTACTCGGACTGCGCGGATGCGCAGGCATCCGCGCAGTCTGATCTGGGCCTTCGCTGTCCACATATGCCCGCAGACGCGTTTTCGCGTTAACTCAAATAACTAAAGTAAACATCATGGAACATAATCTATAAGGTATAGTGTGTCATTTATTTTATTAAATTGATGCAAATATGTTCTAATTCTAATGTCGTTTTGTAATTTGAAGAAAAGCTTTTAGGCGTTATATTGCCGCGGAAAACAGACATACACCACTCTGTGACTGATGATGCGCCGTTAGAGCAGCTGTTGTCCTGTTATTTAATTAAATATAGTTTTCAACTGTACTGTTGTCGTGTTATTTAATTGAATATAGTTTTCAACTGTACTGAAATTCCATCCTCAGTAAAACTTCACCGTGACTGATTCAAGATAGATTTTGAGACCCTAGATATTATTCCAATAGCTCAAGAAAACAAATCAGTAGGGATATCGGTTGGTGCCTAATGCTCTGGCTCTAGTTGGGCCCTGCGGAGTCCAACTGTTGGTTTTCTTATGCTTCAGCATTTCATTTATTTCTTGCTGTCGAGTCATGAGTTATGCTTCAGCATTTCATTTATTTCTTGCTGTCGAGTCCTCATCGTTGTTTCATCTCCGTGTTCGACTGATGAGTTAGAAACCCTTCACGCGGTTGAACAAATGTCTTGTGTATACCACGGCAGAACTAAGGGCGAGGGTTGTAGCCACGTAAAAAACATTTAAGCTCCCCCGACCCCCCCCTCCCCGCCCACTTACTGACCGTCTAAGGCGGTGCTTCTGCTGTGGTTTACTGTTTCTGCCATTGTATGTCTTTGCATGTATGTCCTGGTAATTTTTGTTTTATTTTGGATAGCCATTTGGCCAATTATTTAGGAAAGTAACTGTCCTTTTGGCTTTCTGTTTTTAGTGTTGTGAATGTGGTGCTGTTGCTTTATGTGTGTCCTTCTTACCCTTTGGTGTCTTGAACGGAAGATGTTAGGTAATTGTATCGATTCCTGATCATTGCCTTCATTTCTATTTTTTTTTTTTTTTTTTTTTTTTTTTTTTTTTATTATGGTCCTTTTTTTCTTTGTTTTTATTTTTGTTTCAATAAATATATATTGTGTATTCATTAGAATCGCCTCTTCGAGGCGAGTTTAATGAGTACACTTAACACACTATTTTTATAGCAGATCGAAAAAACATCCCTAAATTGTCCCCATTTTCTCCCTGGCTTGGCGTTATAACAACACACAGTGGTTCAAACTGCACATGTCTAGAAAAAATCTCATGGTCCCAAAGACCATGTGTGTGTGGGGGGTATGTGTGTGTGTGTGTGTGTGTGTGCTATTCTCCATGAGACATGAGTTCTGAGCGCCATTTGTGTATAAGGAAGCATTATTAGGAAACACAGAAGTGCAAGGCAATAGTAAATTAGATGGTGTAATGTACGAAATCTATACATCTACAATATAACATTATCTAAGCACTTCAAAGTTTCCCTAATATAATAATAATATACATTAAACAGCACTATGGAAGATAAGGTTTCATTACTTAATTTGTCATATCATATATTTAATTTAATCACACAACGTTGCTATTGTGTTATAAGACCCCGAGGTTATAGAATGTCTCAGCAGAGCATGAATTTTACCCTGCTAATAAATCTCAAATTACTAATAAATGCAAATTCTTTCTTGCTAAACATGGCTGCGCATGAAAATGTCTCTGCTAATACGTAAATATGAAAATGCATTAGCAGAGAAAAGTTCATGCTCAGCTGAGTTGAGCATGAAAAAGTTTTATAACCTCAGGGCCAGATTTGAGCCGTCTGATGAGGTTCTACACTGTTTGAAAACATGGTTTAGATCCGCAGGGCTGAAAAGAATTAAGGGGACTAATTGCACTTGGTAGTTTTTCCGCAACTGTACAAGGAAGATATTTTTGTGACTCCATGTTCGCTTTCCTGCAGATTGTTAGTGAAAACGGGTGCACTATTAAAAGGAAAGCATTGGCTCACAAGGATGACAGTTTTCGCCTCTGTTAGTAAATTAGTTCTCTTAAATCTGATTAATTTGAATATCTATTTTGTATGGTTGACAACACCAACAAGAAGCAACTTTATTCCATTTATTCCATTCGACATTTTGCTTTACGGGTTTATCAAGAACTTCGTAAACTTCAATAAATTTGAATAGCAGCAGTAAATTTAAATATCAGCAAACGACATATTACAGACTTGTTATTCTTAGCCATCACGAAACATATATTTTTGACCCCCTTAAACCCTACTTTTATATAGTAAAACTGGGGTTTACAGGGGTATACATTATTTTTCATATTTCTGCTCAAAACATAGATTGTGGGTACTCGTTAGAACCGCCTCGGCGAGGCGGTTCTAACGAGTACCCACAATCTATGTTTGAGCAGAAATATGAAAAATATCAAGAGTTTTTTGTCCGAAAATTTTCAGTTTTTGGAGGTGAAATTTTCTATATATTTCAATAGGCGTGTTTTCGTAATGAAACAGGATTTAACTTTCGTTTATATTTTCTCTTCTGCAAACTTGTTACAAATTTAATTAGACATACAATGCACTTTATTTCACATGCAGCTGCGCTTCATAACTAGATACATGTATGTTTATCTCTGACGACTGCTATTTAAGGGTACAGACGGTCAGACAGAGGAGAAATCCGCTTTATTTGGATTTTTAGCTGTCTTGACTTATAAGTATTCCAACATTTTTACTTTGTCCACTTGCCTCATGAGATATCTTCTGTGGACATATCAAGAGGGAATTCCATAGAGGACTGTTTATTATTATTATTATTATTATTATTATTATTATTATTACTATTATTGTTATTATTATTAATCTTAGACCTTTTATAAAACCAACGGTGTATTATTTGACTGATTAATATCAATCCCTGTAATAAACTGCTATTGCAGATACATTTGTCTTTGAATATGCACCTTAACAGTTTTATTTATTCATTATTTTTTTTTCTTTTCAAACTTCAGACCGTTCAAAAAAAAAGACTTTTATCAGTTGACTGATTAATACTAATCCCTGAAGAAAAAAACAAAGAAACAAAAAAACAAGTATTGCAGATACATTTGTCTTTAAGTATACGCCTTTCCACTACAATTTATCTCTTTTCAATAGCATATTCACGTTCCCCAGAGAAACATTTCCAAATTGAAGACATTGGTCTGAATATCTGCAGAAAGTGCTACATGAACTGTCTCAGACGAATTCGATTCATTATGTCGCATCTGTAACACATTACGTTAACTCGTCAATGTAATGTACACCGCATGTTCCCCCCAAACTATATAGTGAAAATCGAGATATGCAGGTGTAAATATTATTAAACCAATTTTAAGAATGTTTTAGTTTTTTTTTCTAATCTAGATTCAGTTTAATCTTTAATTTCTGTCAGTATTGTATACTGCATAAATATGCTTTAATGTACTTAGTAACAAAAGTATCCACTTTTTCTCTGTAAAATGATACTAATGGAAATTCCATGGTTTACATAGCTCTGTGTAAGAGGAATTTCCACATAAAAACGCATCACGAAAACATAACTATATAATGTTGACCCCCTTAAACCCCACTTTTATATAGTAAAACTGGGGTTTACAGGGTATACATTATTTTTCTTATTTCTGCTCAAAAAACACATATTGTGGGAACTCGTTAGAACCGCCTCGTCGGGGGGTTCTAACGAGTACCAACAATCTATGTTTTGAGCAGAAATTTGTAACGAGTACCCACAATCTATATTTTGAGCAGAAATATAAAAAAATAGAGTTTTATCTGAAAATTTTCATTTTTTTGGTGGTAAAATTTTCAGTATACCTGAATACGCGTGTTTTCGTAATGGCGAGGTGCTTCTAATGAGTTACCTTAATATTTTTTTTTTTTTGATCAGCGAGGTGTTTCGAATGAGTGTCACCGTAGCGCATTGTGTTTTTTTTTTTGTTTGTTTTGTTTTTGTTTTTTGTTTTTTGTTTTTTTTTTGGGGGGGGGGGGGGAGCGTGGGGAAGGGGACGTGGGGAAGGGGCGGGGGGTTGGCTTACGGCACTTTCAAGAATATTTCGCTTATATCGAGCCGATCGTTCGATCGTCAGCTCTCTTATCCACTAGGCTACGGGGAGCCGCCGCGCACTGTGCTAACTAGTAATGTGTAACACTATGTTTCCCCGTAACATCACGAAAACACGCCAATATAATTTTGACTCCCTTTAACCCCACTTTTATATAGTAAAACTGGGGTTTACAGGGGTATACATTATTTTGCTTATTTTGCTAAAAACATAGATTGTGGGTACTCGTTAGAACCGCCTCGGCGAGGCGGTTCTAACGAATACCAACAATCTTAGTTTTGAGCGGGAATATGAAAAATATCAGAATTTTCCTTTTGTGGTTGTAAATTTTTAATATTTTTCTATAGGCATATTTTCGTAATGAATATAGTGAAAACAGGGGCATGCAGGTGCCTGTATTTTTAGTCGGATTTGCAGAATGAAGTTTATAAACGGGCTTTCCAAAGTATAGTTTAACTTCGAGCAACATTTTGCTGCATATCTCTGTCTTAATGTGATAAATAACCACAAAAAGTTATTATTTGCCATACTATATGTCAAAAATTCCAAGGGCATACATAGCTCTAAATCAGAGGGATATCAAAATAAATACTTTTTATGATTCCTCCACCAAACAATATGTTGCCGGTACTCTAATGATTACCCACGACATATGTCTTTTGTGGGAGAGCACATATCAATATGTTTGTTAAAAAAACTGGCCTATATAATGATTAAGTAGTGTATAGTTTACGTAAAAATATTATCGTAAAGATACAATAATGCAAAGGCCCTAGTCAGACTACAAAAATTGCACAGGCTCATCTAGCTTGATTTTTATTATGAGTGTTGGAGGAGGTGGTGGAAAGAGAATGATAATTAATTTTGAAAACCAAATTCTTTGTATGTGAGTATATACCTGAAAAGGCTGAGTTTTGTAACCATTTATTTTCATTATTAAAAGGTTTGTTTTATTTTATCATTAATAACGCAAAGCACATAGTTCTTTCAAATAACTTGATAAAAACTGTCTCGTATAGTCTTACTTATTCAGACTTTAAGACTTCCACAAATGTTTGAATAGATGTGCAGCCATCTTCAGCTAATGATTTGGCCACTTCATAACGTCTGCTTCCAATCGAATTCTTGAAAGCTCTTGTTATCTCTGTGATGTCTGAGCGCAGACCGCTTAAAGGGAATGTGTGCCGCATTCCATTTATGTGCACATATTCCCTTTAAGCGAAAAGGAGACTGAAAAGGGGTCTGCTCTAAAAGTGAAATCCTTTGCATACAAGGGAAACCAGTTATGTCCTTCTAGCAGAAGGTGTTGGCGTGCAGAATAGCAAAATGGAAGACACAAAATTTTCTCCCTTGAAACCAGTGGCGGCAAATCTTAAAAACAGCCAGTCTTCTTAACCCATTTATGCCGAGTGGACCTTTCTGCCTTTATGTTTTGGACAAGTCTATTTCCTGTATATCTGACTAATTTTTATAATTATCTTGTTTTGTAGAAATTTCATTTCTTAATGCAAACAGTGAAGACCCTGTTGCGTTCTAGCGTCTGTTCTCGTTCTACACTGTTTACCAGTGTTCCATTTATTGGACACTAGGCTTAAATGGGTTAATAAAATGGTAATTGGTTGCTTTCTAGTTCAAAACGCTGACGCATACTCGGATGCTTCTATGAACTCCAAGGTCATATAAACGAAATTGATTAATTTCACAAATACAAATCGAGCCGCAACGTGACAAAACGTATCGTCTGATATAGCTACATTGAAGACACCAATGTCTGCCCGTCTCGCCGTCTGGGCAGAGTCTTCATTGTCCACATGAAGTAACTTAGCATCCCTGGATATCAAAATTGTGCCGAGTGAAGATTCTGATCAGACTGTGTGAATGCGCAGGTTGATCTGAATATTGACTTGGCGTAAATGTTGGAAGGTCCATTTTCTGATGTCGTGGCACAATTTGTTAGCAGTGGATTCTTTAGAATTTGTGAATCAAATGTTAAAAGCCGGACAAAGAAAACAGTTCTAAGTATTTTAAAGGATGTTTTAACACCCATCTTGAACGGTGCTTTATTTTAAAGAGAATGTGTTGCTTTTAGAATGTTACACCACCTGTTTGCTGCTGCAAACTGCTATTATAGTTCATAATTAAAGACATAAAAATAAGATGTGTCATTAGTCTTATCACTGACAAGAGACTGGGCACAACAAAGCCTACTATACAGACAATAAACCATAGACAGGTAGAACCCAATAGGGTAAGTCAGTACTGGCTTATTTATTTGTTCTCTAGGTAATGTCAAATGAGCCTCGGCTGGAATGTTCTTGGTTTGATTTGGTCGTTAATGTTGTTCTTACCAATGAGAGTTTGTAAGATTCGAAGTATAACTGTACCTGCTAGATACATAATGAGCCGACTCATCTGGATCTACACCTTTTGCTAATGTGTTCTTGATATACAAGTGTTACCTTTTGGCAGCAGTGGGTATAGAAATGGAAGAGTATATTTCAAAAACTCAGGGCTGAAAGGGTTAACTATGTTTTTGTGCTTCTTTTAAAAGCATTTTATTATTTTATGTAATTTAGTACAGACGACTTAGCCCTCCTTGTATTTAACTCGGTCTGAAATACTGAATTATGACCAGAACACCTTTATAAACCCTGTAAGATAGTATATCGATACAAAATCTGCAAATATGTCTGAGCGTAAGATCGTGTATCGATACAAACTCTGCAACATGCCTGAGTGTAAAATAGTGTATCGATACAAACTCTACAAACATGCGGAGTGTAAGAGGGTGTATCGATACAAACTTTAGAAACATGCCGGAGCGTATGACAGTATATTGATACAAACTCTGCAAACATGCCTGAATGTAAAATAGTGTACCGGTACAAACTTCCCGAGTGTAAGATAGTGTATCGATATAAACTCTGCAAACATGCCTGAGTGTAAGATAGTGTATCTATACAAACTCTGCAAACATGCCTGAGTATAAAATAGTGTATCGATATAAACTCTGCAAACATTCTCGAGTGTAAGACAATGTATCGATACAAATTCTGCAAACATGTTCGAATGTAAGATAGTGCGTCGATACAAACTCTGCAAGCATGCCTGAGTGTAAGATAGTGTATCGATACAAACTCTGTAAACATGCCCTAGCTTAAGATTCCGTATCGATACAAACTCTACAAACATGCCGAGTTAAAGATAGTGTATTGATACGAATTCTGCGAAAAAATTCCGAGTGTAAAATAGTGTATCGATACAAACTTTGCAAAATGCCTGAGTGGAAGATAGAGTATCGATACTAACTCTGCAAATATGCCTGAGCGGCAACACAAACAGAAAGGGCCTTGACGGAAACAACAAACCGAATTATTATAACTATTGTTATTACTATTATTATTATTTGTTAATAATATTTTTTTCAACGTATTGCTTTTAAAAGCCTTTGTAATGTGCACCCCCCTTTGTTCACCAAATTATCTAGTGATAAAGGTGGTATATCGGAATACTCATTTTAAAATATACCCAGGAAATGCCACAATGACAAAGCACAGCCCTTACGATGTACCAAAAGAATCCCATTACGAAAACGTGCCTATTCAAATATACTGAAAATTTCACCACCAAAAACTAAAAGTTTTCAGATAAAAATTCTAATATTTTTTTCATATTTCTGCTCAAAGCAGAAATAAGAAAAATAATGTATACCCCTGTAAACCCCAGTTTTACTATAAAAGTGGGGTTTAAGGGGGTCAAAATTATATAGGTATGTTTTCGTGATGCGATACACCTCTACCTCATCTGTGTAACGTTAAAGTGAAATAGTTAAAACCACTCTGATGAAACAGAGCAAAAGGCTCAGTGGCGACCTGAAGCCAGAACACAAATAAACCACAAACGGGACCACGATGAGCCCGACCATAGACAAGATTTCAGACCTTTGCGGTTCTTAAACCCGTCTTTAAATTTGTTTTTTGTCACTTAATTACTTGTACTGCAAACTATGTCTCAATTTGCTAATATCAAAGTATTCCCCACTTTTCCTTATCATATACTGAAATGTCCTAGCTTACATATCTAACGATCTAGTGGTAGGCAGATAATAATTTTTTATTACTCGATAAAACATTTGTCGTGAGTACTCGGTAGAAGCGCGTCTGCTCTGCAGAGATACTTCTTATGAGTACCCACAACATATGTTTGTTGAAAAATGTCAATATGTTTCGTTGAAAATAGCGCTTTAAATAGAGCTATGATTATACATTTCATTTAGCCGTCTTACAGTATTGTTTATCATCGTTTTTACCGTATAAATATTGCTCTTTTGAAATTTTGTCTACAGTCTGTTTGAATAAATATACTGAACCAAAAAAAGAAACTTTCGCAAAGTAGGTCTTAAACTTATAAGGTTAAATACAACATGTAGAAAAATGGGTATATGTAGTAGTTTACACTGACGTCCTACTTTGGGTAATCGGTCAGATAATCACCTCATGTCGAACGATATCGTCTGTTTTGACAAAACCTCCATATTCACGTGCACGCACGGGGTGGACATATCTGGTTTACGTGTGTAAACTTTTTTCACTGCAAATTATTGCACTTGACGACTACAGTCATAAAAATATCTAAACACTTTTATATCGATACAGTTTGGGCAAAATTTCGATGCCTCGAATTGCTAAACATTTAAGAAAGAGAGCCGTTGGGATGCTGGAGGCAGGAGCTTCAACGGAAGATGTTGCTGCGCAAGTTGGATCATCTGTGCAGGCAGTTAGAAGTCTGAGACGACGGTTTGTGCAGACCGGAAGCACGGAAGATCTTCCATGTAGCGGTAGACCACGTGTGACCACGCCGGCGCAAGACCGCTATATTTTGAACCAACGAAATCGTTTTTAACTGCGACAGCTACAGCGTCTGTCATCCCAGGTACTCATAACCCCAGGATTTCCGCTCAAATCGTACGAAATCGTTTGGCTGAGAACAATTTACGTGCACGTCGTCCCTACGTCGGAACAGTATTAACGGATCGTCATCACCGTGACAGGCTTCAATGGGCTGATAGACACATCAACTGGACAAGGCAAGACTGGCGAACGTTTCTTTTTTCAGATGAAACCAGGTTTGCATTGTCCAATAGTGATGGTCGGATCAGGGTCTACCGACATAGGAATGAACGTTACGCTGACTGTTGCGTTCTTCAGCGGGATTGTTTTGGAGGTGGGGGTTTCGTGATGGTCTGGGCCGGAATAAGTTATGGGTATCGTACCCAATTAGTGGTCACTGATGGCAATTTGAACGCTCAAAAGTATAGAGACCGTGTCCTTGCCCCACACGTTGTTCCTCTCTTACAAAATCACGGCGTTATTTCTGTGTTTCAGGAAGACAACGCCAGACTTAACGTCGCCCGTGACAATATCCAGTTCTTGCGAAACTAAAATATTGATTTCACAGACGACTGGCTCTCAAAAAGCCCGGATCTAAATCCCATCGAGCACCTTTGGGATAATCTTGACACACGTGTACGGCAACGTCAAAATCCGCCTGGTAACGTCAATGAGCTCCGTGACGCTTTGCTAGAAGAGTGGAATAATATACCCCAGGCTCAAATAAATAATCTCATCCACTCAATGCGTTGTCGCTGCCAAGCTTTTAGCAATGCTCTCGGTGGGCATACTCGTTACTAAAGCCCCCCCCCCCCACCCCCCCCCCCCCACCCCCCCAAAAAAAAAAAAAAAAAAAAAAAATGAATCGACACCTACCTCAAATGAAATTGAAAAATCCAATGAAATTGATAATTTTCAGACTGTAAATGAACTTTGATGAATTGATTTTAAATTATTGTGCAATAACACATAGGAATAAAAACAGTTAATATACACATATGTGGAAACAGTCCCATTGAAGTCTCGCGAAA
Organism: Anodontia alba; assembly: GCA_964016985.1. Classification (NCBI taxonomy): domain Eukaryota; kingdom Metazoa; phylum Mollusca; class Bivalvia; order Lucinida; family Lucinidae; genus Anodontia; species Anodontia alba. The sequence goes on from OZ024829.1 coordinate 64,734,131, forward strand.
GTTTCTTTTTTGGTTCAGTATATTATGTCTATAGATAATGTAAAAATTACAAAGATAACATGATGAATTTATCTAACAATAATTGTTACACTCATAAATAGCATCATTTTGATACCCTGCCACACAATAGTGGCAGGGTATTATGGTTTCACGCCAGACGTTCGTGTGTATGTCCGTCCGTCCGTCCGTCCGTCCGTCCGTCAGTCGTCCGTCCGTTCCCCCGTCCGTCCGTTTTTCGTTTCCGGATGATAACTTGAGTAAACATCAATGGATTTTCACCAAACTTGGTATGTGCATTGATGTTGTTCTGGTTTGGGATTGCTAATGGGCAAGTTTTGTCAGTTTTTTACGGAGTTATCTGCCCGGGACACGCCCATAATTTCATTTCCGGACGATAATTTAAGTAAGTAATAAGGGATTTTAACCAAACTTGCTATCTGCATTGACATTAAGGAGATCTTGTTTGGGATAGCTAATGGGCAAATTACGTCAAATGTTTACGGAGTTATCTACCCGAGACACGCCCATGTTTACGTTTCCGGACGATAACTTGAGTTAAAAATACAAGGGATTTTAACCAAACTTGCTATATATATTGACATTAAGGAGATCTGGTTTGGAATTGCTAATAGGCAAATTTCGTCAAATATTTACGGAGTTATCTGCCCGAGACACGCTCATATTTTCGTTTCCGGGCGATAACTTGAGTAAATAACAAGTGATTTTAACCAAACTGGCTATATGCATTGACATTAAGGAGATCTGTTTTGGAATAGCTAATGGGCAAAATTCATCAAATCCTTACGGAAGTATTTCCGAGACACGCCCATATTTTTGTTTCCGGACGATAACTTAACAAGGCCTTTCACCAAACTTGCTATATACATTGATATTATCAAGATCTCGTTTAGGATTGTTATCTGTCCATTGATTTTATCAAGATCTCGTTTAGGATTGTTATCTGTCCCTCCGTCATTTTCTTTCCAGATATTTTCGCTACGATAACTTTAATACATAAACAAATAATTGCTGTGGCGGGGTATTATGCTTGCGGTGCTTTTATTATTTGTTAGAACTGAACACAAAGCATTTCAACCAATTACAAAAAATGCAGAATTTTAAGGTTTCCGTGATAAGTACTAGGTAAATGACGGTAACAACGCTTCTTCAGTGTACATGCTCAGTTTATTTACAATCAACCGCGAACCTTATTGTGCGTTGTATTTTTGGATATTTAGCGACTTGGTCGGACTCTTCGTGAAGAACCCTGTTAAAAGCTGGTTGTCTGTCACTTTGATTGGCTTTTTCTTGCAGTTGACTCCTCGTCCGTCTTTTTCATAAACGTTTTGAATAGATAATTTGTATGTTTTCTGTACTGATTTGAAACCCTACACGGGCAAAACATATATGTGCAGCTAAAACTTCTGCCAAGGTAGACCATTTTTGTGACTTCCTGTTTGCTTTACTCCCCGTCAAGTCCCTTCTAAAATGTTTCTACTCTATAAGGAAGGAATTTGCTCCCCCTTATAGAGTAGAAACAATTTCAGAAGGGGACAGGAGCAATTTTGACAGAGGTTTCTCCTATTGGGGTATCAGTCTCTTCAGCAGTATTGTTGGTGACTGTTTCAATGCGATAGTGTTCTTTTGTTACAGTTATGCTGTGTATGCTCGTTATGTTTTCGAGAGTGTTGTTTTGTGTTTCCGTTACATGTGAAGAAATATTTATCCCCTGCCTTGGTAGAGTTGTGGTCAATGATTATGCCTTGTTTATTTCAGTGTGGCTCCACTTCTGTCCATCAGAATATGTTTTAATGTATCTCCATTTCAGTTTATCAGAACATCTAATAGTGTATCTCCATTTCTGTTTATCGGAACATGTTTTCAATGTATATCCTGTTCTGCTTATCAGAATATGTTTTGAACGTATATCTATTTCTGTTTATCATAATATGTTATAATGTACAGTAACACATCACAGTGAAATGTTTGTCTAACCTTTACCGTTAGATCGCAGGTGTCTTTCCTTTCATTTCATGACATGCTGTACTTTAGAGGAATCAACAGCTAAATCTAAGAATACCGTTATAGCTATATTACCCCACAATTTTGATACTGGTGTCCGTTTACAATACTAATCATAACAGTCTTTGCCACACACATTATTGAAATGTTTTATCCCCTGTTAAAGCTGACAAACTGATAGCCAAGGGCTTCATCTCAATGATTTATAGCTATCTATTGAGCTCATCACGAAAACATGCCTATATAATTTCGACATCCTTAAACCCCACTTCTTTATAATAAAACTGGGGTTTACAGGGGTATACATTAGTTCTCTTATTTCTGCATAAAAACATAGATTGTGGGTACCGAGGCGGTTCTAAAGAGTACCCACAATCTATGTTTTGAGCAGAAATATGAAAAATATCAGAGTTTTTTATCTGAAATTTTCAGTTTTTGGAGGTAAAATTTTCTATATATTTGAATAGGCGTGTTTTCGTAATGTCTAGCTGTTGCTACTGCAGCGTGATTTTCTTTGCAGCTGTTGTTTGTGTCGTGTGGCGGCCATAAAAGGTGTTCCCGTGCTTCACTATAATGAAATGTATATTTTTTGGTGCTTTATGTTCATTAATCCCATTCCGGAACTATTAAAATATTATATGAGGGTCACTGAAGAGGCCTATTTAGCCGAAACTAGCTAGACTGGCCCAGAAAACTGGATATTTTACTGGTTGCAGTTTAGTGAATGAGTTCATTTTTTCCAAGAGTCTGTCATTTAAGAATCTATGTATAATTTGAGCTGTTCGCCTATTAAAATGAGTAAGGCGTATATCAAATAACACCGCCTCCTCCAACCCCCACCCCTACTGCAGCTCGGGACATTCATCGACTTTCTGTTTAGATTATGAAGAATTCGAAGATTGTGGATGAAAATAGCGAATACTACGTCTAATCCTAAGCTTCTGCACTTCACAGATGGTATCTCGGCTATGTATGTTGTACAAGGAAAATAGGTGAGAAGAAAGAAGCAAGGGACATACATTTTTTCTATTAACTCTCAAGAACAGGTTCAGTCAGTTCGCTGTTTGCACTACACGTATTCACCCCTAACAATGCACATCTAAAAGACGATCATGTACATAGAGTCGACAGTTGCATTTGAGCTGCACGGAAATCTAAATCAGAAAATATATTTAGTGCACGAAAATCATTGTAATGATAACTAGCTTACTTTAGAAAAAAAAAAAAAAAAATTGCAGATATGCAGATGTTATGCAACATATTTCCAATCCTGTCATTGCAACTAATGAAAAGATCATCATTTAAGCAGTTCTTAATTTTGAAGAAGAATATATATAAGGCATGCCAGTCAATGGAGCGTGATCGTTTGAACAAGCTCTAGATGGCGGCTAGCTTGGATTTACGATCGGCATGATTTTAGCTATTTTTGATCTACGAGTCACCCCAATGCTTCCTACCGTTTCGAGTCAACTGGCCTTTTGGTTCAGGAGAAGAAGCGAAAAATAGATTTTCAAGATGGCTGCCATGGCGGCTATCTTGGATATCGGATTAGCACGATCTTAGCTATTTTTGATCTACAAGTCACCCCAGTGTCTCTTACCAAGTTTGGAGTCAGTTGGCCTTTCAGTGCAGGAGAAGAAGTTAAATATAGATTTTCAATATGGCGGTCATGGTGGCCATCTGGGATTTCGGATCAGAACGATTTTAGCTATATTTGATCTACAAGTCACCCTGATGCTTCCTAGTAAGTTTCGAGTCAAGTGACTTTTGGGTTTAGGAGAAGAAGCGAAAAATAGATTTTCAAGAAAGCCGCCATGGCGGCCATCTTGGATTTACGATCGGCATGATTTTAGCTTTGATCTACAAGTCACCCAAATGCTTACTACCAAGTTTCGAGTCAACTGGCTTTTCGGTTCAGGAGAAGAAGCGAAAAATATATTTTCAAGATAGCTGCCATGGCGCCCATCCTTGTTTTATGATCGGCACGATTTTAGCTATTTTTGAACTACAAGTCACCCGATGCTTCCTAGCAAGTTTGGAGTCAACTGGCTTTTCGGTTCAGGAGAAGAAGCGAAAAATAGATTTTCAAGATGGCTGCCATGGCGGCCATCTTTGATTTCCGATAGGCACCATTTCAGCTATTTTTGATCTATAAGTTACCCCAATGCTTCCTACCAAGTTTGGATTCAATTGGCTTTTGGGTTTAGGAGTAGAAGCGAAAAATAGATTTTTAAGATGGCGGCCATCTTGGATTTCCGATCGGCATGATTTTAGCTATTTTTGATCTACACGTCACCCTGATGCTTCCTAGCAAGTTTGGAGTCAATTGGCCTTTCGGTTCAGGAGAAGAAGCGAAAAATAGATTTTCAAGATGGCGGCCATGGCGGCCATCTTGGATTTCCGATCGGCACGATTTTAGCTACTTTTGATCTACAAGTCACCCTGATGCTTCCTAGCAAGTTTGGAGTCAATTGGCCTTTCGGTTCAGGAGAAGAAGCGAAAAATAGATTTTCATGATGGCGGCCATGGCGGCCATCTTGGATTTCCGAGTGGCACAATTTTAGCTATATATTGATCTACAAGTCACCCTGATGCTTCCTAGTAAGTTTGGAGTCAATTGGCCTTTCGGTTCAGGAAAAGAAGCGAAAAATATATTTTCAAGATGGCGGCCATGGCGGCCATCTTGGATTTCCGATCGAAACGGTTTTAGCTATTTTTGATCTACAAGTCACCCCGATGCTTCCTACCAAGTATCAAGTCAATTGGCCCAGGGAAATAGGAGGAGTAGGCTTTTAAAGCAATTGTTGACGCCGCACGATGGACGACGGACGGCGCACGACGGACGACGGACGACGCACGACTGACGACGGACATTGACTGACGACAATAGCTCACCATGAGCACTTCGTGCTCAGGTGAGCTAACAAGCCAAATGGCCGAGAAACGTGCTAACCACCTGTAGCATCATTTCCACAAACTTAACATAAATTTGCGTGAATTTCCTTGCCCGATTTCTCTCTTTAATATTCATTTGTTTTCATGTGTACGACCGTTGTTCTTCTACGCTTACCGCGGTCATGACGTTCCAAAGACGCGCAAATGACATGACGTCAACATAACGTTATAAGGCGCACAAGCGTGTTTTTGACGTAATTTGATTCGCGAAGTGTAAAAGCCCGAGTGTATGAAATTTCATGGTCGTAGAATAATCGACAAAAATTTTATGAAACCATTGTCAGAACTTTCTGACTGACCCTCGTATTTATTTATTTGTTTATTTATTTATTGCTGTGGTTTGCTTTTTGCAAAGCGGACGGTTCAGCAAATATGTATTGATGTGTTGTCTTATTTCCATATGCAAACATATATAGTTGGTACTCATTCCAAGCGCTTCGGATGCTTCTAATGGGTACCTTTAACCTATATTTTCCTGGAGAAATAAGGAAAATGTATTTATCTGCACAGTCCTATTATTAGCTCATCTGAGCACGAATTGCTCATGACGAACTATTGTGATCGGTCAATGTCCGCCGTCCGTCGTGCTTTAAAAGCTTACTCCTCCTATATCCTTGAGCCAATTGACTCGAAATTCGATAGGAGGCATCAGGGTGACTTGTAGATAAAAAAAGCTAAAATCGTTTGGATCAGAAACTCAAGATGGCCCCCAACTTGAAAATCTATTTTTTGCTTCTTCTCCTGAACACAAAGGCAAATTGGCTTGAAACTTGGTAGGAAGCATTGGAGTGACTTGTAGATGAAAAATTGCTAAATCGTTTTGATCGGAAATCCAAGATGGCCGCCGTGGCGGCAATCTTGATGTTCGCTTCTTCTGAATCTAAAGGCCAAAGGACTTTAAACTTAGTATGAAGTATTGGGGTGACTTGTAGATCAAAAATAACTAAATTTGTTCCAATTGGAAACCCAAGATGGTCGCCATTTTGAAAATCTATTTTTCATTTCTTCTCCTGAACCGAAAGGCCATGGACTTTAAACTTGGTAGGAAGCATCAGAGTGTGTTCTTTGTTACCAAAGGCAATCTTTTTTACGTTTATTTTACTACATTGCAGCTGGTGTTAGTGCCGTAACGTCTCCCCGCATATCATCATTATGCAGATTATGTTTCATTTCCTTTGGGATCATTTAGCCTATTGTGGTATATTTGTAAATGGAGTACTGCTTATGTATACGCTAGATGGCGTAAGCGGTGTTGCAAACGTCATTACTGCTTACGAAAAGTCTCAATAAAACCGAGACTCCTATTTTCTAATCTGTAGTGTGTTCTTTGTTTCCAAAGGCAATTTTTTTGACGTTTATTGTAGATCGAAAAAAGCTATAATCATTTAATCATTAGGTCCAGTCCAAGATGACAAGACGCGTGGCGGCCATCTTGAAAATCTCTCTCTCTCTCTCTCTCTCTCTCTCTCTCTCTCTCTCTTTATATATATATATATATATATATATATATATATATATATATATATATATATATATATATATATATATATATATATGAGAAACAAAGTAAAGCACAATGCAGGAAATAATATAAAGAAACAGAAATTAGCGTCCAAATATCGGTCACGCCGGGACCGGGAATCGAACCACGGGCCTCTGCTTGCCTATGGCGGTAAAGAAAGTACCGCTACGTTAAACAATGACGTTAGGTTTATAAATGTTAAAATTGGCGTTCGACGTCGGAAGGGCCGCGATGGTGTAGTGGTAAGCACGTCTGCCCGTCAACAGGAGCCCCATGGTTCGATTCTCGGTCCCGGCGTGACCGATTTTTGAACGCTAAATTTCCTTTTTCTCCTTTTTCTTTATTATATATATATATATATATATATATATATATATATATATATATATATATATATATATATATATATATATATATATATACATTGCTTCTGCTGAACCTAAAGACCAATTGACTCGAAACTTGTTAGAAAGCATTGGTGTGACTTGTAGATAAAAAAAAAATATCTCAATTTGTTTCAATCGAAAATCCAAGATGACGGCCATGAACGTCATCTTGAAATCTGTTTTGCACCAATTCTCCTGAACCGAAAGGCTAGATGACTTGAAACTAGGTAGGAAGTATCTGGATGTTTTGTAGATCAAATAGCTAAAATTGTTCTGATCGGAAATTCTATATGGCCGCCAAGGTCGCCATCTTTAAAATGTATTTTGAACCTGTTCTCTTGAATAGAAAGGGCATTTGACTAGAAATTTGACATGCAGTATCAAGGTAACTTGTAGATCAAAAATAACTAAAATTATTCTGATCGGAAATCTAAGATGGTTGTCCTAGCAGCCATGTTGAAAATCTATTTTGAACTTGTTCTTCTGAACAAAAAAAAAAAAAAACAAAAAAAAAACAGCTGACTCGAAACTCCATTGGAAGTATCGAGGTGACTTGTAGATCAAAAAATTTAGCTAAAATTGTTCTTATTGGAAATCCAAGATGGCCTCCATCTTGAAAATCAATATTGAACTTCTTCTCTTGAACCGAAAGGCCAACTGGCTCGAAACTTGTCTGGTAATCAGGTGAGCGATACAGGGTCATCTTGGTCCTCATGTCTGTAGCTGTAGAAAGCATTTTATTAGTCATGATCGATTCCAGTTTATACGAGGGTGCTCAAACGTTCTCTCACAATTAAGTAAAATAACGTAAAATATCGTTTGTTTAATATTTAACTCTAAGCATGCTGGGTAAAAATTTCAGCAGACTACATTTTGAAATATTGTTTCTTATTTTCCCAGAAAGTAGGATTTGACATTTCATGCATATTATCTCCATTTGCATAAAATGTCAAGTCCTATTTTGCTGGAAAAATATTTCAAAATGTCGTCCACTGAAAGTCTTACCCAGCAGGCAAATTGCTAATATCCCATATCTTGAGTACCATTTTAGGCATTGTCTTTTTTCTGCTATACAAAAATCAATAGAAATAAAATGTAACATGAACTGAAATGTCCATTTACTTACAAAATGGGATAGACAGTAAATGTGGTAATTTGATTCGCTAAGTTATGCGTCTGGCTAAAATGGTAAACAGAGTAGATTAATAGACTGATATCTTATCTCACAGATGTCATTTGTCTGTTATCTTGTGTTGAATAGTATTAAATATTTTCTTATCGTCTCAAATACTTGTCATTTCTGAGACGTTCTTCAAACTTTCTTCGACAGTTTATTGTTACAAATGGACCGGCCGCGTCGTGAATAAAAAAAACTGATTGTCTCTGAGTGTAGGCTTGGAAAATGGTCCTGAACGGGGACATAACTATTTCATTAAAACCTTAACTTCCAGTTATTTAAGCAAACCGTGCAGACCCTGATTAGATGCCGCGATCTGTGGTGTCTGATCTGGGTCTGCGCTATTTGCCAATGTCCAAGTCCAGGTTTTAAAGATAACACTCTTTATATGGCACTCTGACGTCATAATGACAAGGACGGTGTGGCTATAAATAACCTTACCTGGATTTCGTACAAACGCGGTTATATTTCATTTGTCAATGATAATCACGTAGACAACAACCTTAAGGAAATGTTGGTGTATGTAAACTTGGGCTTGATTGTAAACAATAGACCCAAAACCTCTCTTCGTGACAAATGCAAAACTAGAGACCAAGCTCTGTATATCCCGCCAATCTGATCAAGGCTTTCGCTTCAGCTTACAGAGCCGCTACAGTACTCAGCGGAGTAGCCGGGACGGAATTATTTTTAAGCACAACCAGGAAAATTATGCCAAGAATCGTTTCCAAAATAGTGGCTGCTCTTAAAAGAAGAGGGGGCGATTTCCTACCTTTAAGAGCAGCAGTAATATTGGGGCCGGCACCCAATACTACTAGCAGCCCCTATGGTAAAGAAGCAAAATATTTTATGTTAATATCCCTATAGCGAAAAACAGTTTCTTACCTGTCTTATGTACATGCGTATTGTGCGTAATGAGCGTTACGCCTATGCAACCTGTGTATCCAGTCAAGTTCATCATGGGTTTCGCTTTCGGGTTTCGCTTTCGGCTTATAGAACCTCTACAGTACTGTTTTTAGCATTGTTCTTCTGATCTTTACGCTGACGACACTACTGTGCATACAAAAGATAGTAACGTAAACAGCATCGAAAGTAATGTGATATGTGATCTGAAAAATGCTATTGAATTGGGTATACCTAATAAAATGCAACTTCACTTCGGTAAAACCACTTGCATGCTTGCTGGAACTAGACAAAAACTTAACACGTCCCGCAAATGAAATATCCAGGTAGGTGATATCTCGATTCAGAATGTATCAAAACAAAAACTTCTTGGCATTTATATTGATGAAAACTTGTCGTGGTCATCACATATTGACTACTTATGTTCGCACATTACGACAAAGATATCACTTCTTCGACATTTATCTGAATATGTGCCAGTCGAGATACTTAAGAAATTTTATCAAGGTCACATCCTCCCCTTCTTTGATTATGGTTCTGTGACATGGGGCTCTGCATCAGCATCGAATATTGAACGCCTGACCAAATTACAAAAACGTGCTGCTCGGATAATACAATGCACTGATTTTCATACACCAACAGAACGGATGTTCAAAGAACTTGGTTGGTCATCAGTACCGAACAGAATTAAGTACAACAAAGCTGTACTTACTTACAGGGCACTGAATAATCTCACCCCAGAATATATAAGTCAGTTATTGCAAGCGATGTCACAAGTGCATTCTCTAAGCCTAAGATCATCGGAAAACGGTTCGTTGTATGTGCCTAAATCACGTACATCTTTACGCAGTGGTTCGTTTTCTTGTTCAGCTCCTAGGCTATGGAATACTCTTCCTCAATCTGTCAGGGAGGCAGATTCCCTAAACTGTTTTAAGAAATGTCTTAAATCCATATTGTAGATTTTAACTGATGATATATGCTTGTGAATCAATTTATAATCGTCATTGTCTACCTAAATTATTTTAATGTATGTATGTTGAATCATAGAGCCTTTCAGACACTGTGCCGAGTTAAATCGTGCATTATGTAACCGTTGAACGGGCTCGCTGTTTAGACATTGGGTCTGCCACGGGCTCCCTGCTCTACGGTGCATATAATTAAGCACGATTTTCCCGCGGAACAGGTTCAAGGCTCCGTGCAGCATTGAGCTTAAGAATAGGTTACATGACCACTCTTATGATTTTACATGCGATTCGGCGAATAGTTTATTACGTGTATCTAGACCATATCTTTTAAGAAGTTTTATACGCTCGTTCTAAAGCTATTTTTTAAATGATGCATTATCTTAATTGGATGAACTATGATTTTACATATGACTCATAGAGTTTTTATCCCTTTTAAATAATGCAAATGTGATATTTCTCATGATTTTAGAACTGCTTGCCTTTTATGTCTCAAAAAATATGCCATTATTTGTGTTTTATATGAATTTTGTGCCTGTGTTTTGATATTTGTATATATATGTATATAATTATTTTATAGAGGGCCGCAAGGTAGAATAGCTCTTAAGCTAATTTGTGTTACCCTCTTAAAACAATGTATAAATAAATAAATAAATAGCTAGACGGATGGAAAGAAGCTCTGTCTGGACTGCAGTTTTTATTTTCTTATAATGTCCTTGGAATCATTAAAAAGTTCTGGACTTCACTGCAGTTAGTGTTGTGTCCCCGCTAGCATTCTTTATAAATCTACAGCGGGCTGTTATCGGCCGGTCAGCTACCCTGGCAGGCCGATAACGGCCCGCTGTAGATTTAGGTAGAAGGCTTACTAGGGTGCTGTGTGGGTCCTCGTACTTCATCATAGTACAGTTTATTTTTTACCTTAGGGATCATTAAGCCCATTCTGGTAAACTGGAAAATACAGTACCGCTTAAGCCGGTGCTAGGGGGCATATGCAGCCCTGCAAACTATATTGCTGTTATATAAAGAGGCTCAGTGAAACCTTATTTGCGTTTTTTTTTTTTTTTTTTTTTCTTTTTTTTTTTTTTTTTTTTTTGTTTTGTTTTTTTGTTGTTTGTTTTTTTTTTGGCGTGTTCTTGTTTCCAAAGGCAATCTGACAGACTTAATTTGAGAAAGTGCCGGGTGACCTAAACTGGTACATTTCGCATATGTTGAAGCACAGTTGTCCTCCTCCCTAAGACGGCCTACCTGTTATCAAGTGAGAATAACAAGACCAGTGCAGCCCATGACCAATCACGGCCTGGAAAGGTGTTCCACTGTTTGCCTTATATAAGATTGTAGGCCAACTATTTCAGCCCTACAAACCAAAACAAATAATTTTGCTGACCAACATTCTTTCGCGGGGACAGATAATGAAATATGAAATAATTTTCTGCGGTCGTTCTCTCTCTTCCGCTGATTCAAGAATTACATTTGTCAGTCATTTTCTGGCGAAGGAATGTGCACAAATACTGGTTAACAGCTTAGAGGGCTAAGCCTGCCCAGGAAAAGTGTGACCGGCTCGACATGACTTGAATAGGCTGACTGGGTCGTAAAACATAAACTTAAGAAATAATTTTGGAAATAGAGCCGTCTCATCAGGATTTTCGTGTTGTTTGCCATTCTGTTTTCGACTATCTGTTAATAACTACTCTATTCGCAAAAATGAACATAAACATGTCCAAATTCAAAGAGGGAAAATAACGATATACAGGGGGTTCTCACTAGGATTTTGAGAACACGAGTCTCAAGTAACATTTCTTTCCAAAATTAGGAGTCCCACAATGCAATTTTTGTTGAGAGTTAATCATTAACAGTACAAATGATTTGTTTACCCGAGGCCTTTCGGCTTTCGCCTTCTTCAGAGCTTTTCTATTTTAAAAAAAGTTCACATAAAAATGTAAAAGTTACAAATGAAAGTTGCATAAGTTAAAAAACAGATTATGCCCTTTTCGGGCCCATGTTATCTGGCTCATGTTTTATATATATATATATATATATATATATATATATATATATATATATATATATATATATATATATATATATATATATATATATATATATATATATATTGATAACTGCGAAACTGCGAAATTTCTGACAAAACTAATCTGTCCCTGGCTGCAACTTGAACAGGCACTTTTTCTTTGATGCGGTTTAATGTTTTCCTTGGAATAATTTTTTTTCTAAAGAATTGTCTGTTTTTCATCAGCTTGTAACGTTTGTTTCAGATCTACAGACTGCTTGTCACACAGTCGTAGCGGTTAAGTGACATGTTAACAGTCACTTTGTCATTTCTGTTTCGTTTTATGATAAGGTATGTGTTACACAGAAAAAGAGTACTAAAATTACCTAAGTATTAGGAGAGACAGGCCTGAGCAAACAGTGTAGGCCAGATCAGACGTCGCAGATCGCGGCGTCTGATCAAGGTCTACAATGTTTGCCACTCTTACAAATATTATTAGACAAATTAAATTGTTCAGATTTAGGATATAGATGGTAAGGAGTTTAGTTATCACAATGCTTAGGTAAATGCGTACCTTACACGTGTGAGATAAGAGGTTCTGTGGCATCCGTGCAGTCAGACGTGGATCTTTTGCGCATTGAAATAATTACTGGAGAGCTTTGAACTCCTGGTTTAGGCTGTTGAGATGCTCTGTGCTATCTTGTTTGCATACATTTAACCCTTTCACCTATGAGTTTCTGATCTGAACAATTGTTCCAAATAAGGGTTTCCATAAAAATTGATTGAGTTTGGGGTTTAACGACACGTCAATCCTTGTGGGTCATTTTGTGTCGTTTCCCAGAGAAAGGGAGAAGAGAGATAGAAGAGATAGTAGGGGAGATGAAAGACAGGGACAGCGGAGAAAGAAAATGAATGCAAGTGAAGAAACAGAAGAAATAAAAATATTCCCCCTCTACCTTTACCAGCTACAAGGATACATGTTGTAGGCCTTGCCTAAACTGTAAGCCAATATCAGTTGGACGCACAAGTGACGTAAGATACACGAAACCTTTGCCTCACCAACCACTCCTCTCCATAAAAATAAAAGCTAAAATGCAAACAGTGTAGATGGAATCTATAGGAAATGATCTTGGAGTGCAATGAACACACCATGTCAGTGAATGTTGATTCTAAAAGGCACGACTCTTGAGAGCAATTAACACACACACACACACACACACACACACACACACACACACACACACACACACTGAAAACAGCTGGTGTCAAGTTTCATGGGAAACACCGGCGGAAGGTGGTAACTCTGCAATGAAAAGAGTTCAGAAGTAACAAGTTTTCTATTGAATTTTCATCGCTCCTGTGTGACAGAGTTTTCATATAGAGCAAACCCTGTTCATTATTCTTTTTGTCATATACCTTAGGCCAGTGCAATAGTGCTGTCTTGAAAGTGCTTCTTTTTTTAACTAGTAGAAGGAATACTTATTAAGGTCAGAAAATGGCATTTGTCAGTCCGTTCATAAAAGAAACCCCCAAAAAACTTTGACATCACAGTTTCGCGACGTAGGAATTGTTTTCAGCTTGTCTGATTCCTGTCATTTTTGTAACCGAGGATACCAAAATAAAATACAATATTGTAATTGTCTTTATCTATAAAACAGTACAGTACCTACACTGTAAAAATAATTCACTAGTTATCGGTGACAAACCATCACACTGTGAATCATAGACAATAACTTCTCTCTATTCGACATCGTCAGGAAGACGTTTTCTCTATGTTAAATTGAAAAGTAAACCAAAAAAAAAAAAAAAAAAAAAAAAAATGGCTTTTGATCATTTCGTATTTCTTCACGACTTTTAATATCATACACGAATTTCGAAACTTGTCGAAATTCATTTTCACCATGCAAACAAAAAGTTTTTTGTTGAGACAAAAATGGTTGCTGGATTTTCCGTGACGTAATTCAGGAATATAATATTCAGCACGTGTGGGTTTTCCTCTGGAGTTCTTTGCATTTTTTTGCAGGGGGGGGGGGGGGGGGGGGCGGGGGGTGGGGGGCATGGGGGCTGGAGGGATGGTTTAGAAGAATAAAGATCATATAGCAGGTTAAGATTTTGGGACAGATATTATGTAATTATTGACAACTGTAACAAAATAAGCATAATTCAGCAAGTAAACATAAAATGATTGTAAATATACAGAAGCCGTAACATCTCTTCCGAAAAATGTACCATTCTGGTGATGTCCTTGTGGAACAACGACGTCATCTTGAATCAGGGATATAAACAACGGAAGAGTTTGCCCTCAGGGCCTAAGGTAGGAATAACGGTTTTGTTAAGCAAAACAAGAGATCTAAATGCATTTTTTCAAGGACGACGAAAATTATCAAATATTTAAGGGTCTATTTTATTACATGGATGCTTTAATAAAATTTTCCCACATGAAAACAGCTTTCCAAATGATGTCGAAGGGTAAATGATTGAGAAATATCTATACATCACTGCAAGATATATATTAAAAAAATGTTTTACTTGTTCCAAGGATTTTTTACATAAAGATGGATTCGACTTAATAAAGGGCTTTAAGGGAGGATTAAGAAAAGACATCTTTATTCCTGTGTTTATTCTAATATCGACTATTGTTGTTGTCCCTCCTCTTTTTCACCCGCAACTGCATTATATAAAGTTTGTTTTTTCTTGACGAAACTTGAGAACATATTTATCTAGGAGGAATGCAGAAAAATTAAGGCTCCGTTGCCCATTATTTAGAAGTAACATATTTACCATAAATACTCGGACGCTTTCTACATCTACACACATGCTCTAAGATTTGAATACTTTTCGATGCGTCTAAAACTGCTGGATGAGTTTCAAACAATGTAGACACTGATCAGACGCCACGATCAGCGTCATCTGATCTAGGTCAACCTGTTTTTCACGCCTGTCCAATTACTTAGAGAATTCAGAAACATGTTTTCTTACTTTTGAGATGACGTTTTCGATGTTTTATATATACGCGGCTTTGACGAATTCTTACATTAAAGAAATTGATAATTGGATCAGATTTTATGAGCAGCGCTTGGAGAGGTTCTTGATACTATAATCCGTTTATGTATGCCCATATCAGCCTCCACACTCGAGCATTCGGTTACGGGCCTTCGTCGTTCGCTTATAGATTCCAAGACAACTGTAGTATAAACCGACAAACCGAGAATACCCTTATCCGATTATCCCAACGCTACCTCAGTCAATCACATACTATATTAGGGCCTTATTCTCACATTTGTCAGATAGTTTATATACTGCTGTATTAGTTTTTACCCATATTAAGACTACTAGAATATGAAATTAAAGCGCCAAAGACACTGAAATGACAGATTCTATCAGAAATTCATCAAAAAAAAAAATCTTAATTTGTATAAAACCTTCACAAGAAGAACTCCTAACGGCATTATGGGCCAGTTTATCAGAAAAGTTAACCAAAAGGTAAACCTGCGGGGTTCACTATGAAGTTCCACTTGATGTTTTGAAGTTTCAAAAGAAATATTTTGTCTCAAAATGTTGCAAAAAGCCAGTTATCACATACAATATAGAGCTAAAATTGTGATAAATTTTCTTCAATAACTTAACACCTGTATTTAATAATTGGTTGCAATGACGTCATTAAATTTGCTGTGCAAACCTGCAAATTTAAAACAAGATGTGGACCTTTCGTTGGGTTCTTTTTAAAGTCTACTTTCACTTTCACAATCGAGCATTCAATAAAAGGAAATAACCGAAGTATCTAGAGAAGTTAACGTGGCGCTGCAGATAGCAATAGAGATTTTCAGCACTTTCCTTTTTCTGACAAATAGTTACACTTTAAACCCAAGCATCCTTTTTATCAAAATGCCGCAGATAAAATATTTTAATGTTAAGCAAATCAACAACAGCGAGAATACATCTTGTAATGTTTGATTAAAGCCCTGTCCCTTTAATCCGACAGTACTGAATTTTTTACACACGTCAAACAAATGGGCAAGGGCTCTGTGTGAAAGTTTTATCATACCATATTTTGAAATATTTTTTTATTTTCCCAAGGAGACAGTATTTGACATTTCATGCTAACTGATTCCTCATTTGAGACAATTTGCATGAAATGTCAAATTATGTTTTACGGTAAAATATCTGCTAATTTTTGACAAGCGGGTCATGAGGCAGCGCCTGTTCTATTAATAGCTAACAACAAATTGCGCAGATCAACCTTACAACCTATCTGACGCACTCAGATAATATCGAAGAAAACACTTTTCAGCATGATTATGAGCACAGCCTTTTTTTTTCTTTTATTATCAAGCATAAAAAAATCTTCAGAATCTATATTAAATTTGGACAGTAATAGCTGATTAGACAGTGTTTATATTACTGGTAACAGTGGCTTACGGTCTAGTTTCTCGCGCCACGTCTTTAGTCCAGCGCAGGCGTATTGATACACAAGTATTTTGATATGTTAACCCTTAGACTGCATATTACGACTGTAGCAGATGTCAATTTCATTTTTTTGTCTTATTTTATCAGAGAATTTTATGCGAGTCATCCGCTGGCAAATAATTCATATGAAATGCTTAGTCTGGTTTTCTCTGCAAAATAAGGGAGAATTCTGAATGTCGTCTGCTTTAATAATTGTACGGCGCTATAAAGATATTAATAGCATCGGACTACATTTTGAGCGGACACATATTTTAGTGGCAGTGAAAGCCGGATGCAACTTGAGAACGCTTCTGCCAGCTAGGAATGACAGATAGAAATCTGTCATTAAAAAGTGGCCACATAAAAACAATTACCATACATTTGAAAACTTAACATAATAGAGCAGTCTACAGTCTATAAGTAACCTTTTCGCCCGTATTATGAAGACAATTGGTCGCTTTCATTTTTACAGCTTTACAGTTACAACTAGAACAGTGTTTTCGGAGGAAAACGTTTGTCCCCTCACCAGTTTGAACAGACATATTGTTAAAACAGATTGTATCTATAATAAACTCAAGGTCACAATATACCTATATGTAAGTTTGGTCAAAATTCATCCATTCTTCAATGAGATAGGGTGCTGACAAGCCATTTTCTAAAATCATAGCCCTTGTGAAACCTTGAAAATGGGATCAAGGTCACAAAAAGTCTAATGAGTTCTTGTCTCTGTCACAACAATATAGCTGCGCAAGTTTGGTCAAAATCCATCCATTCATTCAGCAGATAGCGTGCAGGCAAGCCATTATCCAACAATCTGAGCCGTCCTGCGACCTTGAAAATGGGGTCAAGGTCACCAAAATAAAATAAGTTATTTTCCATGCCACAACAATTTGGCTGTGCAAGTTTAGTTAAAATCCATCCATTCTTTCAAGAGATACAGTGCAGACAAGCCATTTTCCAACAATCTAAACCCTAGTGTGACCTTGAAAATGGGGTCCATTACGAAAACACGCCTATGCAAATATGTAAAAAATTTCACCTCCAAAAACTGAAAATTTTCAGATAAAAACCTCTGATATTTTTCATATTTCTTCTCAAAACATAGATTGTAGATACTCGTTAGAACCGCCTCGGCGAGGCGGTTCTAACGAATACCACAATCAATGTTTTTGATTTTGACCAGAAATAATAAAAATAATATATACCCCTGTAAACCCCAATTTTACTATATAAAAGTGGGGTTTAAGGGGGTCAAAATTATATAGGCATGTTTTCGTGATGAAGGTCACCAAAATCTAATCAGTTCTTTTCCATGTCACATCAATATAGATGTACAAGTTAGATCAAAATCAATCCATTCCTTTAGGAGATAGGGTGCAGACAAGCCATTTACCAATAATCTAAGCCCTAGTCTGACCTTGAAAATAGGGTGAAGGTCACCAAAATATAATCAGTTCCAATGCATATCCCTAAAAAATAGCTGTGCAAGTCTGGTCGAAATCTACTCATTCCTTCAGGAGACAAGGTGCAGACAAGCACTTTTCCACCAATCTAAGCCTTAGTGTGATCTTGAAAATTGGGACAAGGTCGTCAAAATCTAATCAGCTCTTTTCCATGTCTCAACAATTAAGATGTAGAATTTGGTCAAAATCCATGCATTCATTTAGGAGATAGGGTGCAGACAAGCAATTTTCCAACAATTTAAGCCTTACTGTGACCTTGAAAATGTGGTCAAGATCACCAAAATCTAATCAGTTCTTTTCCATGTCTCAACAATATAGCTGTACAAGTTTGGTCAAATCCATTTATTCATTCAGGAGATAGGATGCATACAAACCATTTTCGTACAAATCTAAGCCCTCCCGTGACCTTGAAAATGGGGTCAAGGTCACCAAAATCTAATCAGTTCTTTTACATGTCTCAGCATTGTAGATGTGCAAGTTTGGTCAGAATCTATTCATTCCTACAAGAGATAGGGTGCGGACAAGCCATTTTTGCAATAATCTAAGCCCTCCTGTGACCTTGAAAATGGGGTCAAGGTCACCAAAATCTAATTAGTTCTTTTACATGTCCCAGCAATTTAGATGTGCAAGTTTGGTTAAAATCCATATAACATAATTAAACTGTCGTGGACTCGGAACTGTTTTAGTGTATTCGAAAACGATCTTATTTTCCAGACTGCATTTATAAATAAGTAATATGTAATATAAATATTTCGCTGCAAGCTGAAAACGTGACTAATTATATATACGAATGGTACAGACCCTTTTTGGCTGAGGATTTTTTAGGTCTAACTGCATTCTACACCCTTTATAATAACCCTCTCAGCAAACACGCAACATGGTTACAACGTCGCTGCAACGTCACGACGTTGTAGCGACATTGTTGCGACGTTGTGTGTTTGCTGGGTTAAAAGTATTGAGACAGGCAGGCATATGAATATGTGTAGACCCAGAACGGACGCCAGAGAATGTGGCTTCTGATCAGAGTCTACACTGTTTGCAACTCATCCAGCAATGTTTGAGACATATGAGCAGATACATATAGTAGAACGGAATCTTTCAAGTTAAGGACAAGTATGGTTAAAAAAAAACTTAAGTGTCCCAATACATAGGACAAATACAGTAAATAGATTATGGGAGATGTGTAGATTAGCTGTGAATCGGAATTCACGCAGTTTGCTACTATATAAAGGGTGTTTGAGTGCTTGTGGTGCATCAATAGGTTTTTCCTTTCATTTTATCCCAGTTTGAGTTATATCTTACATTGATCATTGCTACAGTAATTAAATTGTTTCACATATGTTTCACTGTATATTGTCGGAAATTAAAAGACATAAATACACTGAATCGCGTCGGAACAAACAAAAACAGCATGGCCGCACTTCAAAGAATGTTTTTTGTTGTTGTTGTTGTTTTTCAGCCGTTCGGCCTCGACATTCGTTGTTCGTATACGTTCTTTGATCTTCGAACTCCGACGGCTGTCAAGCCAATAAATTTCGCCACCATTACTTTACGCAAACTCTAAATTACGTCATATTTGAACAGTATGTGTCTTGGAATGAGATTTGCGTTGATCCGGCACAAATGAATAATTATACTCACTGGGGAGTTATTGTAATGTTCTTGCTTTCCACAAGGAACAGTCATGAATAGCTGAGTTTATTTTCCAGTCCTTTTTTTTTATAATTTCTTAATTAATTGAAAAAAAAAAAAAAAAAAAAAAAAAAAAAAAAACGCTGGTTGTAGAGTAGTGTAAAAAAGAATAATTTTGTTTACAAAATTACGCCAGCGGGCACATGACGTTTATACAATGTCACCTCAACGTCGGTGCAACGTCATAACGTTGCACAGACATTGCATGTGCCCTCTGGGGCGGAATGAAGTAAAATTATGGTACGTTATCACTTAGTAATTGGACACCATTTTGTTTATTCTTTATTTACTAATATGTATAGCCTCTAAAAACTGATAAATTTGTTATCTATCTATCTATCTATCTATCTATCTATCTATCTATCTGTAGTTCGTTCGTATGTCATTACTGACAATGACCAAATCTAATCAAATGTGTGGAGTGTTATTGTTTGTGTGTTCTAAGATGGCTGATGAGACCAATCTTCGCCTGTTGCAGATAGAACAAGAGAGGTCTAAGAAAGAAAGCTCTGTTGGTGATGCTTTAGCTCTGGTTTTCCGCTGCGCACGTTTCTGTTCGGCTTCGCTGATTCTTTTTGCTTCGTATTCACTAGCACCCCTTCTTATGAGGCCTCGCCACTTTGTTCGATCCTGTGCAATCTGTTCCCACGACTCTGTTGGTATGTCAAAATCTTTAAGGGAGGCTTTGAGGGTGTCCTTGTATCGCTTGTTCTGACCACCATGAGAGCGTTTTCTGACTTGTACTTCTCCATAGAAAATTTTCTTTTGCAAACGTCCATCAGGCATTATGGTAATATGGCCTGTCCATCTTACATTTAACTGTGCCAATTTCAGAAGAGTATGTACACTCTGCATCCTTGTCCTTTTCAAGACTTCTGGGTCTGTCTTGCCACTTAGTCTTTAAAAGTTTTCTAAGACAGCTTGTATGGAAGTGGTTCAGTCTTTTGGCACTTTTGGTATGCCGTTGGTAAACTGTCCGTTTCGCATGCGTATGATAGTGTTGACAGCATCACAGATCTGTATACTTACAGCTTTGTGTCAAGTCTGATTTCCACCTCGATCCCAAATCCTTCCACGCAGTCGGCCAAATGCTGCACTAGCTTTTGCAATCCTAGCATTGACTTCATTACCAATGTGCACAACTCTAGACAATGTGCTTCCAAGGTAGGTGAATTTATCTACCGCTTGCAATCGTTGACCTTACACTGTGACGGTAGGCTCCTTGTAAGGCTTTCCAGGTGCTGGCTGATATACTACTTCAGTCATTTTGATGCTGATTATGATATCATAGTTGTCACATGAATCGGATACTTGATCCACAGCTTTTTGCATTTTCTCTTCTGTTGGAGCACCCTTTGCCATGTCATCAACAAAGAGGAACTCATCTAGCACCTCTCTTTGCACCTTGGATTTAGCTTGCAACCTTCTTAGGTTGAAAAGTTTCCCATCAAAGCGATACCTAATAGGTATACAATTGTCACCATCTTGGAAAGCATCTGTAAGCTTGACAGAAAACATCATTCTTAACAGTGTTGAAGCTAGTACACAGCCTTGTTTAACTCCATTTGTCACAAGGAATGGCTCAGAAAACTTGTCATCATTTTGGATTTGGCAGGACATCCAATCTTTGCCATAATTTTTCAAAGTCCCTTACGACTGACCGTGTCAAATGCTTTGGTAAGGTCGACAAAGGTCATGTAGAGGTCAACATTCTGTTCCTGGCATTTCTGTTGACGCTGTCATGCTGTAATATATATATATATATATATATAATATATATATATATATATATATATATATATATATATATATATTATGAGAAACAAAGTAAAGCACAGTGCAGGAAATAATATAAAGAAACAGAAATAAGCGTTCAAAAACCGGTTGCGCCGGGACCGGGAATCGAACCACGGGCCTCCTGCTTGCCGGGCAGACTTGCTAACCACTGCACTATCGCGGCTCCTCCGACGTTGAACGCCAATTTTAACATCTACAAACCTAACGTCGTTTTTTATCGTATCGGCACTTTCTTCACCGCCATAGGCGACCCTATCATGATAGGGTCGCCTATGGCGGATAAGAAAGTGCCGCTATGATTGGGTTGCCTATGGCGGTAAAAAAAAAGTGCCGCTACGATAAACAGTGACTATCAAACACTTTTTTCTGATATTTTGGGTATTCCTTCAGCAGTTGCTTTGCCATTTGCACCCTCGAACGTTTCTGCTCATCGGTGAGCAAACAGGGGATCCAGCGAGCACTTATCTTCGTAACCTTAAGAATTGTATTCAGAATGAAGTGGATAGATGCTAAACCCATGTTTGTCATTTATGCCAGCTGTCTGACAGTGAAACGTGCATGGACTTGATCTTATTAATGTTAGATTTGGTAACTACAGACCTTGGTCTTCCTGAATAAGGGGAGTTTTTGACTAATTCCTGGCCGGAATTGAATTTTGTAAACCACCTATAAACTGTGGAAAATCACATTTGTTTATCCTCATAAACAACACACATCTCACCATGTATGGTTTGACTATCAATCCCAACTTACAGCGGGCTTTTATATAACTTCTGATTTCAGCAATGTTCTCTATTCGTTTTCTAACCATTTTCAACGCAGTGTCTATGACTACACCTGAAAGCAATTTGAAATTGCAAAAGAACCGGTTCGTGGATTTCAAGTATATTTATACACAATGTACAGTAATGATCAGTCAGCCGTTTCGTGTTGGTTTTGTACAGGTAAATTTCGTGTTTGTCCAGTATACATTTCGTTTACGAAACTTTTCGAACGCTCCTCTTAAAGAAGGTAATACTTGTATTTAAGTCCCTTAATAAGTAGTAATAAGAGTAAAAATACGGACGGTGCTCCAAAGTACACTCATGTTTTCTTTTTAAGAGGAATTGATGCTCTTTCAGCGAAGGCAATCCTGTCATGTGTGTGTATGTGTGTGTGTGTGTGTGTGTGTGTGTGTGTGTGTGTGTGTGTGTGTGTGTGTGTGTGTGTGTGTGTGTGTGTGTGATTTTTGTCCTTCTGAAAAAGAGTCAAAAGGGTAGACCCCTTTCTAAAGGAAATTAGTTTGCATGATTAGTTGTCTTTCCTAGGTTCCCTTGATATGACAGAGAATATAAACATCTCTCTACTTGTTAAAGTAAATTAGTGATGGCGTATGAAAACACAAGCAATTCTTATACATTCATTTTCGGCACAGATTTACAAGAAAACAAAAACATGTCAATATTTCACCAAATATGTTAATTATTTTACCAAATATGTTAATTTGATAACAGTTATATGGAAACCACTATTTTTTTTTCTAAGGAAAACAGTCCGTTTACTATTGAAAATATTGCAATCGCTGTCTTTAGATCCATATATAAGAGAACGTAATACTAGTCGTAAAATGCCTATAATCTGTCTTTTATAAAAATATAATAAACAGTTATGTTTTCTTTTAAAGGGAATCGATGTATTTTAAGCGGAGGCAACCCTGTCAAAATTGATTTTTTTTTTTTTGTGTGTTTTTTTTTTTTTTTTTTTTGTGATTTTGTGATTTTCGCCGGTCTAAAGTGAGTGTGCTCTCAATTAAAAGGAGCATTTTTTTCGTTTTAGGGTAGATCCCTTTCTTAACTCTTTCACTGCCACAGGCGATAATGATAACTTTTGCAAGCAGCACAGATCCAGATGAGACGGCTCAATGAGCCGTCTCATCTGGGTCTACACTGTTTGACATTCAGTCTTTCAACTTAACATATAAATGTCTTTCCAAACGATAGGTTGTTAAAATAAAAAAATAGGCGACAAATGTCGTCTGACATTTGGCGCCGAAAGAGTTAAGTAAAATGTGTGCAGGTTCAGTTGTCTTTGCTAGATTCCCTTAAGACTACAGAAACTGCAAACAATTCTCTACTTGTTATAGGAAATTCGAGATCATGTATGAAATCACAAGTATTTGTTTCCACGCTATGATCAACTATTGCA
Organism: Anodontia alba; assembly: GCA_964016985.1. Lineage (NCBI taxonomy): Eukaryota > Metazoa > Mollusca > Bivalvia > Lucinida > Lucinidae > Anodontia > Anodontia alba. The sequence goes on from OZ024829.1 coordinate 64,757,642, forward strand.
CATGTTTACAATAAAATAAAATAATGTCTTATTTCATATTTCACCAAATATAATAGTTTTAAAGGCTGCTGTATTTAAACGAATATTTTGCTGTTCGTATATCATATAACGGCTCTTTTCCCATGACGCTATTCCTCATTACGAAAACATGCCTATTCAAATAGATAGAAAATTTCATCTCCAAAAACTGATCATTTTCAGATAAAAAGCTCTGATATTTTTCACATTTCTGCTCAAAACATAGATTGTGGGTACTCGTTAGAACCGCCTCGCCGAGGCGGTTCTAACGAGTACCCACAATCTATGTTTTTGAGCAGAAATAAGAAAAATAATGTATACCCCTGTAAACTCCAGTTTTACTATATAAAATTGGGGTTTAAGGGGGTCAATATTATATAGGCATGTTTTCGTGATGTTTTTCTGGAGCATGGCCTGACTACCGGTTCATCATAGAAAATATTGCAATCGTTTCATTTAGATCATAATACAAAGGATTTAATATCAGCGTAGAGTACCTTACGATATAATGTCGAATTCTGAGCCTGTTAACAATAAAAATAGCAAACATTATTAAGCAATGGATTGTGCTGTAAAGAAAATTTATGATTAATTTTATAAGAAATATCAGACGAGACAACCCTGTCAAAATTGGAGTAAAACAGGAGTCTACTCTTAAAGAAAAAGAACTTGCTCCATTTGGGAGCAAATTCTTTCCTTTTAGAGTAGACCCCCTTCCTGAAGGAAATTAATGCGCAGTTTCATTTATCATTCCTAGATTCTTATAATAAGCATATATCTACTTGTTATAGACAATTAGATATAAAGTATGGAATCACAAGCATTTGTTTCAACGCTACGTTCAACTAAAAACAAAACAATGATTAGATTCACCATTTCACAAACTATAATATTTATGATTATCACAGCTGCTATATGAAAATTAATATTTTTTTTCTGAATACGGCCTGGTTTTATTTTGTCATAGAAAATATGGGCCGTGCCATACGAAAACGTGTCTTTAGGCACATGCGAACAGTGAAGGAGGCCCAAATCAGCCTGTGCATCTGCGCAGTCTGATCAGGGTCTGCCCTGGGCACTATCAGAATCATTAATGGGGAGAAAAACTCCCAGATGATACTTTGTGCATGCGCAGGATGATTTGAATCAGCGCATTTTGCGCATGTTCGAAGGCACTTTTTCGCTTGACGCCACCCATGTTACAATAGCCTTCTTTAGATCATAATATAAGGGAAACGTAATACCAGTCGTAAAGTACCTAACCGACATTACGTCTGATCATAAGAATAATAGTAATAATTTAAAAAAAAAAAAAAGATAAAACAGACTTTGGTACAAAATACGCATACGTTTTCACCATAAAGAAAAAAGGGGATACACTTTTAGGGGAGGTAACACCTCCCTTCCGGAAAGGAGTCTACTCCAAAAATATAATGCAAGCAAAAATCTACATGATAGAGTAAACCTCTTCAAAGAAGGAAATAAGTATGCAAGAAAGCAAAAGAGGAAAAATAAATTATAACTGAAGATACCCAGAAAATGCCACCATCAATGAGAGCAAATTCCTTTTGGTTTTAGAGTAGACCACTTGGTATACCGGACAGCAAACAGGAAGTTTTTGAAAAACTGAAAACATTTGCTACATTTCGCGTTATTTCTTGCACTATATTGTTTCGCCTTTTCACCGATGTCGCGTGAACGCTATTTCCACGTACTATGCTTGTTCTATGGCGGGGCAGTACATATCTCGTGACGGCAGCAATTCTGTGGCCCGGTATGAGCATATTGAAAGTTGCGTAGCCGTGCATTAACAGCACGTGAATTGCTTTGTTAATACACGGCTTTTCGCCGGTTAATTAATGCACGGCTATTTATAAGGTGCGACACTGCTTTTTATGCAATAATTTATTTTAACGGAACATGTTTTCAGGAGAAAAGATATTAATTTATGGGAAGCAACTCAATCAAAGTTGGTTTGCCTCCATTCTGAAAAGGGATCTACTCTTAAAGGACAGAGTTTGCTCCCCCTGGGTGAAAATTCTTTCCTTTTAGAGTAGACCCATTTTCAGAAGGAGCTTGGTGGACAGGAAAGCAAACAGGAAATTACAAACTTGAGTTGTCTCCTTTGTCATAAGTGACGAAAACGCTACCAATTGTCAATTGTCCCCTTAACAGAACTGCCTCTTAAAGGCTCTATATGCCTCAAAAATAGCCATTTTTATTATCCAAGAAAGATTTAATAAATTGATATATGACCATGACATGTGGCACCTGACAGCCTGTAAAATTTCAGATTGTCTCTTGTTCTTGAAATGGATCAAAAATGAAAAGGTGTTTTCATCGTACCTCTGAATTAATGTTGCCAACATAAATCAAAGATACGATAAAAAATCATTTATTTTTGATCCAGTTCAAAAACGGGAGACTTAGTGAAATTTTACAGGCTGTAAGATGCCACATTTTATGATCGTTGTAATACCATATATTAATTTATTAAAAATTTCTTGGATGAATATGGAGACTTTAAATAATAACCTGTCAATCATTCATAGCTTATATAGATATTCAGGCCTATTTGCACTATATTGGAACAAAATTCCATAACTGCGTTCTTACAAACCATTCATAAACCGAAATGCTTAACTCCATAAGAGAATTTCCTTACGCTCGTTTTCAAACTGCTCACAGTCTACATTTATAGCCACAAATTAAGCGCTAAATCAGGTTTGGTGAGCGTAAAATTGTCTTGATGTAACAATTATACACAAGCTATGCGTACACCAACCGAATTAAAACTTTTAAGTTTGTGTCATTTATGCCTTTCATAAACTCGTAGAAGTGTACTGAAAGTGTACTGACAAGCTTCTAGTCTTCTAAAAAGGAAACATACATCAAATGGGTCGCGCCATGCGAAAACTTGTCCTCGAGCATATACGGACAGCGAAGGCCCAGATCAGCAAATGTCCGGATGAGACTTTGCGCATGCGTGGGATGAACCTGAATCTGTGCATTTTGCGCATGCTCGAATACACCTTTTCGCTAGGCGCGGCGCAAATAATAAACGTATTAGAAAATAAATTTAATTTAAGCTAAGAAATTGTAATAATAAAATTAATAAATAAATAAATAAATAAATAATAAAGAGAAAAAACGACAAAATGTCAGTAAGTAGTAAAGTTATTGTGCTGTAGAACGCCTCCCCGTACTTCACCATAGTGCACATTATATTTTATTTCTTTTGGGATCATCGGGCCCATTGCGGTATATTTGAAAATAGAGTTCTGCTCATGTATACGCTAGGGGGCGTAAGCAGTGTTGCAAACTTCATTACTGCTTATGAAGAGTCTCAATAAAAACCGAGACACCCATTTTTTATCTAAAATAAAATATAATGTGCACTATGGTGAAGTACGGGGAGGCGTTCTACAGCACAATAACTTTACTACTTACTGACATTTTGTCGTTTTTTGTTTCCAAAGGCAACCTTTTAGATTTTTATTTCACTTTACTACAGCTGGTGTTAGGTGTCGTGTGGCGGTATTAGAAAGTCTCCACGTACTTCGCCATAGTGCATATTATATTATATTTTATTTCCATTGGAATCACTGAGCCCATTGTGATAGCTTTGAAAAAAGAGGTTCTGATCATGTATGCGCTAGATGGCGTAAGCAATATGGCAAACTTCATTACTGCTTACGAAGAGTCTCAATAAAACCGAGACTCCCATTTTCTATCTGCAATGTGTTGTTTGTTTCCAAAGGTTTAGATTTTCATTTTACTTCACTACAGCTGGTGTTAAGTGCCGTGTGTCTCCTTGTACTTCACCAAAGTTTACATTGTATTTTTATTTCCTTTGGGATCATTGAGATTATTGTGGTGTCTTTGAAAATGGAGTTCTGCTCATATATACGCTAGAAGGCGTAAGCACTGTTGCAAACTTTATTAGTGTTTATGAAGAGTTTCAATAAAACCGAGATTCCCATTTTCTATCTGTAATGTGTTCTTTGTTTCTAAAGGCAACATTTTAGATTTATTTGAAGATCTAAAAATATTGTCGTGGAAGTCGCTATTTTTCTGAGTACTTGACCTCATAGCTGCCTAATTAAAAATGCAAACTAATCACATCTGAAACAATATTTTATTGTTCTTCCTCTGTATATAAAGCAGCTCTCATAAGCAGCATATTTCTGTAAAATGCAGCTTTAGTCGTGTTTTGCAAAAAAGAAACCAACAAAAAAAAACAGTCGAACTTAAATGGCTCGAACATTCTTGGGACCATGAAAATTACTTCGAGATATTGGTAGTTCGGACCACTGAGGGTTAATCATGGCGCCGGGTCAGGAAGCAGATAATGATAATTTAGGGAAATCTTTTCGATTTTCTTCACAATAATTGTATATTGAGTTTACTTATTTAGAATCGCATCGATGAGGCTAATGAGAACACGCAACATACAATTTCATGACAAAATTTCAATAAGTATTTGTTTTCTTGAGCTATCGGAAGAATTTCGTAGGGAATCAAAGAAAAACGAGTTCGAATTTGCCATGGTAAACGAGCCATCGGTGTTTGAGCTATTGAAGTTCGACTGTAAATATCTAATCAAATATTCAAAATGGCAGCGCACATGCTCATACTGTAGTTATGAAATCTTTCAATTACAGTGCATTGTATCTTTCTTCTATCCTAACAGATCTGGATCTAATTTGTACAAAGATGATGGCGTTCTAAAGCTAAATATTTTCAGACTGTATTGCTTATTGTGAGTGTTTAAGGGTAGTTGATACATTTTAAAGAAGGCTACTCTATCTTCATTGTTTTGCCACCCATCTGAAAAGGGTCTACAGTCGACTCTCGTTATCTCGAATTCCAAGGGACCCTCTGAAATACTTCGAGATATCCGTACCTCGACATATCAGATTTGCGGGATTAAGGAAAGAATAATTCGAACAACCATATTTAACAAATATATAATTATGCTATTGGACTCTTGAAGTTAGAGATATATTGAAAATATTGTAGAAAAGAGGAGAAATTGCTCCCTAGGAGCAATTTCTCCTCTTTTCCACAATATTTTTTGCCTGTTGTTAGATTTTCATGTTAAGGCAGGGACCAGAGTTTTACTTCGAGATAAGCGGTTATTCGAGATAAGTGAGGTCGAGATAACGAGAGTCAACTATATTTCAAAAGGCAAAAATTTGCTGCCCCTCCCGCCTTGGATGCATTTATTTTCTTTAAAGTACACTTTTGTTTAGAAAGGGAAACAAACAAGTCGCAGAAATTGTCTCCCTTGTAAAACGGCGGAAAATCTATCAAGTACAATAAATCTCCTTAAGTACAATGTACTAGGGAATAAGTAAAATACAAATAAATCGTAACACGGAGGCCTTGAAGTTCGTCTTTGTTCTTTGCGTATGATAATATGCTAGACGGTATCGTGAAAAATAATTATGCATATGCCTAAAAAAAAGACACAATCATGGAACACAACCATCCCAAGGCACCAGATACAAGTCAAAGGACACAAAACACATTCAGCACGTAATCGACAACAGAAACAAATAACACAAGTGACGAAAAGCCAAAACAGAAAATACCGCCTTGGAACAATGCCATTAGAAAATACCGCCTTGGAACAATGCCATTAGAAAATACCGCCTTGGAACAATGCCATTAAATATGCATAAATTAAGGTTTAAATGAAATTGACACAACCTCAGGAAAGACACGCCTGTTATAGCTGTTCTCCTCTCTTCTGAAAATGGGTCTACTCTGGAAAGAAAGAATGTGTTAATTCTTATCCAGTACTCTTTAGATGTTTTGTCATTGAGAATACATTGAGGTGAACATTCCAATAAATTCTACTAAAGCATATAGGCAATCCATGTTCTGTCATCAATATGTGAATATATATGTGACTATAAATACGATCTAAGCCCTGGCACGTTTCCCACAAGATTGTATGTGTGCCCAGAGAAGACTCAGATAAACCTGCGCATCTACACATTCAAGCAGATGCTCTGCTACCCGTCTAAAAATAGCTTAGATGTGTGGTTACCGACAGAACGCGAAGCAACGACTTAGATCAGCCTGCGCATTTGCGCAGGCTAATCTGAGTTATTGCGTAGCGGACATGAGGTTTTGAAAGATGCTGTGCTCCGCCTCATAATTTGAATCTAAATTATTTGGGACAAGAACAAAGCATTGTTATTACTGGAATAACAGAAACTGTCTGGCACAGTTACGGCGGAGTAATGACCCCGATATATCGGTTAATGGACTGGACACTTTCAGGGAAGGTTACGTTTTCTAAATGGCTCCGCCTTCTTTATGAAAATAGATCTACTGTAAAAGCAAAGATTTTGCTCTTTTTAGGAAGAACCAGACTTGCAGTAAAGCAAGCAGGAAGTCTAAAATAGTTGCCTTCCTTGGCGGTAATGGCAGAAAAAACATACCAATTGTATCCAGCTAAAGCTACTCACATTTTTTTTTTCAGCAAAAACTATCAGAATATTGTGTATTGAATCCGCTAAAACAGTTAACAAAATGACCCTTAACGAGCTCGTTAAGCTAACAACGCTTTGAACAACTGGGCCCAGGTGTTTAATAGTATTATAGAAGTTGTGTGGCACTGTTACGCTGTTCTGACATACCGTTATCATTTAAGGGGATCTGATACATTTTATAGACTTGCTGCCATTATTTCCATTACGAAAACATACCTATTCAAGTATAATGAAAATTTTACCACCAATAAAATGAAAATTTTCAGATAAAAATTCTGATATTTTTTATATTTCTGCTCAAAACATAGATTGTGGGTACTCGTTAGAACCGCCTCGATGAGGCGGTTCTAACGAGTACCCACAATCTATGTTTTTGATGAGGCGGTTCTAACGAGTACCCACAATCTATGTTTTGAGCAGAAATAAGAAAATAATGTAGACCCCTGTAAACCCCAGTTTTACTATATAAAAGTGGGGTTTAAGGGGGTCAAAATTATATAGGTATGTTTACGTTATGACAAGGAAGACATACTTTATGACTCTCTGTTTGATTTCCTGCATACCAGGCTTCTTCTTGAAAGAAATGTCTTCTAAAAAGAAATAAAAAGCCCTCAAAACGGGCAGATTTTGTTTTCTCCCTTTTCAGAAGGGACGGTAAAACATTGAATTGCCTCCCCTGAAAGTATATGCAATCTCCTTAAGACAGTCATTCATCTCGGGTAAAATATCATGTACATGCAATATTATGCTATGCTCTATAAATATGGTATACCGTACTTAAACTAAGGTTTCGGACAGACAGGCTGATACTACGGTCGGTAGTTTGCATCCTCGCAGAGTACCCTTCTCGAGGCTGTAGGGTGCTTCATTCATTGCACAGCGTTTTACTTACACCGGGCTGGCTGGAGCCCGGCGTATCTATTTGAGGTTGTTTTTGTAAAATGCATTTGGAGAACATCGGTTTTCTTCTAGGTTTATGGGGTTCTTTGTCGGGTTATATATAACTATTCACTCCCCACTTTATTATTATTATTATTCAAAGTCACACTTTTGCAGCTGAGAACTGTGCTATTGGTAACAGTGAAATACAAAAAATGGGAAGTACTGTGTAGAATGAATGTAGCAATGCGGGTGTTGCTACTTTTAAAAGAGAAATGAGCAGTTTTCCCGTAGGAGCCCCAATTTGACCATTCGACCTGAAATGAGCTTGTTGCTGTCAATATTCGTACACGTTTGAATTTTTTCATTTCGTTTTTTTTTTTTTTTTTTCGTCGTACTGCGAAGAAGAAACAAAAGATATTTTTCTTTGTTTACGATTGGAAATATGCATTCTCAAATCGAACGGATTATAAGCTGGTTTAATAATACAGTTTAATTTGATATTCAAGCATGGAAAAATTTAAGCCGAAAGAAAACGTTATGAGTGGAGAAAAGAACGAAACACTGCTACATAGATGATTTCGGATATAGTATGTTCGGCCTAGGCTATGGATGGCGACATGTAATTATGTATGCGGGCTAGAAAACAGACGATCATAGTTGATTTTTTTTACATGGCTCTGATGACGTCTATAATGTTTTTTATCGTTGAGTATTGCGATAATTTATAATTACAACCTTTCATAAATTATAACATTTTTTTCACTATACTATGACCTATAGGAAGCTAAGTAATGCATGACAGATTAGTTTCCCGGCGTATTGATGCTTTGCATCAATGTTTGCTTGTTATTATAAATGTTATCCTTGTCTCAAAATGCCTGAAATACTAATGTGACGTCAACACACCAAGTAATAAATGATTTAGCAAGAGCCGTATATTCTAATGTTTGCACCTTTGGGCATCGAGATATATATTCATTGAAGAAATGCATTTTGGACATTATCCTTGTAGCCTACGTAATTTCTTACAAGTGTGACATCCCTTATTTACTGAACAGACCCGTACGCCAACTCAGCTGGAAAGTGTCGGCAGTCTTTGAAATTAGTGAAAGACCCATATTCTGAATCCGACATGGCTTCAACAATTCGTGTGCAATTTGATATAATGCTACCCTGAATGCTGCCATATTTTGCATAATATCTGCCTTTTACTTGACTTTACTGGACCACAACTCACTTTTCATTTTACTTGCCACAACTTTAAGTGCAACGTACATTTAACACGCCTGCGTGAAATGTTACTTTCTCAGCCCAAACTCTGGATAAGCCGTGTTTGAACCAAATACATTCATTTTTTTGCCACAAAATAAATGTTGAGGGTACTCATTATAAGCGCTCTTAGTGAAATCAGAAAATAATGATCAACCTGTCTTATCTGGAGCTGTGTAGCCAAGATAGTAAGACTGGTAATGAGGAATAGTTTGATTATTGAGGTAGATACATGTGGTGGTTTAAAATCTACTGAAAATCTGCCTAATAATATTTATCCGTGCAGACACGTGCTTTCATTATAAATGTATATCACTAGGCAACATGGGGTACACATTGCATGGCTTCTCAATGGCGTAACCAGAACGGAATTATTTTACGCACATCCAGGAAAATTCTTTAAAACTATGCTTATAATCGCTTCCAAAATAAGGGCTACTCTCAGGAGAAAGGATTTGCTGCCAGAGGGAGCAACTTCTTTCTTTTAAAAGCAGCCCCTACAGTAAAGAAGCAAAATATTTTATGTTAATGCCACTTTATCATAAATATTTTCTTACGTAATGTATGTAATGAGCGCTACGTTTATGATTCTGAACTTGATGCGTATTTACCCTAAAGTTTTGAACAGACAAGCCTGAGCAAACAGTGGAGGCCCAGGTCAGACGCCACAGAACGTGTACATACATACATACATACATACATACATACATAAGAAGAAGAATAACAAAACAATAGCCACACCCACCCTGGCTGACCATGTTAACTCTGTCAGTATTGCTTTTGTCTCCCTTCTGAAAAGGGAGCAAATTCTTTCCTTTTAAAGTAGACCCTTTTTTAGATTCAGCATTATGTGCAGGAATGCAAACAGGAATTCACACAAAAGTTGTTTCCTTTGTAAAACTGTGTCAGTGCCCCTTACAGAAATTTCCGAACTATTCCCTGGATTTAAGCTTAGCGCATTTATATATAAGCGAGCGCACGACAAAGCCTTCAAAAAAACTTGTGCTGCGGCAACCAGCGAAGACGCATATCAGCCTGCGCAATCTGATCAGAGTCTTTGCTGATCGCATGTACCGTCTACAGCCTCTGGACTAACAAAATAGGGATGAACCCTTGCCATACTGGTCTGATGTACAGGTTGATCTGAGTCTTCGCTGGGCGCAAATGCCATTTTGTTGGTTTTGACATTCGCTGGCTCATATCAGTTCCTTTTAAAGAAGAACCATTTTCAGAAGGAGCATAATGCGCAGGAAAGCAAATAGAAGTCACGCAAAAGTTGCCTCTCTAAAACTGGCGGAAATTCAATCAATTCTTTCCCCTCAATAATATTGAACTTTTCTCTTTTTTTTTTTAACTATATAAGCTGACTGGTCTGGAGTTCGTTGTTTGCATAAGCAAAAAAAGATAATTTTCTCACAGCATCACTTAAATGCATGCATCAAGAAGTTTAGTATACTACGGGTCGCAACATGAGAAAACGTACCTGTTTACAAGTGCGACCAACGAAAACTAAAATCAACCTGTGCATCTGTGCAGTTTCATCACTCTTCGTTGTCTGCATGAAGACCCTTTGCAGCCTTGGCTATCCAAAATACGACCAGTGAAAATTCTGATCAGACTGAGCAACTGCGCAGGCTGATCTGAATCTTCGCTGGGCGCACATATCCGTAAGGTCCGTTTTCAGTCGTAGCGGCTCATATGTATCTATCCTTATTATATAAAGATATTGAAAAAGCTTTATATTTTGTTTAATGCATGCGCAAGGGACTTTCGGATAATATATATTTATCCCTTTTATTTAGGGATATTGAAATAGCTTCATATTTTGTTCGTCGATATGGATATGCTAAGGCACTTTGATGGATTAGACGTCTAGAATATGGCATACCACAAATCAACTAAATCGAGGCACAGCATTTCCTACAAGACTGCATTTGCTCCCAGCGAAAACTCAAATCAGCCTGCGCATCCGCACAGTCTGATTAAAGTCTTCGCATGACACTGTGTGGCTAGACAAGGATCCAAAGCGTCTTCATTCGGACAGCACAGACTATGATCAGACTGCGCGGATGGCAGGCTGATCTGAGTCTTTTCTGGGCGCACTTGCGACCTTATAGGAAATGTTTTGGCCTGGCTAATTTAGGAATATTGCATAAACCAATTTTAGAAAATCTGGATAGATGGGAAATTTATTGTGGCATGCAAGATACAGCTATATCCCGGTATAAGTCATTATTTGAATATATAAAATACACTTGCTAAGTCTGAAATTTGGTTTTGTAAACGTAAATATGTTGTATACAAATAAACGTTCAAAATTGTAACATAATAGTATATATAATATAGAATATGCGAACGATATCTGATGTGCGGTGCGTTTGTTCCTGGAGCACAAGAAATGCAAATATCAATTCGAAGTCCTTAGGTAGCAGTACATTACATCATCAGACCACAGCACCACATGAGTAATGTACAACGTAAGTTCATCACAGCATCACATGACTTATACACAACGTAAGTTCATCGCAGCATCACATGATTTCTGTTCGACGAAGCTGCACCACAGCATCATATTCACATGATTTATACACGACGAAATCGCACATCTTCAGTAACATCACTTCTGTCTTGGACAACCAAAAAGGATACAGGTTGGTTGGTTGTCTTCGCCGGAGACTTTCGCATGCGCCTTTCATAGAATTGACTCTAGTATTTTAACGGAAAACAGAGATTAGACCTAAACTGCGCTTAGCATATCATGTCATCTTTTGTGACGATTACTTGCCATAAAACTGTATGCGTCTGTTTGCAAAATATGGTCTAACCTAAATAGCTCAAATACCGATGGCTCGTTTACCGTGGCTAATTCGAAGTCGTTTTCGAGTCCCTACGAAGTTCTTCCGATCGCTCCAGAAATCAGATATTCAAAGATATTTTCTTACTTTATCGTGAAATTGCATGTTGTGTGCACTCATCAGAATCGCTTCGTCGAGATGATTCTAATAAGTACACTCAACATACCATCATTAGAAGATAAAAAGATTTCTCTAAAGTATCGCCATTTGATTCCTGACCGGGCACCATGATGAACCCTCAGTGGCTTGAGCTACCATTTCTCGAACAAGTTTTCATGGTCCCAAAGATGTTTAAGCCATTGAAGTTCGACTGTATCAGGAATAAAGTCGGGTAATTTTATATTGAAGAAAAAAAGAGTGTATTGAATGTCTATAAATGCACTTTCCTTTTCGAATCCATTTATGCGGAAATCAAAACCGCAGAACTAATCCCAATAACACGTTCTATCACGCAACCGACTACATCAGTACTTCCAGTGTTTTGATACTACATGATGAGCTATCTAACAACTGCTGAATGAGTCATTACGAAAACCGCCTATTCAAATATATTGAAAATTTCACCGCCAAAAACTGAAAGTTTTCAGATAAAAATTCTGATATTTTTCATATTTCTGCTCAAAATATAGATTGTGGATACCCGTTAGAACCGCCTCGCTGAGGCAGTTCTAACGAGTACCCACAATCTATGTTTTATAGCAGAAATATGAAAATTAATGTATACCCCTGTATGCCCCAGTTTCACTTTATAAAAGTGGGGTTTAAGGGGGTCAAAATTATATAGGTATGTTTTCGTGATGGCTATTTGATTCCCTTTTTAATAACACGACGGGTATTGGACTGAAGGGGGGCTCCTTTCTCACTTTGTTTCAGGAGATTGGTGTCTAACTATTGCCGTCTTTGGTAGAGTACATTGTGGTCCAACGTTTGGTTTCCTTTTGCTCGGAGTTTAGATTGAGGAAGGAGACGTCATTTACTCTGGGATCTGACTTACCGTCGTGCAGTTAAAGAGAGGTTAAATCATCCATGCATATACTGCATAACATTCATGTTCTTACCGATCCTTTCTGTTTCAAAGAAATTCCTTCTTTGGCCAGAAGTGTTTGATTTTTATCTTGTTAATTTTTTGTTTTGGGATGTCGACGATATATGTCTCTCAGCTTACCCGTTTCACTAAAGCATCTAGCCAATCACTGACTTTAATAATCGGATTAAACTTTTAACAGCGAAGTTTGTAAAACAGAGGTATTGGTATCATAAACTGCGTAAAACATGTTCTAGGTCTTTTTCGCGGACATTAATTTCTTAATATAACGCATGACGGACGTCGTACGGCGCACGATAGACATTGACTGACCACAATAGCTCACCTTGAGCACTTCGTGTTCAGGTGAGCTAATAAAAGAAGATACATTATCAGATAATGGGCTTAAAGTAGAAGTTAGACAGCTAAGTGATACATGTATTTTGTCAATGTTCATCCGGTATGAGACAGAACTAGTTCATATGCAAATGCATCCAGTTACTTGTGTATATATTCTATTCCGGGATTTTTGAAAAGGGAGACGCCTTTGTGACTTCCTGTTTGCTTTCCGGTACATTTCTGCAGGCAGGTCTGTCGGAACCCGAATTTTATGACGACTTAGTCTACAAGACTACGAGGTTATATTTGAGCCGTAACGTGAGAAAAGGTACCGTCTGACATATGCGCCCAACGAAGACTCAAATCAGCCTGTGTCTCCGCGCACAACATGAAAGTTATGCGTCAAACTGCATGAGTGACTCAGAAGGATTTTGATAATACAGACAACCCTTATTATACCGACACTCGATACAACGACAAAATTCGTGAGAATGACAATTTAACTGTCACGAAACCTTCGCGTAAGAGGTAACAATTAGTCACAAAATATGCAAGAATATTGTATAATTTAAAACAAAAACAAAAAAAAACAACAACAAAAAAACAACAAAAAAAAACATGCTTTTGAAATACAAATATCAAAAACATATGTTCTGTGAGGAAATAAGAACAAAACATGACCTTTCCTACATACGAGTATCAACCTGCTCATTAAGTTTTCTGTACAACAGCAAATTCATTTTGATGGCAACGTCTTTGGGAACAAATGCTGTTGTTATAACGAGGGTTCACTGTACTGACTTTTCGGAACATTTCAAAAAAAAAATGCCAATCGTTACAAAAAGATATGTTACAACATAAAAGTTATGCACCAAACTGCATTCGTGGCTTTTACCCAGAAATGGTTGATAACTTTGCCTCCCTCTTAAATAACATGACGGAACGTCGGGCTTCCTTCCTCAATCTGTTTCGGAGGGTTTGCGTCTGACTATTGCTGTCTCTGCTCGGGCCAAAGGTGGTGATGACTTATTTGGCCGAAAAAGATAGTCTGGCACAGAAATCTTTGATACTTCAGGTGCGTGCGTGCGTGAGTGCGTGCGTTTGTGTGTGTGTGTGTGTTGCCCTGAAGGGTTATTCAATTGGACGCCTTTAAAGAGTCGAGGATATTAGATGTAGATGTTATTTTAGTTTTTTATTGAAATATGCAATTATCGCAGGGTAAAGTCACCACTTGCTTCCAGTGCGCAATGCAGAAAAAAAAAAGAAAAAAAGGTATCAATTGACGTTCACTGAGCAATATCTTATCTAAAAGGTAATATTTGAGCAACATCGTGAGAAAAGATACCTTCTGACATATGCGCCCAACGAAAACAATGTAAGTGAAGATACCCAGGAAATGCGACAATCACGAAGCATGTCCCACCCCCCACCCCCACCTCCCGCCCCCCACCCTCGAGGCACCAAAGGAAGGAGAGAAATAAAGACACTACAAACGCCACTAATGAAATCACAAACGCACAAACAAAGAGCTGCAACAAAGAAACCGTCTTGGAATGTTCCATAGGAAAACTACTTTCCGCACAGTCTGATCAGAGTCTTCGTTGTACACTTTGCATATTAATTTTGGTTGGCCGGAAATAGTTCATGGTACGTCATTATAGGAAACGAATTTGAATATGACTTAACACTGTAGTGCAGATTATATTTTTATTTCATTTGGGATCACTGAGCCCATTCTGTTTACTTGGAAAAGCGAATATCGTTTAAGCTGGTGCTAGCCCGCAAACAACATAGCTGTATGTAAAAAGACTTAATAATACAGAGTCGCCGATTTGCGCTCTTTTGTGCGTTCCAAATGCCACCTTTTACATTTTTATTTTAAATACTTTTTTGGATGTTATAAATATATGTACTTAGGTATTCTGGCAATTATTAAACGAGAAAATACGTAGAAGTTAACTTGACGTGAAGCATATTTCTGAAAAGAAATGTGAACCAATTGATATTTATATGGCAATTAAATGTTTGCACAAATTCTTGCCATGCAATTATGATGTAGTATAGGTAATTTAATAACAATAATGACTGACATTTAGTTTCATTTTTCCTAATTTACTGGGAATAAAATTATGGTTTGTTTTGCAATTACTAATTTCTCCTTTACGTGAAGTTTAATCATTTTAACATATCTTAACCCTGGCATCCATACAGACCAATACTGATACATTTGCAAACAGTGCAGATTTAGATGAGACGGCTCATCTGGATCTGCACTGTTTGCCATTCTAGTATTGGTTTTTGACTAAAACCCATGTTTGCAGCAATGTATGAGTTACAATTCAGAGACGGAAAAGTTTATGTCAGAACCTAGGGGGGTGAAACGGTTAATCTCTCCGAAAGATTTATCCTCTCGGAACATATTTAACTTCAAAATAGCTGATATTAAGTGCGTGGCGGCCGTAAAAAGTCTACCCGTACTTTACGGTAGTATAGTTTATATTTCATATGCATTCGGAATAAATGGGCTCATTCTGAATAATTCTGAAATAAAAATATTAATTAATGATTGAGTGTATTCACTTACATTCGGCTCTTCAACAGGCTCAGAACAAGCGACTATTTCTTTGGTATATTCTTGTTGTCGGAGGAGGATCTAGCCTCTCAGAACATATTTTCTATTAACTCTTTCACCCCTTAATTCCTGAAATGGACTTTACCAGCTTTGATTTTGGACATATCCATTTTTGCAAATAAGGATGTGAGTGAAAACTGGAAAACAAAATGACAGACAGTGCAGATCCTAGATACGAGCCGTCCCATCAAGAGTTACAATGTTTGCATATGTGACTGTTTTGGTTTTCAGGGTTAATTCAATACAAAATAGGATAACTTCGACTAGTGATGTGCTTTGATTATAATAGGAGCTGAAGAATGTATTTATCCTTTACGTGCACCGGGCTGTAGCGATATTGCTCGTGTACTGTTGCTCTTACATTGTAAAGCTGCTTGATCAGTCATATAGTAATGCAGATTTGTATACGTTCCATGTCAAATAAATTGCTTTAAAAGTCAAAGTCAAAGTCAAAGTACTTTTATTCTCTCAAAGTCAAGTATAACATGACATCAGAGGAAATGGAAATACAAAGTTGCAGTCAGGACGGTAACCGTAATTTCATATATATAATAACTGTGGGGTAAGAACTAGGACACATTCTAAAAATTATTGCAATTCGTTGCAGTGACCCAAATTACAGGTGGATGTACAATGTAACTCGGGGGAGCAGAATTGCTGGTGTATAGATAGATAGGTAGATAGATAGATAGATAAATAGATAGATAACATTTATTAAACTGGTAACTATTCAGATAGATAGATAGATAAATAGATAGATAGATAGATAGATAGACAGACAGATAGACGGATAGATAGATAGATAGATAATATTTATTAAACTGGTAACTATTCAGGTAGATAGATAGATAGATAGATAGATAGATAGATAGATAGATAGATAGATAGATAGATAGATAGATAGACAGAGATAGATAGATAGATAGTGAGCACTTAAACCTTGAAACTGATGACTAACAACACAATACCTGTACATATCAAACTGTGTCACCTGTGTTCAATGACCAGTGACAACCAATCAATGAGGCCCGCTTCGCCATGACGAAACCAGGCCACGCCTTAAGAGACCTGTCAACGCAATATTAAGCACGTGCAACACGTAGAAAATTATGAATGAAAAGTGAAACAGACTATGCAATTTTACGCATTCAGTACTGGATTATTTTTCTGATGTAAGTAGAATTGTTTTTATTATTGTTTTATTATAGAAGCTTCCGTCCCAAGTATTCTTTTTTTTTATCCGCATAGAACAAGGAAGTGACCCGGTTTCCCATGGCGAATAACGTGTATTGGGTGGCGTACACTGACGCGCGAGCTGAATAATGGCAACGATGCATTCCGAACTGGCTGCAAACATCCAGTGTGCATTCAGTGCAGATGCATCGGCTAAGCGATCCATGAGTGGACGATTTATCATCTCGCCACCAGTTTTCTCCAAACTTTACATACATACATTCATACATATGCATATATAACATTTTTACATAATTTACGGAGAAAAAGAAAGAAAGAAAACAGCAATACATAACGTCGTAAAAACGTCGCATCAATGTTGCCGTGATATATTGACCGATAAGGTTAGACACATTCTATTATTGGTTATAATAAAAACACGTCCGCATTGCCACAACAAGTCCTTTAAAGAAAAAAAAAAAAAAAAAAAAAAAAAAAAAAACGTCGTCTAACAACATGGCCCCCGGTCACACGGTCAGCTATTTCTTTACCATAAATAAATAACAGTAAATAAAGAAACTTTAACCCATTTAAGAGCCCAATTTAGCTATCATCCCTTCTTTAAAATATTTTTACCCATGGCGCACCATGTAACAGTTTCATACACCCGATACTCCATGTTACAAACAGTGGTCAAAGCTAACACGTTAATACATCTATGTGAAACTGATACTTCTAAGTCATCGCTCTATATATGTGGTTCTATCATGTACCATGATGTATTGACATTTTGCTTAGTAATTCACGAAACCATATGTTGTGGGTAGCCATTAGAAGCGCCTCGCGGAGGGGTTTCTAATGAATACCCACAACATATATTTTCATGAAGAAATTAGAAAAAAAATCTATCTGAACATACTTTTTAAGTAAGTCATACCATTTTCATTATATAATACGGGGAATATAAGATATATTTGGTTATGAAGAACGCCAAGGGACATGATAGGTATCAGAGTTTTTTGTTGTTGTTTTTTTTTTAAATAAAAACAAAAACAAAAACTAGAAGCTCCTGAAATTCGCTTTTATCTTTTTGTAGTATATATTATAAGGAAAAGTAGTGGGTATACATTACACAGCAAACACAGAACTTACGTATATAGATTCACCTGTAGGGATCCCGTAGAAAGGCCACAACAAGGGAACACATTACTCTAGGTACTGAATAAGGCTTGAATTGCACGAACTGACATCATAGAACTGTACTCTAATAATAACGAAACTGCAACAGCAACATCGCCTTGGCGTGATCATTTTGGCCGCGTCAAGCAAAAAAATGCTTTCAAATATGTGCAAAATGCATAGACTCATATCATACTGTGCATTCGCAAAATGTCATCCGGGCCTTTGCTCTCCATTTCATACACTCTGTAATATCAAATGATTTAACAGCGTACAGTGAAGGCCCTGATTAGATTGCGCGGATGTTTAGCTGATCTGGGCCTTCATTGTACGCATATGCCCAAAGACACGCTTTGGCATGGCGTGGCCCATTTCAAAAGCTGCAGTTTCCTTATTTCCAATTCTTCGATAGATGTACAGCAAACGTCATTTACTTTATAGCAAACCCTTAAACTGAAATATGTCTTCCTGTAGGTCTATTGTGATGTCATTGTTAGGCTGTTCTGTGATTGTGGCCCTTCCTGGACATCTTGTTAACTAATTTTAGGCAATATATATTAAGATATTAAATTTCTTTTGCCTCATTTAAACGCTACCTTATTGAATGAAAAACTACAAGGCTGTCTTTAGAAACAAAGAACACACAATAGAAAGAAAATAGAAGACTCGGTTTTTTGTAAGTCTTCATATGCAGCAGTGTAGTTTGCGAGGCTGTATACGCCCCTAGCACGGGCTTAAACGGTATTCTTTTTTTAATGTAATCAGAATGGGCTCAATGACCCCAAAGGAAATAAAAATATATCTGCACTATGCTGAAGTACAGAGACGTTTTACGACCGCCACACGGCACCAGCTGCAGTGAAGTAAAGTAAAAATCGAAAAGATTGCCACAGTCATTAGAATTTATACAAATACCACGACTTTGCAAAACCTTTCCAACTCGTCATAGACTGCTCAACATCTGCTTATAACAATCCTGTCAATGACCTTGTCGGATTTTGTGTAATGAAGCTGAGCCTTCGTATCATTACCTCCTGCTGTGCATTATCACCAAATTACTTGTAAAGATTACCACAACCCTTTACACTATTAAAGCTCAGGAATTAACTTAAAGAGAAACTACTGAGCATCACGAAAACATGCCTCTGTAATATTGACCCCCTTAACCACCACCCCCACCCCCACCCCTCCGGTAACACTTTTATATAGTGAAACTGGGGTTTACAGGGGTATACATTATTTTTCTTATTTCTGCTCAAAACATAGATTGTTGGTACTCGTTAGAACCGCCTCTCTGAGGCAATTCTAACGAGTACCCACAATCTATGTTTTGAGCAGAAATATGAAAACTATCAGAACTTTTCATCTGAAAGTTTTCATTTTTTGTCGGTAAAATTCTCAATACATTTGAATAGGCGTGTTTTCGTAATGGGTTAGTAATAATATCTTTAAACATACGCTGCTATACAACAGACAAAGAAAAAAAGAAACTGTTTATTCAGCATTAAGGCTTTGAAAGCTGGGTAAAAATTTCAGCAGACGACAATACTTTTCTTAGTTTTCCTAGAAAAAAGAATTTGACAATCCATGCTAATTGTTTCCTAAGGAAAGTTGCATGATCTGTCAGATGCTATTTTTTAGGAAAAATATCATGAGCTAGTCGTCTGCTAGCTTTGCCAATATTATGGTACAAGTCAGGCAACTATAATGTTACTAGACTATAGCATATATAAAATACTATAAAAGATGTCCTGGAAGAGACACAATCACAGAACATAGCCTACCAGTGACACCAAAAGGAAGAGCAAACAAACAATGACAGACAGTACAAATACCACAACCACCCCCCCCCACCCCCCTAAAAAAAACAACAAAAAAAACAATCGCTTTCCTCTATCAAATTGCCATATAGGATCCAAGCCAGCTAAACATGCCAAATGCGTACCTGCTGAGACAAACACATAAGTAGCGTTTGTCATTGCTGTTAACACATGTCACTAATAATCTCTCTCTATCTCTCTCTCTCTCTCTCTCTCTCTCTATCTACACTTCATATGACAGCAGTAATAATATAATAATGTCTTTTTATTTTAAGAGGATGGCATATTAGGCAATACATTAGTTATCTAGCACATGGTCCTCTGTGAATTAGTATCTTTGTCTTTAAGTATGCAAGAGCAAATTTGTGTAATTTGCATGGCTGCATACACGCGCCCCATAGCACCGGCTTAAGCAACTCAATTTCCAAGATACCAGATTTAACTCAATGATCGCTACTGTCATTGTTTCAGCCATCACTCAAACAATTCACATGATTTCAATACCGCTATCCGTCACAATATGCTTTTAAATTCCCCTCGGCGAATCTTTGATTGCATTAGTCTTATACAAAACAGTTGAGGGCAATAACTTTAAATACAGTTTGTTAAACAGTACTTTTTTAAATATTTAAGTCTGGTGATAGGAACTAGAGATTTAACCCTTTTACCCCTGAGGTTCTGAAATAGACTCTCCCATCTCTGCATTTGGACACATCCATAGCTGCCAAAAGGAGTTTCAGTCAAAACTCAATAACAGAATGGCAAATAGTGTAGAGCCTGATGAGACGGCTAATTAAGAGCCTTCTCATCTGGATCTGCACAGTTTGCAAATGTATCTGTACCGGTCTGTAGGGATGAAAGGGTTAACTTATTTGTGCCTAGCGTCCCCTAAAAAGACATTGGCAATTATTGTAGACCCAGATCAGGATCTGCACTGTTTGCATTCAGTGCAGGACTTTTTTTTTATAATAAATGGTACTAACCATTCCACCCCTGAGTTTCTGACGTATACTCTTCTATATTTTGTTTTGGATATATCCATCAATATAGATGGGGATGTCATTAAAAAATCCAAAATCGAATGGCCAACAATGTAGATCCTGTTATGAGCCATCTCATCTGGTTCTACAGTTTGCAGAGGTAAATGTTTTGGTCTGCGGGATTGAAAAAATTAAGTATCGGATTTTCTATAATAAATGGTAATAACAAGTAATATCTGTAAAAAAACAGAAACACGACGAAGGAATAAAAGTATATTTACATACTTATAACAATGAACAAAAAAAGGAACAGGATAGATTCATAAACAAAAACAAAGTTCTTGGTTTCAAATCTGCAAGCTTCCGTGTGGGGGCAAGCGCTCTCCCGACTGGGCTACAGGGGCAGTTTTGGCGTCATTCGAAAATTGTTATATATTGCTTAGCAGGTACATTTTTCTATCGCTAAAACAAACAATTATAATGTGCATATGGAAGGACCAAAGAGTCTTTATCGTTCAAGAAGAATTACAAGTATCCTGTTTTTTTTTTTGTTTTGTTTTTTGGGTTTTTTTTTTTATTACTTTCCTGTATAGATTTGTTCTAACCTCGCTTTTATCGTCATTTTGAAAACACTTCCAAAGCATAATTTACAATGAATAAGATGGCCTGTCCTTTTGTGGTTGTAGCAGAAAAGGTCGTTTTGCAGATTCCTTTCATTTGTATAGTATATTCGTGTTTCGTACAGCTGCTGACAGTGCTAGCTCAGAACGATGATCTTATACAACAACGTCGAATAAAAACTAACTCACATTCCATTGGCATTAATGGGTCAAGTGATGCGCATCAAAACAAAGGGCACTTGTGTCAAATACGTTGAAATTATCCATCTTCGTATTTCTTTTGCGTTGCTGTAATTAAGCAAATCTGTGTTTGATCTAAATTTCCTGAAAAACCATGTCCCTAGTATAAACAAGAGGCCCATGGACCACAATTTGCTCACCTGATAAAAACAGCATATTTGCAAATGCCATGCAAAATTCTTCTAGTATTGCCATAGCAACTAGGACACAAATTTGACCATACCATAAAAAAGTCAAACGTCATCCTAGTCTCACCATTTTAACAAATTGGGTAGACCTTGAGTGTCCTGATGCTGTATACCAAGATTCAACCTCAAAGCTTTCTTAGTACTAGGGTAGAAGATTTTTAAGTGTTTTATCATATATGGGCATGACAGCCATCTTGTTCAAAGGTGCAGAACCATTTGAACAAAATGTCAACATCCCTTCGACAGAAGGTCCCCATGTGAAATCTGAAGAAATTAGGTCAAGCGGTTTCAGAGAAGAAGACGTTTAAAGATTTCATTATTTTATACCTGTCTATAGCCCAGGGGCAAGGGCAGATAACCCCTGGGGCTAAATTTTAATCCTTTCTAAACAGTTGAACTACTTTAATCATACATTGTAAGTTTCAGCCATTAGTCTTAAATACATATTGCAAAACAAATTTTTCAACGTCCCCCATACAAATCCATAGAATCGCAAATTTGACCTTGCCGTAAAAAGGTCAAAGGTCAACCTACGATCATCATTTGAATAAACTTGATAGAGCTTGAGACAGCGATGCTATATACCAAAATTCAGTCCCAAAGCTTTCTTGGTTCTGGAGAAGAAGATTTTTAAGTGATTGTACCATATATGGACATGGCAGCCATCTTGTTCAAAAGCGCGAAATCATTCGAACAAATTGGCAATGCCCTTTCAACAGAAGGCCCCATGGGAAATCTGGTGAAAATTGCTCAAGTAGTTTCAGAGAAGAAGACATTTAAAAATTACACAATTTTATACATGTATATAACCCAGGGTTACCCAATGTTTTTCTACTTTAATCACACATTGTAAGTTTCAGCCATTTGTCTTTAATACAAAGGACAACCTACGATCATCATCTGAACAAACTTGATAGACCTCAACGCTATATACCAAGATTCAACCCCAAAGCTTTCTTGGTTCTGGAGAGAAAAATTTTAAGTGTTTTTACCATATATGAATATGGCGGCCATCTTGGTCAATGGCGCGGAACCATTATAAACAAATTGGCAATGCCTTTCGAAAGAAGACCCAATGTGAAATCTGGTGAAAATTACTCAAGCGGTTACAGAGAAGAAGGCATTTAAAAATTATACAATTTTATACATATATATAGCTCAGGGGACAAGGGCAGATAACTCCCAGGGGACAAAATTTTCATTATAACTAAAATGTTTTACTACTTTAATCACTCATTGTAAGTTTCAGCCATAAGTCTTTAATACATTTTGAGAAAATGACTTTTCAACATTTTCCCCATACAAAAGCATGGGAACTCAAATTTGACCTTGCCGTAAAAAGGTCAAAGGTCAACTTAGTGTCATCATTTGAACAAACTTGGTAGACCTTGAGTCCATAATGCTGTATACCAAGATTCAGCCTTGAAGCTTTCTTGGTTCTGGAGAAGAAGATTTTTAAGTGTTTTTACCATATATGGGCAGGTTGGCCATCTTGATTAACGTATCATGACCATTTAAATTTTCAATGCCACTTTAACAGAAGGTTCATTATGAAGTTTGAAGAAAATTGGCCCAGGGCTTTCAGAGGAGAATAAACGTCAAAAAGATTGCCTATGGAAACAAAGAACACACTACAGATAAGAAAATAGGTGTCTCGGTTTTATTGAGACTCTTCATAAGCAGTAATGAAGTTTGCAACACTGCTTACGCCCTCTAGCGTATACATGAGCAGAACTCCATTTTCAAAAATTCCACAATGGGCCCAATGATTCCAAAGGAAATGAAATATAATCTGCACTATGAGAAGTCGTTCAAAAGTGTGGACGGACGGACGACGACGGACCATAAGTGATCACAATAGCTCATCTTAGAGAGCTAAAAAAGGCATTTAATGGGTCGCGTCAAGCAAAAACGTGTCTTAGAGCATGCGCAAAATGTGCGGATATATATATATATATATATCGTCCGTCTGTCATTACTGACAATGACCAGTCCTAATCAACTGTGTGATGTGGTATTATTTGTGTGTTCTAAGATGGCTGATGAGACCAATCTTAGCTCTAAGCTGCCTGTTGCAGATAGAACAAGAGAGGTCTGAGGAAGAAAGCTCTGTTGGTGATGCCTTAGCTCTGGCTTTCCGCTGTGCACGTTTCTGCTCGGCTTCGCTGATTATTTTTGTTTCGTATTCACCAGCTCCCCTTCTTATGAGGCCTCGCCAAATTATTTACAATTAATGTGTCAGACTTCACACCATTATTATTTCCGTCGCAACGTGAGAAAATGTACCTTCCCACATATGCTCCTAACGAATACTCAGATCAGCCTGCACATGGCGCATTCTTATCAGAGTTTCACATGAAGAAACTCTGAATCGTTGACTATCCAAAATGTGGCCAGTGATGATTTTGATCAGACTGCGCAAATGCGTAGGCTGATCTGAATCTTCGCTGGGCAGACATGTCCGAAGGTTCGTTTTCTGCCGTTGCGGTTCATTCAACATTGCGAAAATAAACACAAGATCACCTAGAAAAAGCCAAAACACAAACCATAGCCTATGCAAGGCATCCTATGTAGAAATAAGGAATATATTGTACATAAATAGACATTTAACCTCAGATAGGTCCAAATATTCGGACACCATATTTAAGTCCTTATAATACTAGTCGACTTTACTCCTGTTGACATGTGCAACAACTGCTGCAATAGTGGCAAACACTGTAAACCCTGGTCAGATGCCGCGTTCTGACCAGGGTCTACAGTGTTTTCTTAGGCTTGTCTGTCCGAATAATTAGGGTAAATATAGTAAGCAGATTCTTTGACTCGTTACCCGCTAGTGGCGACTTTTGTCGTGTGCTGATAACCTTTGCAAACAGTTTGGCCTGACAAAATGTTGGATTTGATCTGGATCTAAATCGTCAGACACTCTAATGGTATTCCTGAAGGACCTTTTTTTTTTTTTTTCTTTTTTTTTTTTTTGAAAAAGTTGATTAAAAAAAAAATAATAATAAAATAAAAAAAAACAAGAGCTTGTTCGCGCTTTGTCTACCTATTTTTTCATATTAACACGTCAAAGGTGTATTTAGATTTTTATATGGTTCTGTTCCAAATACAATAAGTTTTGTGAGTCTGAATATAAATCACACATCCTTCTATAAATTTTAATGCAAATCTATGTGTTACACGGAACACTGATCTAGATATATTTTGAGATTGATCATCGCATCACATGGAACTAATGTTCCAGGTATGAAATTTCTCCATGAAATAGTATTCTAGTTATTTAGCAAAATCACTGAACCATGAAATATAGGTCACATTGACTTAGATTTATTTTTATATCATGGAAGTTATAATTCAGGTATGACATTTCTCCATCAAAAAATCTTTCAGTTATAAGGCAAAAACCACTGAAATATAGGTCACACTGACCTAGATATATTATTATATCAATCATCGGGTCATATGGAATCTATATTCCATGCATGGCAAGGCTCCATCAAAAGGTATTCAAGACATAAGGCAAAATCACTGGACCATGAAATGTAGGTCACACTGACCTAGATATATTTTGAGTCAATCATCGGGTCACATGGAACTTATATTCCAGGTATGACATTTCTCTATCATTATAGGGCAAAATTATTGAACCATGAAATATAGGTCACACTGATATATATATACGTTTATGTCAATTTTCGGGTCACATGGAACTTATATTCCAGGTATGACATTTCTTCATCAAACAGTATTCAAGTTATAAGTCAAAATCTTTAAACCATGAAATATAGGTTTCACTGACCTAGATATAGTATGAGGTCAATCAGCGGGTAACATGGATCTTATATTCAAGGTTTGTCATTTCTCCATCAAATAGTCTTCGGGTTATAAGACAAAATCTCTGAGACATGAAATGTAGGTCACACTGACCTAGACTCATTTTTATGTCAATCATTAGATCAGATGGAATTTATAATCCAGGTATGACATGTCTCCATTAAATAGTATTCAAAATATAAGGCATAATCATTGAACCATAAAATAAATGTCACACTGACCTACATATATTTTGAGGTCAATCACTGGGTCAGATGGAACTCATAATCCAGGTATGACGTTTCTCCATCACATAGTATTCAAGATATAAGGCAAAAATGACTGAACCATATATAGGTCACACTGACCTAGATATATTTCGAGGTCAATCATCGTGTCACATGAAACTAATATCCACTTTATGATATTTCTCCCACAAATAGTCGTCAAGATATAAGTAAAATCAATGAACCGTGAAATGTAGGTCACCATGACATTCACTCTTTGACACTTGAATCAACGTCACATAGTAGGCTGATGTATATATAACCCATTGTGTCTAAAACTTGTTAACAGAATGGAAATGCATGTAACATATTACGGAGGTGGCCTAGATTCTGACCCCAAGCCCCACCTTAAGGCATGAGCCCAGGAATGTATCGTTTGGAATCACAGAAGACCCTACCAGGTACCCAAGTTGTAAATATGAATGCTTTGTGATAAGTGACTGTCGAGATATAAGCATTTGAAAACTTTTAACGCATATACATATAATATTACAAAGGTGTCCTAGATTTTGACCCCTTGCCCCACCCCTGGCATGAAACCAGGAGTGTGTTCATTTGGAATCTCAGAAGACCCTCCCAGATACCAAAGTTCAAGATATGAATGCTCTGTGATAAGAGACAGTTGAGATATAAGTATTTGATAAACTTTCACGCAGTATGACGGGAACGGTAACGGGAACGCAAACGCGTACGACCGGGGTGACTACAATAGCTCTCCTTGTACTTCGTGAAGGCGACCTAAAAACCACAGACAACAAAATAAAAACATGCAAAATTACCGAGCATGCAAAGTGCAAAGAGTTAAGAGACATTCCTTGGTATTATTTCTGGTGTTTATTTACGATGTCAAGATGACAGTTCATTTGACGCTTTAGATGACACAACTAATTACACAGTAAACTGTGACTCTATTGTTAGTCTCGAATCTCCCAGAATAAACAATGCAATCCGATTTGGTTTGTTTTGTGTTTCTTTAAAAAACACAAATGTTGATTGGGTTTTGTCTTAACCGAATTACAAATACTTGCGTCTTCTTAACTTCTTGCCTTCTTACTTGAGTCGTAACAAATGAAAGAGTAACATACGCTTTCAGTGAAATGTATAAAATTATTATTATTATTTATAATACTAAAAGTTATTATTATTATTAATAATAATACTTGTAAAATTATTATAAGTAGAAGTTTTTATTTATTTGTTTATTTTGATTCTTGACAGGGGACATGGATCAATGGGTCATAGACATTGCCTGAGAACCAAGCAGTTCTGATGAACATACTTCTCAGGCAAGGAATATGACATGACCGATGTCCTCTATCCACAATTCTCATAAGGAATTTGCTATACTGCAAATATTTTATAATAAATTATTTGCCGCAATGTTACCAGGTGCGGATTAAAACAGCAAGCAACTCGCGGATGTCATTAAAAAACTTGTAACGTCACGAAGCAACAGCGGTTACGTCACATTTCCAAGGTTTCTACTATGGAAGACACTGGCTGAAAAGACGAAGTAAATTCAGTTTCAAGAGTCTTTTGAACGGTGCAAGTTTTGTTCTTTAGCACAAATTGAGAGTACGTAAAGCTTAGAAAAATTAAACTGAAAACAGATTGCAATAAATGTTGAAAGTGTTTGGGTTGGTTATTCATTGATGCGGTGAAAAATAAAAATGGTGGCCACCGAAGGCCAGAAATGTCGAAGACTGGTATTTTCATAGTTTGGCTTGTCTGTCTTGTTCTTGCAAAAGAGAATTAGTTCTTCGTCCAAACCATTTGCTATTATATACTAAACAACAGAAATAGATGACGCATTTGGACACATCCTTTGTTGCCAAAAGGGTGACAGTTGCAAATCAAAAACAGAATGGTAAACTGTCTAGATCCAGATGAGACAGCTCATTATAAGCCGACTGATCTGGTTTTAAGCTGTTTACAAAAGTATCTGTCTTGGTCAACAGGGCTGAAAGGGTCAACAACAGAAGTGTAGGATGGCTTTCATTCTTCAGTCAATTTAAGTCAGAAATATACTGACTGTGGACATATTTCTTGAAAAATTA
This sequence comes from Anodontia alba, assembly GCA_964016985.1. NCBI lineage: Eukaryota > Metazoa > Mollusca > Bivalvia > Lucinida > Lucinidae > Anodontia > Anodontia alba. The sequence goes on from OZ024829.1 coordinate 64,785,524, forward strand.
ACAAAAGTGACTATATATATATATATATATATATATATATATATATATATATATATATATATATATATATATATATATATATATATATATATATATATATATATATATATATATATATTGTTCCGAATAATTCCCCATTGCCATATTTTTTCTCCTATAGAACATGACGTTACCTTTTGGACTAAAGTGTTCTCTAATGTGTAATGCCGTTGTCGCGTGAGATGTTTAAGACCATGAGATGTTTCAGAACGCATGCGCAACGGAAGCGGATATCAAGTGGGGCAAAAGGTGTGAGATTTGTCAGAATTTATCTGCCCCAATATTGGCTTCCTATTTTACTGTTGTCTATATAAAGTACATTTTTCTTTTTTTCGTGCTGCGTTTGAATTTAGAATACCCAGATGAATTATGGAGGTATTTGTCTTGCTTCGACACCTGTATTATTTTTAATATCTGTTGACATAGGGCGTGAAGAACGAAAACGTGCATTCATACGACTGTTTACTTACCAGCTTACGGTTTGATACCTACAGAAATGTAGTTTTGCTATTCTTATGTACTTTATCATCAGACAGCTGCATAAAAATGAACAGAATTTGGAAAATCGTGGATGCGTTGAAAACGGCTGCGTCACCAGCGATGTTCGTACAGTATTAGGATTCGTACACGTGACTTGAATGACTATATTTACTGAACGCACAACTGTGGGGTTTGACGCGGTATAACTTGTACAGGCAGAAATGTTTAGCATGATGGATGAAACATCGTTGGAAGTACTGACCTGGAACACTTGTAATTTTTGACAGCAGAAGGTAAATTGTGTGATTGCCAAAACTGTAGGTCAGTCTGGTTTTTGTTTTTGTGTTGAGGTTTTACGGCCCAGTCAACCCAATAGGGTCATTTTGAGCGCGGTCAGTTTACCTAACCACACGTTTACTGGGCAGGTTTAGTCCTCTAAGCGGTTAACCAGTATTGTGCACATTCCTTCGCCAGAAACTGACAAATGCCCTTCTTGAATCAGCGGAAGGGCGAGAATGACCGTAGAAAATATTTCATGATCAATCTCCACGAAGGAATGTTGCCGACCTCGGCGGGGGTTGAACCCGCGACCTCCTGGTCTCCAGTCGGACTGCGCATCCAACTGAGCCACCGAGGCCGGCAGGTCAGTCTGGTACATCAGACAGTTGGTAAAGCTCTTGACTTACAAGCAGGGGGATTGCGATTTAAATTCTGCATTAGGCATACCTTTCCCTCCTTAAGTTGCTTCAGTGGCAATGAGGTACTTGTGAGTGTGGAGAAAAGCTAGGCACTGTTAGTGTGTTCAGTTGATGTCTGGCACATATAAGTTAAGCACTGTTAAAGGGAGAGGAGTGTAGTAATTGGTGAGACAGCAGGCCTGTACGCAAGGGGTTCAGGGGGAAGAAAAGCACCTTCTTTTCTGGAGAATTACTTCAAAATCATGCAGTTTTTAACCCAAATTCACTTCATATCCCTAATTTTGGCCCCCAAATTGGCATTTTCAAGAAGCATTTGCACCCCTGTTTTCAGAATACCGAAAATTCCCCCCCCCTCCCCCCACCCCCATTTCAAAAGTCTGCGTATTGACCTGGACTGTCAGCCTGGTTAGCTCAGTTGGTAGAGCATCTGATTTGCAGCCATGGGGTCGCAGGTTCAAGTTCTCCTCCTAAGTTTATTTTAATATTGCTTACTGAACATGTTCAAGGGTCTACATGGAAAACAAAATTGAAAATTCCAGCTAAAAACAGTACAAGTCTGCAGATAAAAAAATTGCAAATGAATTGCAATATTCTTATAATAAAGTAAAAATGAAAGGAACTGCTTGCGTAAGGCAGGACTTGAACCCATGATCCCCATTTCACGAGACAGTAGTGTTGGGAATCAGCCAGAATTTCATTGTTGATCATCAGTTTTGTAAAACCGACTGATCATTGAGTATATTGACTTGTAGAAAATATATTCACTCTTAATTCAGCCATCTTCCAGGTACCTATATTCATTGCTCCAGATCAATAAGAGGGGTATCCAGGTGATATTTTTCTTATTTCGCCATGAAAACATATAATGTTGTTGGTACTCATTAGAAGTGCCTCTGCAACGTGCTTCTAATGAATACCTACAACATCAGTTCTTTTGGGTTGACTTTTTTTAAGGCTCTTTTATCAAATCTTTTCACTTTTATTGATCATAAATCTAGAATGACCCTAACAGACAGCTCTGAATTTCATTTATTGATGACTTGCCTATGAAAATAAAAGGTGAGAAAAATATATTTGTTTCAAAACAAAAAAAAACAAAAAAATCCGATTTGTTGACTATAAAAGATCTTTCCGATCTTCAGTCACCAGAGGCAAAAGTGATTGATGGATGATTATAATCGATCGATCATCATTGGCAAGACTACTAGACAGGTGCTGAACCTACTGAGCTACATGGGTGGTCCTGTTCTGTCCATGGACTCGAGCCACTACACTCCTCATAACATTTAGGATTCAGGTACCATCCTGATGTCCTGAAGGTATCTGGTCTGCATCCCCCAATTGCTTGCATTTGGCACACACCTGTTTACTAAATCTGATATCAGTAAAGTGAACAGGAGAGGAAACAATGACTATCGGAGCTGGGACTCGCCAACAAGTTGGCAACAACCCCATAACACTAGTCAGGTGCTCTTCCTACTGAACCAAGCAGGTAGTCTTGTTCAGTCCATGCACTCCAGCCACTACATTAAATTCACAATATAAAAATGTAACACAACACTCTTCATTTTATTTCAGTAGAGGAAGGGTGTGCTTATCACCAAACGGAATAATATGCATTTAACTCTTAAAATGCCAAGAAAACCTGCATCTGAAAATGACCTCTGTCTGCTGAACATTCTTGCAAACTTTTCAAACCTATTTTTGCATACAGGTAAATGGTGTGGACCCTGATCAGGCTAGGAGCTGTCTGATCTGGGTCCTCACTGTTTGCAAAACAAACTTTAAAAATCACAAGCAGATGACAAAGCAGATGACAGTTGTTTTGATTGGCAATTTAAGGGTTAAGTGAAGATATTATATATAAAATCAAAAGACAATGGGAGATAGTAGCCAGTTTATTTCCATGAGTACTCTCTGTAAACAACAAGGTCCACCAAAACATATTGTAGTACTTATTAGGACTCCAAAATTATTGAAGCGATTTGTCCCTTATTAGGTAAGAAGGTTGTTAGGGTAGGCGGATTTAAAGATAGCTAAAATTATGGTGATCAGCCTCTTGGTTCAGTTGCCATGGCAACATAAAGCTCCCATAGATGACCTATGATGAAAACAGAGGATTCTAATTGGAAGGGCCCAGTTAGAATTGGTCTACCTTGCACTTTACCTATCAAGGTAGATAATAGAAACACTATTGCTATCTCTCATTGTTACAGTATCCCTTTTCAGAATGCCAGCTCTCCATATAAAGTCTTGTCACAATGAGTATTTTACCACCTGCTTTAAGGCGTAATGCTGAAATGTCCAATTACAATGCTTAATTCTTAAAGCACTAAGTAGAATTGCAGCATACAACATTCATTTCTGTTTTTTCAGATAAAATAAAGCTGACATTTCATCTGAAATATCTACCAGCATTGTATGTGAAATTTCTACCAACATTTCATGTGAAATGTCTACCAACATTTCATGTGAAATGTCTACCTAGCAGTCAAGTCACATGGCAAGCCTTATTTATTTGGAGCTCTGTTTAAAGCCAACAGCATTGTCTTGATAATTACCATGAGCAAATGTTGCTGTTTCTGAGGGATGTGGTCCCCATTTGCTCAAGGTAATTACCCAAACAAATAATTTCTCTAGTAATTGGATATATGTATTTCAAGACAAAAGGCGGGAGTGGTCAGGAGGTGTGAAGGTGTTGTGTTATCTTACATCACCGGGGCGTCCAACTGATATTGGCTTACAGTTGGGCAAGGCCTGCTATCCTTGTAGCAGGTAAGGGTAGAGGGGGAATGTTTCTATTCTTCTGCTTCTTCAACTTAAACGATGGTCATAGTATACATATAGCGCACGGTATTATTGTAACAAACAAACGAGGGCGTTCTGACAAATCTCACGGCTAAGTCCTACCAGATGCATATCAGCGATAAACTAAATACCCACAGTCGCTGATTTTGATCAACAGAGGCCATCTGACAAATCTCACGGTTTCCAAACAGTCGAAATGTTGTATCAATAGCGCAACACATTATTATAAACAAGGAAGGTGTTCTGACCAATCTCACGGCTCTCAGTCCTACCAAATGCATATTATCGATAAATGAAATTAAAGAACTGCAGCCTTTTTTTTTTTTTTTTTTTTTTTTTTTTTTTTGTCAACGGAGGCCTGCTGACAAAACTCACGGCTTCCAATAAACCTAAATGCAGATCGTAGTCTGAATGAAGCGAAAGACATTATTATTGTAACAAAGGAAGGCGTTCTGACAAATCTCACGGCTCACAGGCCTACCAAATGCATGTTAATGATAATGTAAAGAATTACCGCCGATTAGTTTGGTCAACGGAGGCCTGCTGACAAATCTTCCGGCTTCCAATCTACCTAAAGGCAGATGTAGTATGCGTGAATCCCAAGATATTATTATTGTAACAAAGGAAGGCATTCTGACACATCTTAAGGCTCTCAGTCATACCAAATGCACATAATCAACAAGGTAACTAACTACAGCCGATTATTTTGGTCATCGGAGGCCTGCTGACAAATAGCACGGCTCCCAATTAACCTGAATATAGACCAAAGTATAAATGAAGCGCCAAGCATTATTTTTGTAACACAAGAAGACGTTCTGACAAATCTCACGGCTCTCAGTCCTACCAAATGCGTATCCTCGATAAAGTAAAGAACAGACCAGGTTATACTGTTTCCGCCAAATTCTTTCATGTGCTGCTTTAATGTTGTTTGGATGTACATTTACTGAAACTGAGATACTGCTTATCATTTTTGCTACTAACCGCACTTTGTACGTAGGGTGCTGTGTGGAATGGTAAAGCCTCTAAGTCAAGATTGGGAGTTAGTAGTTCGGCCCCACCGAGCACCAAGTGTTGTGTCTTTGAGCAAGGCACTTTATCCACATTGCAATTTTAGTACTGATTCCCACCAAGGAAGGTTTGGCAAAAGAAATACCCAAGAGGGCTTAGGCAGTATTTGATGATAGATATATTGCCTAGGGACATTTGTTTGGGCAGGATGGTGGAGGGTCTGCAACAAAGTTAATGCTGACAGTGCAGAATATAAAATACTTTGTGGCTTCTATAAAGAAATTCAACACAGACCATTGACGGTCTCAAGGAGATCACATCTTTGTCGTCCAAGCCACTGATGCAGCCGTCTTCATCTCTCCATAAACAGCCATTCTTCCTTTTTTTTTTTTTTTTTTTTTTTTTTTTATTACTGTACATAGAGGACTTTTACTATTTAACTGGTTTTACTGGAAGATTGCATCTGTTCCATCCTCTTAACAAGTCAGCTGTACAATGTCAAGAAGATTCCTGACCTTTTTCTGGAGGGAGAAAAGAGGCTGTCTCAGAGGGGGGGGGCGGGTACCTGTTCCCTTGTTCTCCTGAAAAAAAAATCGACATTTTCCCTTGTTCCCAAAAATCAAAATCTTGATTTTTTTATGTTCCTTCTTCCCCCCAATTGCCTTTGATCCCCTAGTTTCATCAGTTTTAGGCTTTGGTTCCTTTGTTCCCCTGAAATAAATGATCTAATTACCCTGTTCCCCCAAACCCCTGAGAGGGCCGCAGAATATTGCGCTTATCCGGGCCAAATAAAGCATGCAAACTTTTTAAAAAGCTAGTACTTGTGTCACTTTCGGTAGACATTGTCTAGATCTACTTATTGCTTGCTGCATGGGCCAAATATGTAACAGAAAAAGACAAGTCCAATAAATGACTTGTATATGAAAGATAATGAACACATAAAATCTATAATAATAATAATAATAAAATACGCAAATTCTGTATCCTTCGACTGCACAGATTTAGGTGTGAATAGACTAGAAAAATTTTATAGCGCTATACAGTCTGGGATTAAAAATTACATAAGAAAGTTATTACACACACACACACACACACACACACACACATACTGATAAATATTATTGGTGTATCAATTAGATTTAAATATTATTGGTGGATGGATTAGTTGCGATGAACCGATATTTTTATGAAGCACTTAATATAACATAACTGCACCGAAACGTATTTATTCGTCTGCAGATCATTTGAAACCATGGATACCTGTGAATGTATAAAGTTACGGCAAGCCGTTTTACTATCTATTCTATTAATCTGATTTAATATATCAGATATCTTATATAATATATAAGATATCTGATATATTATATCAGATATCTTATATAAATAAGATATCATATGTCAATTAAGATATCTTGTATGCTATATAAGATATCTGATAATCTATATAAGATATCTTATATAGGATATAAGATATCTTATTTACTAAAGAAGATATTTATTCAATTAAATAAGATATCTCATTTAGTATATCAGATATCTTATTCAGTATATCAGATATCTATATTAATATATTAGATATCTTATTTAACTAATAAGGTATCTTATATGGTAAATAAGATATCTTATATGTGGAATTAAATAAGATATCTAATATGATACATCAGACATCTTATATAGCATGTAAGATAACTGATATACTAATTCAGATATCATATCCTGTATTAGATATCTTATATAATACATAAGCTGTCTGATACATTATCTTAGATATATAAAATAGATATCTTATATGTCAATTAAGATATCTAATATGCTATATAAGATATCTGAATTGACAAATAAGATATCTAATATGCTATATAAGATATCTGATAGGCTATATAAGATATCTCATATAGGATATAAGATATCTTATTTACTAAAGAAGATATCTCATATATTCAATCAAATAAGATATCTCATTTAGTATATAAGATATCTTATTTAGTATATTAGATATCTATAGTAATAAATAAGATATCTTATATAACAAATTAGATATCTTATATGCAGAATTAAATAAGTTATCTCATATATTATATCAGATATCTGATATAGGATGTAAGATACTTAATATAGTATATAAAATAGCTGAATTAGTATATGAGATATCTTATATCCTATATTAGATATCTTATATCCTATATAAGATATCTGATATAATATATAAGATATCTATTTTGCTTAATAAATAGTAAAACGGCTTACCATATAATAATAAAGTTAGTGCAAGGATAAATTTTATAAAGAGAGTCTAATATTTTTATACATGGACTGACAACTTGACAAACATTTAACTAATGATAAATTGATCAATTGATGCATCAGTTAATCAAAATTGTCATTTTGAGTTACAACATCTATGAACCGAAACAAATTATACTACATGAATAAATTCTACCCTGTTCTAATAGTTTTTACAGGTGAACCGACAACTTGCTTAAGTCCATTATCCAGAAGCGAAAAGTAAAATATTTACAAATCATTTAATCAATGCACGATTAATTAAATATATATATATATATATATATATATATATATATATATATATATATATATATATATATATATATATATATATATATATATATATATATATATATATATATATATATTTTAGCCATGTTCAATATTATTTACAGGTGGACCGACAACTTGCTTAATAGATCAGCCAGAAGCAAAAAGTAAAATAATTACAAATCGATTACTCGATGCATAGATGAATCAAAATTGTCATTTTGAGTTTCCAAATCAGTACACTTAGAAACTTATAATTTATGAATAAATTTTAACCATGCTCCACTAGTTTTTACAGGTTGCCTGACAACTTGCTTGAGTAGAATATCCAAAAGCAAAAAGTAAAATAATTAAAAATCATTTATTCGATGAATCAATTAATTAAAACTGTCATTTTGAGTTACCAAATCTATGAACCTAAAAAAAATTCTACATGAATAAATTTTATCAATGCTCAATATTTTTTACAGGTGCACCAACAACTTGCTTAAGGCGAATATCCAAAAGCGATAAGTAAAAAAATTACGAATCGATTAGGCAATGCAAGGATTCATCCAAATTGTCATTTTGAGTACACCGATAAAATTTATACTGCATGAATATATTTAGCAATTCAAATATTTTTTACAAGTGGACTGGCAACTTGCTTAATTCAAATATCCAAAAGTGAAAAGTGAAATAATTACAAAGTCGATTAGGCAATGCATCGATTAATCCAGATTGTCATTTTGAGTACACCGATAAAATTTATACTGCATTACTATATTTAGCAATTCATATATCTTTTACAGGTGGACCGACAACTTGCTTAAGTCAAATATGCAAAAGTGAAAAGTAAAATAATTACAAATCGATTTGGCAATGCATCGATTAATCCAAATTGTCACTTTGAGTGCACCGATAAAATTTATACTGCATGAATATATTTAGCAATTAAAATATTTTTTACCAGTAGACCGACAATTTGCTTAAGTCAAAAACCCAAAAGTGAAAAGTAAAATAATTACAAATAGATCACATCGCATTGAATGGCATCAAATTTGTCATTTTGAGTATCCGAATCAATGAACTGAAAACATTTAAACTGCTTGAATATGTTTTAGCGATGTTCCAATATTTTTTACAGGTGGGCCGACACCTTGCTTAAGCGGAAATAGCCAAAAGTGAAGAGTAAAACAATTATAATCAATAAATCGATTCACTTAAATTGTCATTTTGAGTTACCGAATCAATGAAACCGATATAATTCATACCGCATGGATAAAATTAATTTATACTGGATGGATAAATTTTAGCAATATTTTACAGATGGACCGACAACTTGCTTAAGTCGAAACTGTAAAAGGGAAAAGTAAAATAACAAATTATAAATTGATTAATCTATGCATCAGTTAATTAAAAATTGTCATTTTGATTTCCATATCAATGAAACCGATATAATTTATACCGCATGGATAAAATTAATTTATACTGCATGGATAAATTTAAGCAATATTTTACAGATGGGCCGACAACTGGCTTAAGTCGAAACTGTAAAAGGTAAAAGTAAAATAACAAATTACAAATTGATTAATCTAGGCATCAATTAATTAAAAATTGTCATTTTGATTTACCAAATCAGTGTACTGATAAAATATATACTTCAGATTCAGTATTATTACTGGTGACAAGTCTATTAAATGATGAACATTTGCCAGGACTTTCACATTATAATATCCACCTACAATTATTATAATGCACCAATGCATCTTTATCAACATACGAATGGTTTTGTCGGTGTAAGGATATTATGTTGATGCACTGACATATTACTGGTCTAGTGCTATATGTATTGGTACATCATTATAGATACATAAGCTGATAAAAATTATCAGTGCACATATCAGTTATCGGTAAACAGGTTTTGTTGCTTTGCATTGCCATACTTATTTCATGTTTTGATCATCATCAGCTTTATTTTCACAATCCATCAACAATATTTTATCATTGGTAAGACTAGATTGATGTACTCGTGATTTGTTATTTAGCACAGTCCTGTGGATATACCAGTTGTCAACTCTTACCTGCCTGTTTATCTAGGATACAGTAAGACCTGAATGCTGTATTGCTATATACGAACAGGGAGGACAGTTTTTTTGTTTTTTGTTTTAATTATATGATTTACTTTTCACGGTGTAGAATTATGAATTTAAAATTAAATTTTATAACAGATATGCCGAAGACGAGCTCTGTTTGTATTTACTTTATGTGTATGTTAGACTGTTGGGGTTATTAGGATTTTATTTTTAGTAAAATATTTTTTTCACAGAAAAACGATTAGCTTAAATCATTCTTTTATTTGTAAACCTTGGTATTTTGAATAATTTCGTAAGACGTTCTGACATTTCTCATGATCTGAAAGATCTCATACACGCAGCGTGAGTTCCGTCAGGTATTTCCGGTTTCAGACTTCCGGTCTGAAAGATCTCATGGTCTGACAAATATCACGCTACACCGTATCCATGGAAACCAACAGCGGTAAAATCGTTACGTTTTAAGGTTCAACCCATGAAGATCTGTCGTAAGTCTTGGAGTCACAATTAAATGTAAATGCATCTTTTAAAGACATCAGTTTGTCGTTATTTTTGCCGGTTGAGACGAAAGACAGAGAAGCGTTTTTATATTTCTGCCGTCTCGACGACGCATAGAGCAAACTTATTCGACTGGTTGGTGAACAATGTGAATAGTACACTTCAATGACTACCTTTGCAATCACCAAATGAGCCTCAACGGCAGAAAACGTACCTTAAGACGTGCGCAGATTCAGGTCAGCCTGCGCGAATAACCAGAATCTTCACCGTGTGCATTTTGAATAGCAAAGGCTGCAAGTGCGCAGAACGAAGACGCTGAACAGACTGCACATGCTGATTTGAGTCTTCATTGGGCGCACATGTCAGAAGGTATCTGTTCTAGAGTTGCCGCTCAATTCTTTAAATTTGTAGTTAGCTTCAGCTTCCCCCCACCTCCCCCCCCCCCCCCCCCCCCCCCACACACACACACACACATACAGTGATTTTGTACTTACAAATGTTATACTTTTAACAATCATGTAAATTACAGATATATTTAGTACTGAGTTAAATTTGGGTAACTGAGTTGCCACCGGCTGCCAATTTCTGCCTCCCATCTGTTCTTTTTGTGGCTGTTTAATTGTATCTGTCTGTCTTTTCCTTTGGTGTAGAGAACTTGATGTTGATTTGATTGTATCTGATTGGACCGGATCTGATTTTATGAGTTCCCGACGGTTTATTTATGTACTTTGTAATAGTTTGCATCCTTATTCCTGTGTGTGCATTATTAACCCTTAAACTGCCAATCACAACAATTGCCGTCTGCTTTGCCATCTGCTTGTGATTTTAAAAAGTCATTTCTGCAAACAGCGTGGATCCAGATCAGACTGCCCCTCCTTTAGGAGCAGTCTGATCTGGGTCCACACTGTTTGCCTGTATGCAAAAAATATGTTTGAAAAGTTTGCAAGAATATTCAGCAGACGACATAAACAGACGACATTTTCAGATGCAGGTTTTCTTGGCGTTTTAAGGGTTAACGTCAGAAAGGTAGAACACACAATTCAGAAACAAATGACTACTGATACAAAGCTGACATCGGTACTGTTTCCTGTTCAAAATTAGCTTTATAGTAAGCCTTCATTATTCCTTTGGTTAGTCTTTAAAATGTTATTCGATACAATTTGAACAACGATGGTGTTTTACGTTTTGACACTGCACAGAATAGCCTGCAACATTGTCGATCTGGCCCAATACCGTTCCTCGTACACAGACAGGGCCCTAGATGGTGAGACGTTAGTATCTGTCACTGTACTGATGTTGGGAATGGCCAATTAACTTTTAAATAAGCTTTTTTTGATACAATAAAATGGACGGCGCCATGCAAAAACGTGTTCTTCGGGCATGTGCGGACTGCAAAGGCCCAGGTCAGCCTTCGCATCCGCGAAGTCTGATCTGTGCTTTCACCGTCCGCTTACAGAATCATCGGATACTATAGAATGTATCAATGGAGAACAAAGGCCCGGATTAGACCTATGTGTAAGCTGCTTCTCTCCACATACGGGAACCATTATACCATAAAGCCTTCATTACATATTATGTTACTCTTAGCACTCTGGGTAAAAATTTCAGCAGATTTATATTTATTTTTATTTTATTCAGAAAAAAAGGGCTTTGACATTTCATGCAAATTATCTCCTTTGGAGACAATTTGCATGAAACGTGAAAGCCTATTTTCTGGGAAAAATAATACAAATATGATCAATTTGTCGTCTGCTGAACATGCCCATAGAGTGGTAAAGGTAAACTCAGTCAGTCTGCTTTGAGACGTTCTTGACAAATATACTTGTCATCCGAAGAAACAGACGGTTCCAAATTTATTCTGAATTGGTTCGTGACGAATTAGTTTAACTTGTCTGTACAGAAAAAAGATTCGTCTTAATCTTGAATGACTATTTCAGCGGGCAGAAGACGTTTATACAATGTCGCATTAACGTATATCCAACTTCATGACGTTGCATCGACGTCAGTGCGACGTTATATAGACGTAGCACATGTTATAAAACGTCATAAGTACGTCATTATTAAAAAATATATCGATTCGACGCCAGTACGTTGCATCGACGTTAATGCGACGCTGTATAAACGTCATGAGCCCGCTGGAAACATACTCCCTGAGAGGTGACTGGATTTTTCCATTCATACCATAGTCACTGGTTACGTTGTCCGAGTCGACAAAATGATTGTCGCAGTTCAACCAATCAAATTCTACAGCTCTTCAGTTAAATCATTTCATAGGTCCTTACCATCCACTTTTAATTCGTCCACCGGGATTATACCATCCTTTTTCTTTTGATTTTAGATTCATTCAAATCGGTTAAGTGTTCTACTTAATTTGTTAAATATTGTTTACTAGTTGATACGTGATTATCTGTTTTTGCAAGTTGTGCATTGCACTTATTATATATTATTTAATCTTGTATATAAACAAATTATCTTTGAGACTCTTGTACAGACATACGATCGACTCTCGTTATCTCGAACTCGCTTATCTCGAATAACCGCTTATCTCGAAGTGAAAATCTGGTCCCTGTTTTAATACAGAGATCTACCAAAAAGCAACAAAATATTGTGGAAAAGAGGAGAAATTGCTCCTTAGGAGCAATTTCTCCTCTTTTCACAATATTTTAAATCCATCTCTAACTTAGGAGTCAAATTACTTATTCATTCTGTCAAAGGTAGTTGTTCGATTAATTGTTTTCCTCAGTTCCGCAAATCTGATATGTCGAAGTACGGATATCTCGAAGTGTTTCATAGAGTCCCCTGGAGTTCGAGATAACGAGAGTCGACTGTACATGTAATAGAGAGATAATGATTGCCTTTGTTCATATGCCTGAGTGATAAGTGCACGGACTTACATATTAAAAACATGTACAATGGACAGCCCCATGCGAAAACGTGTCCGCATATGCGGACAGCAAAGGCCAAGATCAGCTTGCGTATCCTCGCAGTCTAATCAGGGCCTTCACTGTTCACAAACAGGTTTATTTGATACAACAGACTGTATGAATGGAGAGCAAAGACACGGTGATATTTTGCACACGGCAGGATGATCTGAATCTGCGCATTTCGCGCATTTTCGAAGTCATTTTTTCGCTTGACGCTCCCACAATCGAATGCTTGATTGCATCGAAGTCTCATTTACCGTTCAAAAGCGATATCAGAAAAATCTCAAAGGATTGTATTCGAAACAATGGGATTGTTGTTTTGTTGTGTCGCAAGAAAACATGTTCATTACTTTTCCTCAATTAAACTGTTTGATAGCTGAGTACTGGATCAAACTGTTCAAAGCATAGCTGGTCTAATAATTATGTCGTTAAATTAATCTAATATGCAATGTATAACTACAATTAAATATACAATGATTTTGTTATTGTTATTATTTTTTTTCAGTACGTAGAGATCTTACTTTTTTAAAAATATTTATTCGTTTGTAATAGTATAGAGATCTGTAATTTACACATGTACTTTAGCATTAAAGTATCGGGTAGCGCCTCGAATATATATTTAACTCTTTCACTAGCACAGGCGACAATAACAGGCTTTAACAAACAGTGTAGATCTACGCTGTTTGACATACAGTCTTTCTATTTTACATATAAACTTCTTTCCAATTTATAGTTAAAATAATACACAAAGCAGATGACAAATGTAGTCTGAAATTTGGCACCGAAAGAGTTAACACTTTTATTTCAGGTATATACTGTTTGTTCAGTCTGTCTAAATAAACTGGAACCTCTCTATAAGACCCCAAAGTGTTGTATCTAAACAAAAATGTATAGATTATATAGAAAATGACCATTTATGTTCATTTTTTTCTGAACAATCTATACATTTTTCTTTGGATACATAATGTTTGCTTAGCTAACACGGTATTTCGTTTGGATCCGAGCAATAGCGCTATAAATAGGTTTTGGTGTATATTTGATAAATTTGGTCACCTACAAACTGTAATCTTCGAAAAGGAAATGCCGAAATCAGACAAGTTTAGAATCCGTACTGGTTCCCCGAGAACAGAGCGTCATGTGAGACTGTGACAATTTAATTACAGTACAAAACAGTGAAATCAGCAAACCGTTCTGAGATTACTTGGCCAGAGTCAAACGAAATGCTCCACATCATTTATTGGGATAGTGATTACCCAGATCAGCCTTCATGATGCACAGGCTGATAAAAACCTTGGTTGTCCGTATCTAGAGACTCATTGTATACTGTAGAATGTGTATCGAAAGAGGCCACAGGCCCGAGATGGTGTTGCTTGTAGGATGATGCACGTGCTAGAAGACCGTGACAATTTCACTTGATGAGGCAATCCTATATAACCATTAGCATGATGGTTAAACTTTTCAGCAGACGTCATTGTGAAATATTTTGTCGAGAAAGTAGACTTTGATATTTCATTACCGTTGTCTCCTCCTTTGGAAGCAATTTGCACAAGTTGCATAAAATGTGAAAGCCCTTTCTCTAGAAACATTAAGAAACATATTATGAATTTGCCGTCTGCAGATTTTATCCAGAGAGTGGTAAAGGTAAAGGGACATTGTGGCATAAAATGTGTCGTTCTTATCTTATACAATGCTACATGGAACCGGGTCAGTCTTGATAGAATTATATAATGTAGATCACTGTAGAATATTGAACCTCTGAACTGATAGTCCAGATATAGCAGACTTGTCCTGCATTTGCTGTCCCATTACATGGGCCGCGCCATGAAAACACGTCTTCTGGCATATGCGGACAGCGATGGTCCAGATCAGCCTGCGCATCCGCGCAGTCTGATAAAGACCTTCACTGTCCGCTAACAGAATCATTGGATACTATAGAATGTATCAATTGAGAGCAAAGTCCGGATGAGCAGTTGTGCATGCGCACGATGAGGTGAAATGCACATATTGTGCATGCTCGAAGTCACATTTCTCCCACAGCGTACAGCATACAAAACACTAATCAAATCGTCTGAAACTATGCTTATTATCCTAACATAGTTATTTATTTCTATTTTTACCTTCCAGTCCACTGATTGGCTACAGGCTACATGTCTTATATTGACACAACAAAGAAACGCAACACTTCTAAATGGCAATAGAAACAAAGAGTAATGCCTTATTATTGTATATCTGGCCTAGTGTCTAAAATGAGCATGTAAATTAATAGTTGAGGGTATTTTCGAATTGTTCATTCCTCAATATAATGTATTCATGCTAGAAATTGTGGACCAACATGTATAAATATATTTTTTGTATCAGAAAAAAATATGGTATTAAGTTATATCGAACTTTTCTATGGCATCAAGAGAAGGTTTCATTTCTTTCTTTCTTTCTTTTTCTTTTGTTTTGATCAGTACATTATGCATCGATGTGGAGAGATTATGTCCTGCAGATGCATGGCTTGTTGTCCGAGTTCATCTGCATTCTGCATGTACGGGAACAGCAAATAACCGGTATTGACACAGTATTGACAGACTTACGGTATTGATAGACTTACAGTATTGACAGACTTACGGTATTGATAGAATTGCAGGTTTGCTTTTAAATATATGCAAATGCAAATAAATGGTCGTATGCTATAAATATCCAATGATTCCTTAAATTGGCACCGAGAGCACTAATCTGACTGTAAATATACATGCTGATCTGGGTCTTTGATGCTCTTAAAGTCATATCATCCCTTTCTCCAAGATATTTCTCATATATTTGAGCCACAGAGTCAGAAAACATACCATCGGACATAAGCGGCCATCGAAGATTCAGATCAGAATCTTCACTGGGCGCAATTAGGACAGTCAAGGATGCCAAGGTCTTCATGCGGACGACGAAGACCATTACGAAAACACGCCTATTCAAATATATTGAAAATTTCACCACCAAAAACTGAAAGTTTTCAGATAAAAAATTCCGATATTTTTCATATTTCTGCTCAAAACATAGATTGTGGGTACTCGTTAGAACCGCCTCACCGAGGCGGTTCTAACGAGTACCCACAATCTATGTTTTTAAGCAGAAATAATAAAAATCATGTATACCCCTGTAAGCCCCAGTTTTACTATATAAAAGTGGGGTTTAAGGGGTCAGAATTATATAGGTATGTTTTCGTGATGTCTGATCAGAAAGCGCGAATGCACAGGCTGGTTTCAGTCTTCGCTGGGCGCACATGTGCTTTTTCGGACTTTGCGGCTCATTTCTTGTTTGAACTTTTCAGAGACCAGCATTTGAATACAATTTACTTGGCTAGGATACGCAATATTCAAAAAATTATCTAAATGTATCTTTTATGGATAATTTACAAGGCAGTGTTACATCAGTTTTATGATCTATACCAAGGACTCATTGACCTAAAAGCCAAATTGCCCTCAGTTTTAATTACTGGTAAAACCTTGTATAGTAGTTAGTGTTATAGATTATATGGGAAAGAGGTAGAATATAGCCTTCACTGTCAATTTCTTAACATTTATTTTCATTTTATTCCTTTACTAGGGCTTGACTAATGGAACTTATTGAATGTAATAGGACTTGCCCTAACTTTAAAGACTACTAGCACTTTTCAGTGGAGTTGTGAATTTGTCTTTGCAATGAAAAAGGGATATCTCCTCTGAATGATTTCAAACACAGTTTGCACGGACTAGACTCAAAATGCCTTACTATCCTCGAAGGATAAGTTGACAGTGACGTCACTGATTGTTTGTAATGTTTGACTAAGTCCATTTTAATAAATAGGCAAACGCCACCTGAATAGCTACCTTCAATAAATATTGTAAGAAGCGGTAACCGTAAATACGCAATACCTCAGTGGTAGTTATCCTAGACTACAAATCTGGACATAAGGGTTCGAATCCTAGTGTTTTATTTATTTTTATTGTTATTTCATACTTTTTTTTTCAAGAAGTAAATATAAAAGAAAAGTATGTTAAGAAAGAAAATGTATTTTTATCGATTATGGAACAGATTAAAAATAGTTAGAAAATAAGGCAAGAAGCTAATCGGTAAGTCTAGTTAAACTTTTAGTTTGAATGATTTCCACGTGTTGACAAGCCATGCTAATAGTTATGGAGACAAGGACACTGGAAGCATGTCCTTTGTGTAAAAATGTCAACAATGCCATAATAATGTTTAATAATATATATTTAAAATAATATGTGAAACAAACAAGGACCATAAGCGAAGTAAAAATAATTTAAAAAAAAGCTGAGGTACTGCTAGGACTCCTACACTAAACAATCATCTAATCATTACAAACTCTACAAACTGCGCTATTTCAATATTCTAAACTAAAAGATATAGCAATAACATTGTATACTACATAAGATTATTTGTAACATTTTCCCGATAATTTATGCAAAACTTGCTTTACCCAGGCAGAGTGGTAGCTGCCGTGACAACACTGTCAAATTATCCTCCGAGCACTAAACCTGGACATTCAGAGACGATGGTCAGATTAAGAATTAATAACGTTTCGTTCAAGGAAAGACATTTCAGTCATGAGAAGAAATCACACACACACACACACACACACACACACACACACACACACACACACACACACACAAAATAGCAAGCTATGATATAGCATACATATAGCAAAAATTTAAGTAAAGATACCCAGGAAAAAGCCACAATCCCGAAGCACACCCTTCCCGAGGCATCAAAAGAAGGAGAGGAGAGATGAGGAACAAATAATGACAATACAAATGCTCATCCGACTCACAAACAAAGAGGAACTGCAACAGAGGAACTGCCTTGAAAAGATCAGTAGAAAAACTACATCGGGACTTTGACTAAAATATAATTCGTCAGGTGATCATCAAAGTGTGCCAAATTTAGATTCTGATCAGATTACAGTGAAACCTATGTAAGAAAGCCACCTTTGAGAATGACTTTAGTGGTTGATGTGGAAAGGTGGTTGTCTTATAAACGTACATGTCATGCAAAATTACATGACATGTACCTTTATAAGACAGACACCTTTTCCACATCAACAACTATTTATAGTCAGTCTCAAAGGTGGCTGTCTTACACAGGTTTCACTGTATCATAGAATTTATCGGGTTATCATCGAGATGAGCCGTACTTAGTTTCTGCCTAGACTTTAGCAGAAAATGTGAGTGATCATCAAGGGAAGCCGAATTTAGCTCCCGCTTGTGCAAATTGTAATGGGATTAAGAATAAATCTTAACTAAATGGTGAGGAAACAATAGATGGAAATTGTCTAGAGACAACAGCTGAAGACATAAGAAAAAGGTCCGTAATTATTGGTTATGCCGGCAAAACATGGCCTGATCAGTGTGCGCATCAGTGTCTGATCAGGGCCTCCCATTACTTTACGCTTACGCGAACGGTAGATAGGTAGAACATGTCAAGGAACAGTGGCCTTCTACAGAATATTCGTATGCGCAAGAAGATGATTTTAACATTCGCTGTTGTTAATGAGATGGCGCAGTTTAACTAATGCAAAAGCGTTCTTTCTGTAATTGCGTGTGGGTAATCATACTAAAATTGCACAATTTGCTGCTCCGTTTAGCAATAAACACTGTAACTGCAGCTGGAAAAAAAGATATTTTGCTTGCACAGTGCATGCTAGATGCTTAGACTAGTGAGAATGATGCGCTTAATTCAACCTTTCCAAGCTAAAATCTACTTTATGGCACATTTTATCAGTGCAGAGACCGACCCATAAGGCAGTGTGCAAGAGCACCGTGACAATCTGATTACGATCTTTGTAAACATACGTGAAGGAGTTTTAGTAAAGCGTGATTTTCAGCCTTATAAAACTATAAGGTGATATCACAAATGTACATTTCCAATAATATATGACATAAGAAAATGTACCCTCTGCCATGTGCGTCAAACGAAGACTCAAATCAGCCTGCGCATTCGTGGAATCTGATCCGAGACTTCGTTGTCCGCATGAATAAAACAAAATAGCAATACCTAACCAAAATGAACCCGATGAAGGGTCTGATCAGACTGCGCGAAGGCACAGGCTGATCTGAATCTTCGCTGGGCACACATGATCGAAGGTACGTTTTCTGGCGTATCGGCTCATATGTAGTTAAGGGGATTGGATACACTTGCTAGATTATATCCTGTGTTTTGAGATTTCTTATTTGCTTTCCAACACAGCAAGGTCTTTCTCAAAAGTCGTCTGTTCTTAAAGGAACTCGATGTAAATTGTGTTGTCTCCTTTCTGATAAGAGCTCTACAAGCAAACAGGAAGTCACAAAAGTTGTCTATATTGTACAAATGGTGGGAAACCTGCCAAATGTATTCATTTATTTTTTTATTTTTTATTTATTTATTATTTTTTTTTATTTATTTATTTTTTTTTTTATCTTTTTTTTGTCAGAGAAGATAAGTCTTGACATTTCACATGACTCGTCTGCACGTGTCTTGCAGACGAGTCACATGAATTGCCAAGACTTGTTTTCTCTGAAAAATAAAACAAAAACAAAATTTCAGAATGTCTCATTTATTGATCTATGTATCTGGTTGCTTAACCCTTTAAGCGACAATGATAGCTGCAACACCCGACACTTTATTTTAACTTTTTTTTCTTTTATTTTTACAAGAAAATAAGTCTGGACATTTCATTTGAATCGTCTGCTATGAATAATCAAGACTTGGTTTGCTGCAGACGAGTCAAAGGAAATGTCAAGACTTGTTTTCTCTGAAAAATAAAGAAAAAAAATTAGAAGGGCGTCTGCTGCAAACTTTGCTTGGCGCTTAAAGGGTTAAAATTAATTCCAAGCTTCAGTACCCTGTTTTGATATCAATATATTCCCAAACTTGTCAGAGATAAATTAATTTTCTGGGGGTGTCATTAATGAAAACTAAGACCGCGTGGTATAACCGAGTGGTATAAAATATCGAGTCATTTGTAAACCACAAGTGCAGTGTAATTTGTTTAAATGCGCGTGGTAAAAAGATATTTGTTTCCGCCTCTTGTCAAGGATTAACAACGGATTCTGTACCATGAGAAAACACCGTGATGAAAATTGATCATGTTTCAGGGATAACGTCCAAGGCGTATACTTCTGAGCTTATAATGCCTGCAGACAATAGCAAAGACTGCGAATAAACATTACAAAACATTACGCCAACATGGCTATGCAAAATGTGTTCCATGCCACAGTACTTTTTCTATATAAATGGCTGGAATTGGTTAATCAGTTCAGCGGAATGGCAACATTGTTAAAGATTTCTATCTCTCTCTCTATCTGAAATGAACGACCTTATTGATATAGTTTTGGATTTTTATATATGGTAGAGTGTTCGATTAGCTCACAAAGGATTTTTGTTATATTTGCCGGGATCGTCGGTTTTTATATTTGCCGGGAACGTCGGTGTGTGACGTTTCACCCACGCATTTAAGGGGAACACCATTGTCTGGCTTTTCATCCAAGCTATTAATATGTTGATTTCAGTAAGTAAAAAAATTGAGGGCGAGGATTATAACTGATCGTTCCAAGTCGGTTCTTTTGTTCAGGTTTATTACTGTTCTGTGTTTATGTTGTTGGTGATTTATTTCATTTTCCGGTTTCACTGCAGCAGACTGGGGTCTAACGTAAGTCAACTTCAGGCGAACTATCCTGTCAGGCGATAAGTTTTATCAAAAATGTTATACATTACAATCTACTTATAACACAAATTTTGGAATCCAGAGCATAAGCTATTTTATTTAAAGGCTCCATATTCTTCAAACAATAGACATTTTATTATCCAAGAAAGATTTAATAAATAGATATACTGTATCAATACAATTATAAAATGTGAAACCATACAGCCTGTAAAATTTAAGTTAGTCACTTGTTCTTTTGATGCAGTTCAGAAATGAGAGACTTACTGAAATTTTATAGGCTGTAAGCTGCCACATTTTATGATCGTATGAATACTGTATCTATCTATTTATTAAACCGTTCTTGGATAAAAAAAAATGTCTGTTTTTTAGGAATATGGAGCCTTGGATATAACAATCTTGTTATATCCAAACAAAAATATGTAGATGTTATAAAAATAACCCCATTAACTATCGGTTTTGATATAATCTATACATTTGTTTCGAATCCATCTTTGAACCATGCTATAACTAAAACCATCTTATAATAAACTGTGTTATAAACAGATCAATGTCTATTTTATTTTTATTTAAATCAAGAAATTTCATAAAGCTTAATAAAAGCATATATTAAAGAACCACACCGTTGTTCTTTTTTACCTATTACATTGAAAAATTATTAAACTTTAGTATACTCTTGTTCCGTATCTCTAAGTAAACATAAACACAATTTGCGCCGGTACTTAACGTCTAAATATTTTGTCTTGTGAACCTATTCATATTGATGCAACATCGGAGTAATCGAGGTTAGAAGATTTCGAATTTGCTTTTATGGGCACTATCATTTTGAATTTAAATAAGTATTTATGACGTTATAAAGCCCCAATTAAATATACAAGCAAAATCTGTTAAAGAATTAATAACACGACGTAGAAACGACAGTATATTTATGAAAAAAGGAACGAAAAAATGTCCAGGGTGTCGAACCTGCAACCTTCCGCGCGGGAGGCGAGCGCTCTCCCGACTGAGCTGTAAGGGTTGTTTCAACGCTGCCCGAAAAAAATATATAGCTACTTTTTTTTCTTATGCAAAGAAAGAAATAATAAATAAATAACAGCAGTCAATAGTCAGTAATTGGCGTATGAAAGGACAAAAGAGTCTTTATCGTTCGAAAAGAATTACAAGTATTCTGTTTTTGTTTTTATTAGCTTCCTGTTTAGGTTTGTTCTAACCTCGCAGTTTTACCGTCATCTTAAAACACGTTTAAAAGCATAATTTACAATTAATAGGATGGCCTATCTTTTTACTGTAATAGCAGCAAAGGTCATTTTGCAGATTCGCTTCGTTTGTATGGAATATTCGTGAGTTCACACAGCTGCATACAGCGCTAGATCAGAACGATGATCTTATACGACTTCGTCGAATAAACTTAGGAAATGAAAGCTGAATCTCGAATAGCACTCATAACGTATTTGGATTTCTCCCATGAAGTTGATTGCATAAATAATACAGATATTGTTTCTAGCTGCCCTCGTTTAACAGATATGCTTGACAATACTAAACCATCACAAAGTACTGATTCGGAGAACAACTCCAAAATTAACTGTACACATGTTTTAAGCGATTTTGAAACTAACTTGGCAAGTGAAGGTGATTTTAAATTTTTTACCTTCAAATCAAAAGGAATTCATGCTGCAAATCTCAATATACGCCATTTAATACCAAAAGTCGTCGAAATTCGGCTCATGGTCTACTTATGCAGCTTACCTTGCTCTTAATAAAGGTTCCTATATCTGTATATCGATAACTGAAAGCAAAAACTTCTAATCTTGATATGCATTTTAAAGCTGAGGATCCAAGGAGTACGCGTGCCAGAAATCATGAAAAAATTCTAAAAAAAAAAGGTAAGAGAAAAGTCCAGGGAGTGCCACAATCACAAACCGCAGCCCTTCCAAGACACCAAGAGAGAGAGGAAACCGACAAATCCAAACAAGCACAAATCGAACAAACGTACGAAAAGTAATAAGATTAGCTGTCTCTTCCCCAAGCGAGGTAATAGCAATGCTAAAAGGACAGAAAAACACAAGAACAAAATGACACAAGGTAAGACATAAAACAAATCGCCTCGTAGAATAAACCACAAAGCAACAAAGAGTAAGACCAACACCGGGGCCACCGCCTTAGAACGATCAGTAGAGTAAACCACCAGGGGGTTTAAAGCACTTTTACAGCTAGCAAATTTCACCCTGGGTCCCGCTGCTACTCTTAATACAGAAATACATAAAAATTTGGTTCGCATAAAGGCTCCCAACTCAGTAAATTCATCAAAGCGAAAAATAAAAATCAAATTAATCACTAAAATAAACAAAAACGAGTACTCATGGCTAAATCTACCGTATGCCAGAGTAAATGAAAACCAATAATTTTTAGCCTTAGATTCCTTGCCGGACATTTAAATATTTTGTTCCAGGACTTAGTCCCGGCTTTTTCTGATTAATCCCGGCAAACACCACTACCCAAAAGTTTGCGGGACGTTTCGCTCTACCCGGCGGCAGGTCAAATTCTTTGATATTTTCAAGTGTTTCGAAGATTTATAAAGTACATGTATGTGGCATTTTGGCGCCGAGTACAAATATCATGGGTTCTATTTTCTTACACTCAAACAATCACACTCAAGCCGCCTCACTAAAACCCACGTTTGGCAGGCAAATGTAAGATAGGGTAGGTCTCGACCTGACCACACCCTTACCCCTATTCACATGCATCCGGCCTCCCACACCTCAGCTCAGTCCAACCCTCCCTAACCCAAACCATCCTACCAACCCGTTGACCATAAACAATTGGTAGATTGTTTCGTTAGGCCTGGTTTATGGATATTCGATTTGACAGCTTATGTTATTTAAGAAAAAAGCTTTGTTTCATTTGTCAAAGTGACACTTTGTCCAACAAAGAATTGTTTGATTTCCCGTTATAGATCGTTTTGTTTGTAGCATTTTTTTTAAATTTTTATTTGTTGTCTTTGATTTTATTATTTGAAAAGTTATTATTTTGTTTTGTTTGATGAGTTATTTCATTTGAAATTGCTTTAGTTTATTTCAAATTCGCTTGTTTTGTTCGCAAATAGACTTTTTGACGGTTTCCTGCTTCCATAGTCACAGAATGAAATCCCTGGATGATAAATAGTTAAGTTTAGGGTTTCAGATGACCTTTTTGTTTCTACATGCTTCCATATGTGAAGGGTCATTTTCTTGGTCGGCTCCTTAACTCTGGAACGCCCTACCCGACTCAGACAGAATGGTACATTACTTATATGTTTTAATAATTTTCAGTTTTATACGGCCCCTGATAATGCATTTTAGCAACATTTTAGCATAGTGTTTCTGCATGTGTGATAGTATAACGATGTAAGTCTGTGCAGAGAAAGAGATATCCTACTACGACCCACAAACATACATATAAGCCTTTCAAATCCATGTTAAATTTATGAATGTATACATGTTGTGATGTGTTGAATTTTATGAGGACCGCATGGTAGACTGGCATTTTAATTAAATGTGTAAAAAAGGGTAAGAAAAGAAGTCCAGGGAATGCCACAATCACAAACCGCAGCCCTTCCCAGACACCAAGAGGAAGAGGAAACCGACAAAACCAAACAAGCACAAATCGAACAAACGTACAAAAAGCACTAAGATTAGCTGTCTCTTCCACAAGCGAGGTAATCGCAATGCTAAAAGGAATGAAAAACACAAGAACAAAATAACACAAGGTAAGACATAAAACAAATGGCCTCGCAGAATAAACCACAAAGCAACAAAGAATAAGATCAACATCGGGACCACCGCCCCAGAACGGCCAGCAGAGCAAACCACCGGGGCTGAGGGGGAGGGGTTAAAGCACTTTTACAGCCAGCCAACCTCACCCCGGGTCCAGATGCAACTCCCAACACAGAAACACACAAAATCCGGTGCGCACAAAGGCCCCCAACCCAGTCAGTGCATCAAAGCGAAAACATAAGAATCAAATCAATCACTATAATAAACAAAGACGAGCACTCATGGCCAACTCTACCGCATGCCAGAATAAATGAAAACCAATACAGTTGACTCTCGTTATCTCGACTTCGCTTATCTCGAATAACCGCTTATCTCTAAGTAAAACTCTGGTGTTGTCTAAACATGAAAATCTAACAACAGAAAAAAAATATTGTGGAAAAGAGGAGAAATTGCTCCTCAGGAGCAATTTTTCTTCTTTCCCACAATATTTTCAATATATCTCTAACTTGAAGAGTCCAATTACATACATTTATATATTTGTTAAATGTTGTTGTTCGAATTATTTTTTCCTCAATTTTGCAAATCTGGTATGTCGAGGTACGGATATCACGAAGTATTTCATAGAGTCCCTTGGTATTCGAGATAACGAGAGTCGACTGTAGTTGAACCACGGCGGGCCAAGCCAAAGATATCGTCACGCCCCATCCCACTGGTTAAAATTTTACGAAGAGGCCGTCATTGAGTCTGAGGCCCGAACCGCCGCCGCACAATTAAAGAGCGAAGCACAGCCACAACAATGACCGGGCCGACAACCGGGCATGCAGTCCGCCGTACAACATCCAGGCCACAGCCAACGCTTTCACAACGGTCAACAAGCCCCCGCGAATTGCCCCGAAAAGCCAGACTTTCCCACAATTCCTCCAGATCTGCACACCCAGTCACCGCAAAACTCCGGCCCGACACAGCCTGCTGCAGAAGTGTCCCCAGACCGAGGCCACACCCCCACCAAGGCACCGCGTCCGCGACAAAATTTTGAAAACGCCCCACGGTCATAAACAACGATAGCCCTGTCCAAGAAGCCTGGCAGCAATGGCCCCACCACGGCAGTCAAAGCCACCAAGACCCGAAAAAGCACACCCCACACAAGGCACGCCGGGGGACACCGCCATCCAGAAATGGGAAACCGACCATATCAAAATCAAAATCGTCCCGCCTGTCACAAATTTTGGCGGAAACTGTACCACTAGATATACATAGATTCAAATCCAAAAACGGGGCCTCGGTATCGGAAGAATTTGCTCTATTTAAATGGCGTTCTGTAGTTTATATGCAGTCCACCATTTGGTCAAAGTAAATATTGTCAATATTTAATAAATCATCAAGGTATCTTGAAGTTGAATTGAAAGCCTCAATTATGTCAGCCTGATTTTCACGTGAGAGAGACTTCATGAAATCTCTCTCATAAAAAAGAAACAAATCCGCAACAAGAGGAGCAACCCTCTTGAAATATTGTATGAGTTGACTAATAAATAAATTTGTGATTGTAGCTTTCTTCTCTATGATTATTGATTTTACTTGAAATCTTAAAATAGATATTATCAAGTCCTAGTAGTAGTGGTTAGTTGTAGTAGTAGAAGTAGTAGTAGTCTAGTTGTAGTAGTAGCATTTCTGGTATCATGTGTTTATCGTTACCGATTTCAGGTCATGGATTGCTTAATCTCACAGGACAACGGTCAATGTTCCAAAATAAATTATTCTGATTTTTCTCTCTTTCCTAGGTTTGTCTTCTTTTATTCAAAGCCAAACTTGATCAGAATGTATAACACAGACAACTTTGTAATACATATAAAGGTCAGTTGTGTATGCATAAGTGCCTTCTTTGACTATAAAGACCAGACAGTCATCTAGAGTACAAATTATCCTTGCACTGGTCTTAATCTTCCAAGAAATCTGGGCCAGTTCCTTTTACAACTGGAAAGCTTCTGAATGACACATAGCCCACATTATTCTTTATTGTTGCATTTAGATTTTCTATTTTCTCATTTGTCAAAGGGCTTGTGTTAGGAAACGACGTGTTTTCAGCACTGTGACCTCAATACTAAAATGCGATGAAAACATAATATTATATGATTGCTAAATGTATAAATAATACGAGGAAAAAAAGTTGTAGTCCATGGATGAAACCCATCCCCCACTCCTACCTCTAGCACTGATTTCAGTTTCGGTACTAAAAAGTTTTACTCATGTGCACTGAATAGACTAGATCTAAAAATAGTACAACAATTACAATATAACTGTTAGGACGTACTCCACATTATACTGTTGCGTGCGAATATCTTTCAACTAACAAACAATTACACGGAAAAAACAAATCTAAGACAATTACTTCTCGTAATCTTATACTGATAATGAAAATTGTTGCGAAGTTGTCCAGTTATTTTGTGTTAAGACGCTTGGCTATATTTTATTGCCTTTTGCACGAACTCTGGTTTCGTAATACCTAGTATGCTGAGTAATAACTTCAGCAGAAAACATTTTGAAATCACAAAGTACCATACGTGTTCGTAAGTATTTGAACATTACGATGCCTTATTTATTAATTATTGGCCATCTGGTTTGTCGGTCAACTTCTGCGGAGTTTAGAACAACAACAACAACCATAGGTGTCTCTCTTAAACAAGTGAACATAGACTTGTATATGCAGCTTTCACGTTGCCATCTATACTAGTTTAAAAATATCTGCTGAGAATGTTTTATGCAACTGAAATGCACATTTGTGGCGGTTTAAAAGCAACCTTTAACCCACCAGTTTCTGAGGTGAACACTTCCAGTATTTTTACTTTGTTTTAATTTTAACACATATAGGTGTGGGGTAAACATACGAACAGAGTGGCA
Source organism: Anodontia alba (assembly GCA_964016985.1). Classification (NCBI taxonomy): domain Eukaryota; kingdom Metazoa; phylum Mollusca; class Bivalvia; order Lucinida; family Lucinidae; genus Anodontia; species Anodontia alba. The sequence goes on from OZ024829.1 coordinate 64,812,935, forward strand.
AACAAGGTAAAACCGGATTATGTGTTTGTGTTTGTGTTGAGGTTTATGGCCCAGTCAACCAAATGGGGTCATGCCGAGAGCGGTCAGTTTACCTAACCACACTTTTACTGGGCAGGCTTAGTCCTCTAAGCATCTCATTTCGATGTACTATGTTTGCAAAGGTATATGTTTTGGTCTCTAGTGCTGGTTGTGTTAACAAATAAGAACCATTTGTCAGTCCTTTTATGGTAACTGATTTTATTAAAAATCAATACTTACATGAAATACACTGATTTTCTATAAATAATTATATATCTTTTATACATAAACCACGAATGCCAAGATATTTTCATTATATAAATAGGGGAGAAATGTCTCAATTTAATTCTACCCTTAAACAAAATAACACAATCCAAATGACTGACAAAATTGAATTCACGAAGAATCGCTTAACAATATATACCCCTGAATACCCGAAATCCCGGTATTCATTTAATGACTCGCAACGTCAGAAAACGTACATCCGGACATGTGCGACCAGCGAAGATTCAGATCAGCCTGTGCATTCGCACAGGCTGATCAGAATCTTTACTGGGCGCATTTTGATAGCAAATGATGCAAATTGTCTTCATGCAAATGCGCAGGCTGATCTGAGTCTTCGTTGGGCACACATGTCAGAAGGTACGGTTTCTTCTCGTATTACGGCACATATGCTATAGTGAAACATGGGACCCAGACTACATAGACTTGTTAAGGAAATGGAATGAAATCTATAGAAGGAGATCGTTCCGTCTTTTTTCTAAAACACATCTCTACTTTTGCGATGACAATAAAAGTGCTTCCAATTGTCATAAAGAGCGGATGATTACGAATTAATCAGGAAAGCAGAGTAATTACAGTCATTCCCACCAGGCCCATTCAGAACATGAGTGGTACAATGGGAAAACAAAATCTCTAAGTATACGTTGCTGATTCTTCATATCTGAACTGTGCTCTTCGGAGAATGTCACTATGAATCCCTTGCAACAGACGGCATTTACTCGTAGATTGCAACATTTCAGACAAAGTAACACTGATTGTTTATTTTAGTCCATTACCTTATAACATTCTCATCGAGGTGTGTACAGAAAATTTCACTTAAAGACACTTTTAAAAAAGATAAAAGAAAAGTCCAGGGAGTGCCACAATCACAAACCGCAGCCCTTCCCAGACAGCAAGAGGAAGAGGAAACAGGCAAAACCAAACAAGTGCAAATCGAACAAACGTACGAAAAGCACTACGATAAGCTCTCTCTTCTCCAAGCGAGGTAATCGCAATGCTAAAAGGACTGAAAAACACAAAAAAAAACACAAGGTAAGACATACAACAAATAGCCTCGTAGAATAAACCACAAAGCAACAAAGAGTAAGACTAACATCGGGACCACCGCCTTAGAACGGTCAGTAGAATAAACCACCGGGGGGGGGGGGGGGGGTTAAAGCACTTTTACAGCTATCCAACTTCATCCTGGGTCCCGGTGCTACTCTTAATACAGAAATAAACATTCGTTTCGCATAAAGGCTCCCAACCCAGTCAATGCATCAAAGCGAAAACATAAAAATCATATTAATCACAATGATAAACAAAAACGAGTACTCATAGCTAATTCTACTGTATGCCAGAGTAAATGAAAACCACTAGTTGAATCACGGCGGGCCAAGCCAAAGACACATCGTCAAGCCCCAGCCCACAGGTTAAAGTTTTACGAAGACGCCTCATTGAGTCTGAGGCGCGAACCGCCGTCGTGCAATTAAAGAGTGAAGCATAGCCATCAACAATAATTCGGTTGACAACTAAGCATGCACTCTGCCGCATAATATCCAGGCTATAGCCAATTTTAAATTAGGAAAAGAGTCTAGTTTATTGTGTGTGTGTGTGTGTGTGTGTTTTGCATTACATTAATAAGTCTGTGTAATAGTTGCCCCCCCCCCCCCTCCCACCCCCCCCCCACCCTCTAAATTCCCTTGTAAAATATTGTAAAATTTTGAGTATGCAGGGGTCTATATTATAAGGCGGATTTTCATAATTTAGCAACTTTTAAATCAGTTAAACAGTTTTAATATGTAATGTTACTTCTAGCAAACTTATTTGCTGCATAAAACTATTTTAATTTGCTTTGAATTAATAATCCAACTATTACTCGTTCCCTGTATTTTATCATGAAACAGCAGCGGTCTGCAAAGTTTTTGGTAATAGGGGTATTAAAATTTATATTTTCAAATTTAGAGGCGCGTCTAATATTTACCCTTTAAATATGCTATTGTGAGTACTCATTAGAAGTGCCTCTACATAACCTTGTTTTCATTATAAAAGAAATCGTTGTGACTTTTGCCAGAAACTCAAACGGAAAACTCGTTTCGTTCAAGAGTTTTCTTCCCGTTATTTGATGAAAGTACAAAGTTCTAGACATTTTGCACCCGCTAAGGCCATTAGAGAAATGATACTGCTAAATGAATTTCCTACGCACTAGAAAATCAACATAGGCTAATGCGTCTAGCTATGGTTTATACTGTTGTACTACGTACATCACATCGTAGACATTTAAGTAACAGAACAAATCAGTTTGTAACAGAACAAAATCAGATTCAGCAGTGTGATAATATCATTGAATTGAAATGTACTTTTTGACAATTGCACTAACACAATATCGTATTTACCCTAAATATTGGGACATCTTAACTGCTTACAATACTTGTGTCTTAAAATTCGACAAGTGCCTTTTACCACATGTCAGTGTGTCTGAAAACCCAGCGGGAGAATTGTAAATGGTGTAGGTCCCTGTGAACACAGTCTAGCCCGATACTTAGGGTTACTATGGTTAGTTTCGTAAAGTGTTCGCTTAAAGCGCTGCTAGGGCAGGGCATGAGCGGGGCTTAAAGAATGTTTCTTTTTCTTCTTCTTCTTCTTTTTTTTATTATCCCTCGCAAATAGACTTACTAAAACCGGAACGTTTCTGTTATTTATTTTGTTCTTTATTTCCAAACTATTTTTGTTTCTTGGAACCATTTCTTATTCATTTCTTATCTGATCAGCGCCAATACCTGTCTATCATTTATACAATACGCCGACTATGAAGGGCGAAGACATGATTACTGGAAGATGAAGTAAAATGTTTAAAATCTGTACCAAGACACATATCCTCTCGATCTTTTGTGTGTGTGTGTGTGTGTGTGTGTGTGTGTGTGTGTGTGTGTGTGTGTGTGTGTGTGTGTGTGTGTGTGTGTTTTGCCTCAAGTAAATTAAATATAAGCATAATCGAAAGAAGTGAACAAAACAAAAACAAAAAAAAAAATAAAAAAAAAAATAAAAAAAAAATAAAAAAACGCGACTGCCATCTCATTGGTAGATTCTAGCGATAATGAAAGTTGCACAACATTGATAAAGGTTGTATATGAAATAAACGGCGTTATCAACTCATTCATTTTGATACAAGATCGGATACGTAATGAGAAAGTAATCGAGATTGGAATATTTCGTTATTGCTTAAATGGGCACTACCAGTTTGAAAGTATTTATGACGTCATAAAGCCCTGATTAAATATGAAAAGCCCTAATACTGTATGCAACAGAACAAAAATGGTTTACCTCTTTCTTTGTGCATGTGGCTTTTTTCTCTGTGTTTATTGATTTTACTTGTAATCCTAATAGTCGGGTTTCTCCGTTGTTGCACCTTGGAAAATAAAACGAACCCCTAGTATCGGAAAGATATACGGCTGAATTTTTGTATATATAAAGCTTGGATATTGGTTCATAAAAAAACCGCTGTATTAATTGCATTTTGCAATTTAGAGAAACACATTCATTTTGCATGACACTGGTTTAGAGTTTTGCCAAGCAACTTTAAGTTCTATTGCGCGTATAGTATACATGTATATGCCAACAGGTAAAATACGCCCAATATACACCCAACTCGCGATAAATTAATCTATACAGTTGATGTCTGAATGTAAATTAGCACTGATTGTTTCAAATTCTTGTCGTATTTTGTAAAAACGGCGTGTATTTTCTGAAATTTTGATAAACGTTTTAGTTTGCGGATATTACGTCAAATATTAAATTTGGTCTTCATACATTCTTACAAAGTATAGTTCGTTAACAAAGGTTTTGAAATTATGGACATGAAGAAATGCGCGGCGATTCCCCTCAACATGCATGTTTAAGACTTACGTAAGTACAATACAGGGTTCTATACGAATATTTTTATTGACAAAACATAAGGACGAACGCCCGAAAGATGTCTGGTAAAATTTTAAATGTGTCATTGAAAATGATATAAAATTTGCAATCAAACGTTTTCTTACAGGTTTATTGTAGCGGCCATATTAGATGAAAAATCGAGCATTTTTTATGTTGATCCATTTCTGTAGGCTATAGAAAACGGCTGAAGGTTTTTTTGAAATGCAGTTTGCATGCGAAATGTAAAAGTTTATGTCAGACAGGAAAATGGGGTACCATCCCTTAAATGCGAAAAACAACCGGGATATCACTAATGGCGTCATGTTTGCATTATCGCATAAGAAAATAAACATTCTGTTTTCTGTTTTAAGCATTTTCCTTTCTTTTTTATGATTTTAACCTGAATACACAAGATTTTGTATACTCAAAAATTGTTAAGTATCAAATGGGCCTCCATAGAAGCGTGCGAGTTCTCGCGAAATGCAATGTATGCATACCTGCTATACAGTTGTTTTATATACAGACATGTACAGGCTTTCTTCCTATATCGAAATAAATCGTATATCTTTCCAATGCTAGGGTTAGCAAAAATTGAGTACTAGATTCCGTACTATAAGAAAAATACTATCAAGTCTAAGTGGTAGTTCTGGCATCGTATTTTTATCAATACCGATATCAGCTCCTGGACTACTAAATCTCACAGGACAATGGTCAAGGTTCCCAAATATATTATTCTGATTTTTTCTCTCTTTCGGAAGTTTCTTCTTCTTTTATTCAAAGCCAAACTTGATCAGAATGTATAACGCAAGCAACTTTGCCATACATATAAAGGTCAGTTGTGTAGGCATAAGTGCCTTCTTTGAATATAAAGATCAGACAGTCATCTGGAGTACAAATTATCCTTGCACTGGTATTAATCTTTCAATAAGTCTGGGTCAGTTCCTTTGACAACTGGAAAGCTTCTGAATGACCCATAACCTATATTGTTCTTTATTGCTGCATTTAAATTTTCTATATAATTTGTCACAGGGCTAAATACATCACAGTGAACTTAAAACTAGAATGCCACGAACACAAAGATGATTGCTAAAATGTATAAATCATATGAGAAAAAAAAAACAGTGGTAGTCCATAGCCATATAGGCAGATGAAATCACCCATCACTCTAGCTCCAGCATTGATTTCAGTATCGGTACTGAAAACTTCAATTCTCTATGAATAAATAGATATTTTATTTGAATATATGAATACGCCTGCCATGACATTTACATTACATAGCTATAGAAAAATGTCAAAATTTAAAGTTGATACAATTTAAATGGCTGATAGAATTAAATTTAGCTTTGAAACAAAAGACAAGGCATGGCCATTCGCCTTATAATGTATAAGCCGAATACTTGCACCCAGATTTTCACTGTATGAATCACAACATGAGAAAACCTACCGTCGGACATTCGCATTCGCGCAGGCTGATCAGAATCTTCACTGGACGTATTTGCATAGCTCAGGATGCAACGTGTCTTCATGCGGACAACGAAGATTCTGATTAGACGGCGCGGTACATTAGACTGCGCGGTACATTTCCTCACTTTGCGGCTCACAGGTTAATGGGCGTCCAGATTGCACAGACATGTTAACGTAATAATATGATATATACAGAACTTACTCGATCCGTCTTTTTCTAAAACATATATCTCCTTTTGCGATTATAATAAAAACTGCTTCTAAGTACCGTAAAGCGCGGATGATTTCAAATTAACTCTTTCGGTGCCAAATTGCTTTTTTTTTTTTAATAAACTGTCCCTTGGAAAGAAGTTCATATGTAAAGTTGAAAGACTGAAGGTCAAACAGCGTAGATCCTGATGGGATGGGTCTATACTGTTTGCAAAAGCCTATTATTATCGCCTATGTTAGTGAAAGAGTTAATCAGGGAAACAAAGTAATTAAAGACATTTCCACCAAGTCCATTCAGAAAATGAGAGGCACAATGGGAAATCTAAAACTAAGAATATATTACTGATTCTAGATATCTGAAGTATGCTCTTGGGAGAATGTCACAATAAATCTCTTGCAATAAAATACATTTGATTTGTACCATTTCAGACTAAGTAACACTTTCATTTCATTACGTTTTTGTACTCTCATCAATGTGTGTACAAAAATCTTTCACTTATATACTCTTATAAATAAGGACAAACGTCTTGTCACGTTTTTTTTTTTTTTTTTTTTTATGTCTGATGTGCTTTGTAGATAAAGGATAATCGATACCGATATTTGTGTAATAGAAAAATGTATCAACTAAATAAAATTACCAAGGAAAAGTCACAATCACGAAGCACAGCTTCCGCGACGCACCCTAAGCAGAAGAAAAGAAGATATTACATCACGAAAACACGCCTATATAATATTGACCCCCTTAAACCCCATTTTTATATAGTAAAACTAGGGTTTACAGGGGTATACATTTTCTTATTTCTGCTCAAAACATAGATTGTGGGTACTCGTTAGAACCGCCTCGCCGAGGCGGTTCTAACGAGTACCCACAATCTATGTTCTGAGCAGAAATATGAAAAAAAGATTTTTTTTTTATCTGAAAATTTTCAGTTTTTGAAGGTGATATTTTCTTTATATTTGAATAGGCATGTTTTCGTAATGAGGAACAAACAATGACAAGACACTACTGCATAGTAGCAGGCACACAACGTTAAACAACGTCGATTCAACGTCTTGACGTTGAATCGACGTTGTTTCAACGTTGTGGGTCCGCTGGGTATAAACAAATAAAGAAGATCCGATATTGTGTGCTGTTTCCTGCCGAATACATATCACAACATGACTAAATGTCTTGACATGATATACTGTATAATATACTTACTTTAATATAGAATACAGACTAAAAGAATATATTTTGAAATCGGCATTTTGTAAAAGCGCATCATGTTGCACTAACATACGGATTATAATTCTTATCAATGAGAATGAGACAGACAGACAGACACAGAGACAGAGCTAACAATGAAGTTGAGACATATGCAATATATTGACTTTGAAAAACTCTCTCCCTCTCTCTCTCTTTCTCTCTCTGTATATAGTCACTCGACAATTCGTACACATTGTAAATTATTAGTTTACAGGAGATGACTTGCACATAAGCGCCATGCTTACCGTCAAAGCCTGTACCATTCGTGTTTGTATATGTATGTAAAAACAAGATAAGAGAAAAGTCCAGGGAGTGCCACAGTCACAAACCGCAGCCCTTCCCAGACCCCAAGAGGAAGAGGAAAATTACTGAAAAGATAATGTTTAAACCAGCTTTGTTTTCGTTCAAGCGTTTTCTGCCGGCCATTCGCTGACAGTACAATGTTCCGATAAGGCCATTATTAAAATAGTACTTTTAAATGAGCCAAAACGTCAAACAAACGTACCTTTGAACATGTGCATCCAATGAAGATTAAGATCAGCGTCTTATCAGAGACTCTACTGGGAGCATTTTAAATAGTCAAGGATGCAACGTTTCTTTACGCGGACAATGATGCCTCTCATCAGACTGCGCAGATGTGCAGGCTGAGTTGAGACTACGTTGGGTGCACATCAGAAGGTATGTTTTCACACGTTACGGCTCACATAGGCCTAGACTTTCTGTACCCGATAAGGCTATTATCGAAATGATACAGTTAAATGAATTCCCTGTGCATGAGGAATTCAAGATAGACTAAGCGTCTAGCTTTGGTTTATACTATATATAACATCACAGACGTTGAAATAACAGAACAAATCAGTTCCGGAAGTGTGATAATATTATTGAATTGAAATGTACTTTGATACTATCGCGCCCATACTTTAAATTTGAAAATGTCGTTCCCTTATTGCGCTGTGGTGGAAATGGGATCGGATTTGAGTGATGTTACATTTCGCTCAATATCTCTCATAATCCGGCTGAATAATTATTTTATTTTATTTATTTATTTATTTTATTATTATTATTTATTTTATTTATTTTTTTGGTTTGTTTGTAGTTTTTCTTTTCTTTTCTTTTTTTTTTTTTTTTTTTTTTTTTTTTTTTGTCGTTTATTTGTTTCTTTACTTTTAAACAATTTACGTTACTTTGGAATCTTATTTTTGTATACCTGACAGATGTCAATGCATATTTATTAATTTAGTGCGGGCACTGTACCATGAAGTAAAAGTCCATATTAACAGCAAAAATGAGCACATATCTGATCGAACCGTTTCGCTTGACGAGGCCCATATTACCAAAGTAAATGATTCCATTTAAATAGGTTTGAAAGAAACCATATATGGTTGACATAAAATATGAATCGAATTGTTTTCAATTTGGCAAAAGCAGATTGTCTCAAACCCTTTTGCATTCTTAATCTATCAACTTGCGATATGCTGGCAACTATAACCGCCAAGCCTATAGCCTAGTCACTAGGCGTTAAAATGAATAATATGGAAACAAAATCATCTATTTGCATTAAAATGAACAATATAATAGTTTTATAGCTAGTCTACCCTCCTTTCTCAATTTTATAGTACTTAGCCAAGATATGTATTGGACACTCTACCAAACAGACTTTCCATTGTTAACAAGTTGATAACCTTTTAATTATAAACAAAAATGATCAGACTTTTATTATCAGACTAGCAGCTAGTCTACCAAGCTTATTAAGGAGGAGCATTTCGTGATAAGGGACATTTCGTATTATTTCTCCATGTAACTGATATCTAGAGCTCTCATTATAAAGGATGCGCATTTAATGAACATTAACAGCATATGGTTTTGTTTGTTTGTTTGTTTGTTTGTTTATAGAGAACTGTAAAAATTATTATCAAGTTTACCTCCATAACCTAGTTTTCTGATAATCTATAAACATTGATGTCAGTACCTGTAAACCTTGTAGCACCAATGAAAATGGACGTATGTTTACATACATACATTGAGCCATGAAATAACTATAACGAACCCGACTCGTTTACTAATATATGTTCGTTCGTCTGTCATTACTGACAATGACCAATTCTAATCAACCGTGTGATGTGTTATTATTTGTGTGTTCTAAGATGGTTGATGAGACCAATCCTAGCTCCAAACTGCCTCTTGGAGACAGAACAAGAGAGGTCTGAGGAAGAAAGCTCTGTTGGTGATGCCTTAGCTCTGGCTTTCCGCTGTGCACGTTTCTGCTCGTTTTCGCTGATTCTTTTTGCTTCGTATTCACCAGCACCCCTTCTTATGAGGCCTCGCCACTTTGTTCGATCCTGTGCAATCTGTTCCCACGACTCTGTTGGTATGTTCAAGTCTTTAAAGGAGGCTTTGAGGGTGTACTTGTATCGCTTCTTCTGGCCACCATGGGAGCGTTTTCCAACTTGTAGTTCTCCTTTTGGCATGCTGTTGCTAAACTGTCCAAGTTTCCCATGCGTAGAATAGTGTTGGCAGCACCACCGATCTGTATACTTCCAGCTTTGTGTCAAGTCTGATTCCACTTCGGTCCCAAATATTCCACGTAGCCGACCAAATGCTGCACTAGCATTGACTTCATCATCAATGTGCACAACTCTAGACAATGTGCTTCCAAGGTAGGTGAACTTCTCTACCACTTGCAGTCGTTGACCTTTCACTGTGATGGTAGGCTCCTTGTAAGGCTTTCCAGGTGCTGGCTGATATACTACCTCAGTCTTTTTGATGATGATTGTTTGATCATAGCTATCACATGAATCAGATAGTTGATCCACACCTTTTTGCATTTTTTCTGTTGGAGCACCCTTTGCCATGTCATTACAAAGAGGAACTCATCTAGCATCTCTGTCTGCACCTTGGATTTAGCTTGCAACCGTCTTAGGTTGAAAAGTTTCCCATCAAAGCGATACCTAATAGGTATACCATTGTCACCATCCTGGAAAGCATCTGTAAGCATGACAGAAAACATCATGCTGAACAGTGTTGAAGCTAGTACATAGCCTTGCTTAAATCCATTTGTCACAGGGAATGGATAAGAAAACTTTTGGACCCTTGCAAGCATACCATCATGGAACTGCAGCACCATTGCTATGAATTTGGCAGGACAGCCAAACTTTGCCTTAGTTTTCCAAAGTCCCTCACGACTGACTGTGTCAAATGCTTTGGGAAGGTCGACAAAGGTCATCTAGAGGTCCACATATTGTTCCTGGCATTTTTCTTGAAGCTGTCGTGCTGTAAAGATCATGTCTATGTTCCTCTGTCTTTCCGGAATCCACACTGGCTTTCTGGTAGAAGCCCTGACTGTTCAAGATGTTCATTCAATCGATTCAGTAGGATCCTAGCAAGGATCTTCCCAGCAATTGACAATAAAGAGATGCTCCGATGATTGTCACAGACTTGAGGATTCCCTTTTCTTTTGAATAGGTGGACAATTGTTGCATCCTTGAATTCTTGAGCTTGAGGGATGGCTTCTTTTCTCCACATAATGTGAAATAACTGTCAGTTTCTCTGCAACTGGATGACTTCCTGCTTTGTATATCTCTGCATGTATTGCATCTGATCCTGGAGCCTTGGCAGATGACAGGAGTTTTATTGCTTTCACTGTTTCAGAGACGGTTGGGAACTCATCAAGCAGCGGATTACATTCCACCTGTGGTAGTCTGTTGATAGCTTTATCATTGATAGATGATGGCCGATTTAGGACACCATCAAAGTATTCAGCCCATTTTTTCAAGATAGCTTCTTTGTCAGTCAGAAGACTTGTTCCATTTGCACTAAGGAGTAGGGTGGTTCCTGAGCTTTGGGGACCAGATATTTTCTTGAGTGCATCAAAGAACTTCTTCATATCCTTTCTATCTGCAAAGGACTGGATTTCATCAGTCTTTTTGCTCAGCCAGGAATCTTGCATGCCTCTGAGCCTAGTTTGTACTGTACTGCATATGTTTGAATAGGCATTCTTACTAGATACTGAGCTGGTATTTCTGAGGTAAGCCTTGTGTTTTTGGTGTTTCTCTTCAAGAAGTCCCTGGATTTCTTTGTCTTTCTCATCAAACCAATCTTGGTGTTTGCGAGATACTGGTCCTAGGGAATCCATTGCTGAAGAGCGAACGGTTTCTCTGAAGACTGTCCAGCTCTCATCTACATCTTCTGAACTGTGTTCCAGTGCATCTAAACGGCTGCAGAGATCGTTGACGAATGTTTGCCTCTTGCTATCGTTTCAGCTTGGAGACATCAAATTTCTTTGGCACATTCTTGCTTTGTGGTCGTCGTACAGGCTGAATGCGCAGGTTGAGTTTGCTGACAACAAGCCTGTGACCTGTCCACCAGTCTGCATCACACATAGTCTTGGTCACTCTGAAAGCCTGTCTGTCCTTTCTTCGCACTATGACATAGCCAATGAGATGCCAGTGTCTGTAGCGAGGGTGCATCCATGATGACTTTCTGCGAATTGGTAGACGGAAGACTGTGTTGGTGATCAGTAATTCATGCTCTGCACTCTTCCTTAAAAGGAGGAGTCCATTGCTGTTGCACTTCCCTACACCTTCGGATCTAACCACTCCTTCACAGGTTTGGTAGTCTGTGCCCACTCTGGCATTGAGGTCCCCGAGCTGGATGAGTTTGTCTACACGGGGTGCTGCAGAAATCACAGAATCCAGATCATCATAGAACTTGTCTTTAACCTCATCTGGGTTAGTCATTGTGGGTGCATTGGCACTTACAATTGTTGCATGCCTCTTGCCAGATAAGGGAAGTCTCAGCGTCATCAGGCGGTCAATTATGTCTTTTGGAAGTCCTGAGAGCTTGCTGACGAGGTGTGACGATGGCGAACCCTGCTCCTGCTTCACACCGCTCTTCTTTCTTGCGTCCACTCCAGAAGAAAGTGTAACCAGCACCAACTTCTTTTAAAAGCCCTTCCTCTGCAAGGCGAGTCTCACTCAGAGCTGCAATCTCGACTTTATATCGGTCAAGTTCTCTACCAACTAGAGCTGTTCTTCGCTGAGGTCTGTCAGAACCAGAACTCTCCATTAATGTGCGCACATTCCAGGTGCCGATGGTTAAAGGTATCACCTCCATCTTCTTTTTTCTTATTCGACCGACCGCTAAGTGGGATTCCCGCTAATCGCGGTTAACCAGCCGGGAGTTTTGAAGCAGGCAAATGTTTAGGGCACCTTTTCTAGCCCCTTCCCCATGCTACGGGGGTGAGCAGTGCGATACTAAAAAGCTCTGCTCAGTCCCTCAGTTTGGCTGCCAAATTCCCCACACTGCTTCGCTCTTAAGAAAAGCGACCATATAGAACCAAGCCGCCTGTGTGCAGGTCCGCAACTACAGCTTCCAGTGTTTCCTAACCTGCTGCTTCGCCGCTCGCCCATCGCCACAGGTCTTATGTATGACTTGCAGTTGTGTGCTTGCTGTGAATGTGTTGCTGATTTAGATGACATGCGCTGTGAACTTGATTATAGTGAGTGAGAAGCACGCAGAGTCAACCTCACTCTATCGTCCTGACCTAGCTGGATCCAGAGGCAAGACAGTGTCAGGACATCTCTGGAGCTAAGCCCGAATGCAGTGGATGCCCATGACTTCTGTTGTGCCTTGTCATGCTTTCCATGCTCCACAACATGCTGCTGCATTGCCGTTGAATTATAGTAATGATTTCCTCCGCCCCAGTTGCCGAAGAAGACTTTACATAACTGAAACAGGCAAATCCAGATATGCAGGTTTTTGTTTGAAGTTGCCTAGATGGATTGCCGACCAGGGCTTGAGAGCTCCATCTACCTTAGATATTGCCACACCGATTCGGTTCACAGCTATGTAGAAGCAGTAACTTAAATGTCTCATGCAGGCCAAATATAATAAAATGTGAAACGCTAATACTCCGTCATTATCGTGTTGTGGCCAGATAACTGTCAAAATTTTACGAAATTTGCCAATGGGCAATCTGAAAAATGCTATAATGTACTCCAAAGCATCTTATGTACAGTATTGTTTATACTGGGTCTCATTCAAAACCAGTGTATATATTGGGTCTCATTCAAAACCATTGTATATATTGGGTCTCATTCAAAACCATTGTTGTCATTTGAAAGTATTTGATGACTATTAAAATGTGTAATTGCATCATAACTGCATGTATAATATATGCTGTTTATTAGGACCTAAAGAATGCCGCATTCATAATTACCTAAAGAAAACTGCATTTACCTGTATAAATGGACGATGTTATGGGACATGTCGTTCAAACAGAATAGTTATCTGATGTTTTAAATATAAATCCTCTGGGTATATAATAGTTTGTATAAATTGTGAAAGCTTCCTTCTTTCAGCAGCAGCATTCATTTTGTGCTTTAGCTCTTTTGCAGATATTGCGAAATGCTTTCAATGATTAGCAATGACTTTAGAGAACCATAGCATGATGCAATTTTCAGACAGACCAGGTGTGGCTCTAGACTGACTGTGTAGAAGGAGCCTTGGAATGGAATCCTTCTGGAATGTCCTGAAACATATCTAAACCCATGTCTCGTTCTCTCAGTGTTCTGTTCTGTTTTGACTTTAAAGCTGTGCAGATCCCATGCAGTACACCTGATTGTCTGCATGAAATATTTTCTATGAAATAAAATATAATAATTTATGATAGTCTTCTATCTGTCTATCTGCTTAACACAAACCATTTAAAATCTATACGATCACAGCTTATAACAAGCTACGGTACACTTCTTTCTCTTTCAAAATATGAGCCTGCAGTCGTACTCTAATATATACTAGCGGAAAAAAGAAACTGTGCATTGGTAGAGTTGTACAAAATAATAACATCGTAACAGACAGTAATAATATATTTCAGATTTGTAACAATACACATTTCATCGAAGTTCAAGGGATTCAAAAGTGCGAAAAGAAGACCCATTTCATCACCAAGGCTCAACAAATAAAAAATGTCTCAAGCACCATGTCACAAAGTCAATATCTGGTGTGTCCACCGTTAGCAGTAATGCATGCGTTGCATCGCCGCCATATGGATCCGACAAGATTGGTGAAAAACGCCTGAGGAATGCTGTTCCAGATGCGAACTAACGCGCGGGAAAGCTCAGCCAACGTCACTGGCTGATTTGGCAACTGATGTAGACGACGTTCCATCTCATCCCATGCGTGCTCTATCGGCGATAAGTCTGGTGATACCGCAGGCCATGGCAACACATTAACATTTTGCTGAGTAAGAAAATCAGTCACAACGCGTGCAACGTGGCGTTGTCGTGTTGCAGCGTAACGGCATGTTGACGCACAAACGGGACGACGTGGGCTTGAAGAATCTTATCGCGGTAGCGTGCACCAGTCAAATTTCCGTTAATGACCACAAGAGGCGTTCTTGCGTTTCCTGTTATTCCGCCCCATACCATTATACTGCCCCCGCCAAAGAGACGACGTTCAACAACACAGTTATCCTGGTACCGTTCTCCAACTCGACGGTATACCCTGGAACGACCATCACTACTATCCAAGTGGAAACGTGACTCGTCTGAGAACAGGATACGCGCCCAATCTCGTCTAGTAAACCGAAGATGGGCCTTGCACCATGCAAGGCGAGCAACACAGTGACGTCGCTGTAGGACTGGACGGATTACTGGACGCCGAGGGCGAATGTTCCGTTCACGCAAGCGGTTTCTCACGGTTTTTGTACTAATGTTCCTCAAGCCAGGAATGCTTCTGGCCGTCAACGCAGCAGTTTGAAGTCGGTTACGAAGATGCGTCACACGGATGTAAGTGTCTTGACGTAATGACGTCACACGTGGACGTCCCGATCTGCGACGGTCCCTTGTGTTACCAGATTGCTGATAACGTCTCCATAAAGCAGAAATCGTGTTCCTATGCACGCCAAACCGTCTGCTAACCTCATTTTGGGATACACCAGCCCGAATCATGTTAACAACCGCTTGGTTGCGCTGAGCTTCGTTGAGTCTAGGCATTGCTTACCAACACATTCAAGAGGAATAAATGTGTTTTTCTGTTTCACTTGGATAAAACGGTTTTACACAAGAGTCAAAAAGATTGTAAAGACGTTCACATTTAATTGCTAGCCACGAATATGCTTAATCCTGGCCGTGCACAAGGACAACGCAATGCACGTGCAAGGACCTTATTTACCAATCAATATTGTTAAGGAGTATACACATCATGTTTGTGTAAAGTTTCAAGCATAAATGGATTTTAGAATTATAGAAAATTTATTTTTTATACATGCACAGTTTCTTTTTTCCGCTAGTATATATGCTGACATTGTCTGGCACTAACTTCTACTTGTTACTGCACAGTTTGCCTCTCGAAGTTTGTATGTGAACAGGTCCCTGCGGGCACATGACGTTTATACAATGACATGATGTTTATCAACATTACGTTTATATGTCATTATCTCAACTTTACAGGCCCGCTTGGGTAAAACTCGTCTCATGCCTTTTCTCCGGCTTTTTAACTGTCTATCTTCTGATTGCTGTCTTCTTTTCAGATACATTCATTGCAATTCTATAACAAGTTTAGAATTATTTTTATTTAAATCAACCTCAGCAATACGCAATCTCCATAATGCTTAACAAGTCTGTGCAATATGTAACTTTATATTCCCTCATGATATATGGTGAAAATAGGGGTTCGTAGGAGTCTACATTATTAGCGGATTTAGGAATTTTGCAGTTTTTAAACTAGCTTAAGAGGTGGTAGTTCTGGTGTTCTATGTTCTTTGTGTGGTTTTGTGGCGACTCGCTGCAGTTTTTTTTTTTTTTTTTTTTTTTTTTTTTTTTTTTTTTTTTTTTTTTTTGGTTCGCGTTTAGTCCTGGCCGATGTCTGATCGTTGCACTTAGTGTTTCTAACATTGTGATCACCTTGCTGGGCAAAAGGGGCCTAGCTGCTCTGCTTTTGTTTGTGGCTCTTGTACTGTCTGTCTTGATGTGTGAGCTCGTGTTCTTGGTGTCATTTCTAGGCTACGTTCTGTGATTGTGGCTTCTCCCTAGACGTCTCCTACTGTGTATTTTTCAATTGCTTCCAGTTACCTTTTTACTGCATACATTTGTCCAACGGTATATATATATATATATATATATATATATATATATATATATATATATATATATATATATATATATATATATATATATATATATATATATATATGTGTGTGTGTGTGTGTGGGTGGGTCGGTGGGTGTGTGTGTGTGTGCGAGAGAGAGAGAGAGACCACGTAATTCTATGTCTTTCACATTGAGTTTTCAGTGTTTTTAGAACCAATTTGAGAGCACAAATTATTTTGTGAAACTTTGGGTATCAGAAAGCTTATCCAAATCAATATACAGAGAATATGATTATAAAAAAAAGTCTGGCAAAGTCAGTTTGGACCAAAACGTGAAACTCGTGTTTGTTTGTTTTTACGCTTCATCTAAAATAGCTTAGGTATCAACCGTTATTAAGTACCCGACTATGCTGATCATTAGCTTTTAGTGCAGTTTTCCGTTTATTGACATGTCGTTTCCGTTTATCCTTACACTTAATGTTGGTCATTTTCCCTGCACTTCATTTGAGCTCGTCTAGTTAATATGTATAGAAAAGAGGAACACATGTCATAGAAATAAATACTTGTAAGATGGAACCTCTCTATAAGAGGATTCGTTATAAGCCGGTTTTGAATATATAGACTCAAAAGAAATGTTGTAGGCAAACCAAAATGTATAGATTATATAGAAAAATTGTCACTGGTGGTCATTTTCCCATACACTCTATAGAGTTTTGTTTGGAATTGTATATATAATATAGCAAAATGACCATTTAGGATCATTTTTCTGTATAATCTATACGGATTTATTTAGATACAACAGTGTTATTTAGCTACAACGGTTTTGGTTTGGATCCTAGCAATAGTGGTATAATTGTCTACATGCTAAAAATGATGGCATTATTAGTAAGTGTTTCACAGCGGTTTACCATAGGCAGTCTAAGACACTGGTCCTAAACTGCGAGCAAGTCTACTTTACTCTCTGAGCCTCAACGTCAGAAAACATACTTTCTGCCATGGGCGCCAACCGAAGACTCAAATCAGCCTGCGCATTCGTGTATCTGTTCAGAATCTTCACTGAGTGCATTTCAGATAGCCAATAATGCAAAGTTTCATCATGCGCACAGGAAGTCACAAGTCACAAAAGTACTCGCTTTTAAAAAGAGCGGAAAATTTACCACGTATATCAATTCACCTTAAATCTGATGAGTGAGACGATGTCTGACGAATAAGAGCGCGTCATTTATTTTGATTTCATGTTACGTTCAGGGTTTAAATCACTGCTTAAACACATTCTTCATAGACAAAATGAGCTGAGCAGCAGAATTACTGTCACGCACAACACTTTTTAATTGGCTAGAGACGATATTTAAGAAATAAGATCATCGTTTCTCTTATTTTGTTTCTATCATATGCTACGTGGAAATCGCTAACGTGCCATAACGCGGTACTAAGGTGTCATTACTAAGGTTATAAACATTTACCCAATGTTTCGAATCACTTTGACAGTGCGATCATATGCAATCATGATATTTGAGCATTACAGCATATTTCTCTTGATTTTAGAAGAGTCCAAACATTTCGAACGCATACACTGACATCCTGAGGCCAGCCATAACTTTCATATTGAATTTAATGTTTGCTTATTGTCACAAAGGTAAACAAACTATCAATTTAGACTACTGAAGGATAGTTTAGAATCTCCAGATAATTTATCAAAGTCACGTTAGACGGTTTTTGTCATTACTTTTTGTCAGCACTTGAATATTTACGGTAATTTAGGTACGGCAGAAAGCTCTTATCCAGTCGCGAATATTTAGGTAACTGAGGTCCTAATTCAGTACTAAAAATACGGTTATTAAGGTACACACAGTAGGGCCTAACTGAGTACTCGAATAGTTGCAGTAACTGGGGTACGCACAGAAAGCCCTTATTCACTACGCGAATATTCATGGTAATTGAGGTACGTGCAGAAAGCCGTTATTCGGTTTTATTGTGTTGGGGTTTAACGACACGTCAACCCGTTATTCGGTACGGGAATATTTATGATAACTGAGGTAAGCACAGAAAGCCCAAAATTCAGTACTCAAATATTTATATTAAGTCAGATACGCACAGAAAGCCCTAATTCAGTACGCCAATATTACGGTAACTGAGATACTCGCAGAAATCCCTAATTCAGTACTCGAATATTAACAGTAAGTAAGGTACGCACAGAAATCCCTAATTCGGTACGCTAATATTACGGTAACTGAGGTACTCGCAGAAAGCCCTAATTCAGTACTCGATTATTTCCTGTAATTCAGGTTCGCACAGAAAGCCCTTATTCAGTATGCGAATATTTATGGTAACTGAGGTTTGCGAAGATGCCCAATTTTCAGTACGTAAATATTTATGGTAACTGAGGTATGCGAGAATGCCCAATTTTCAGTACATAAATATTTATGGTAACTGAGGTACGTGCAGAAAACTCTAATTCAGTATACGAATATTACGGTAATTGAGGGACGCGCAGAAAGCCCGAATTGTGTTCTCGAATATTTACGGTTACTGAGGTACGCACGAAAGCCTTAATTCAGGACGCCAATATTTATGATAATTGAGGTACATACAGAAAGCCCGAATTAAGTACTCGAACATATATGAAAACCGCGTTTCGCGCAGAAAACACTAAATTAATACTCAAACATTTTCGGTACACAAATATTTACGGTAAATGCGTAGAAAACTCTAATTCAGCCTGCGAATATTTATAGTAATTGAGGTACTCGCCGAAAATGACAATGTAAATAATTGTAATTTACAACCATTGTAATTGCTCTATTCATAAGATCTGAGCGGCGCTGCTCAATTATTTTTATAAATTATCTTACTTATAACAGCAATAATGACATGAATAAGTATTCATTGTCACAAAGCACCGGTTAATACTGAGTAAGTAACTGGTCAACTACATCTTAAATTTTGCCCTCAGTAACCATACTAGATCTCTACCGTCCTACCTTTTTAATGATTTTATAAATTGTCTCTCGTTTTGTTTGTTTATTTACCTTTGGGGGTGGGGGGCGGGGGCCGGGGAGGGAAGAGTCGCTAGCGCAGTGGGTGGTCAATTCATCCTGTTCAGTCTCACTATGAAATATAATTACGGCATCATGGCACTCTCTCTTATAACAATTACTTAACAAACCCAAATGGAGCAAGAAGTCAAGCCAATATACCGTTGAAGCTATAGATTTAAACTCCTGCTTCATCTCTTTGCACTTTTCTTACTACAACAACCCTTTGTCTATACATATTCATTGCTGAAGTCTATGGAGCATAACACTTTATTAGCCAATAACATTTGTGGCAATTATAAAAAAACACCTGGAGCTCAATTCAACGATAATTCAAAATTTTCATTGTTGCTTGTTTACTGTCTGTCTTTTTGGATTATCGTCCTTTGGTTCTGCAATCTCTAACTGTGTTCGAGTGATATCCATCCTAATCCAGGTCCTCTACCAACGACACCAACTAGAAATCTCTCCAGCTCTTCCTCAGATATGTCTAATATTGCTTTCAATTCTCTTAGTCAAGTTCGCAACCCACAACCTGTATATCGTGCATTACAATGTTCAAAGTATTTTCTCTAAGCTGGAAATACTCCATGCGAAACTATTTGAATTTGATATTTTAGCGTTTACAGAAACATGGCTTGGCTTAACCATAGATACTGATGGCTTAATTCTACAATCATACTACAAACCTGAGCGGAAAGATCGAGACTCAGACACTCATGTTGGTTATATGTTAAGGAAGGTTTACACTATAACCGACGTGATGACCCAGAACTCCAAAACATTGAGAATATTTGGATCGAGTTATCTAACAATCATAACTGCATATTGCTTGGGCTATTCTGTCGTCCTCCGAATTCTGATGCTTCTCATCTTGCACACATCGAAGACTCAATTTTACTTGCAATCGACACATGCATTCTTGAACTAATGATTACTGGTGATTTTAACCTCAATCTATTTAATCAACAGACTTTCAGAAACAATCAATTCAAATTATACCCAGTTTTCTCTTTACCAATAAACTGATGACCTACACGTTATACAGAACATTCATCGTCATTAACAGATCTATTCTTTGTCAGTCTCAATGACCACTTGATTCACAGTGGAGTTGCCGATGCTTTTTTCAACCAAGATTGGAGGTATCGCTGTCCAATATATGGTATCTTTAAAATTCTCCAAACCTAAAGTCAGCTCGTTTATACGACCTATATAGTATTATAATAGATATGACTTCAACGTACTTCGTAACAAAGTAAATACTGTCGACTGGAACTCTGTTCAAGATAATAACATTGTCACCTATGCCAATAATATTCACTTTACCGTATTGTCTCTTGCTACCGAATGTATTCCTAATAAGCACGTTAGAGTAAGACCTACTGAGCCGTCTTGGATTAATTCGACAATAAAAAGATACATCAGGAAGCGAAAAAGGTCCTATAAGAGAGCTGAAGGAACAAACTTAGCTAACGATTGGATTAAATTTAAAATGCTGCGTAATAGTATTAGTGAAATTAGAAGTTCCACAAAGTATTTTTTATAACAACATCGCGGCCAAACTCTCTTCACAAACACTTTCTTCTAAAGACTGGTGGACTACGCTTAAAAGTTTTATTAATCCTAACTCAGCAATATCAGTCCCGCCCCTTTTACTTAATGGAATTATATACACCGACAAAACTGACAAAGCAAATATTCCAAATGACCTCTTTCAAAGCCAAACTGTCTTAAACGAGGAAAATGCTGTTCTTCCAGATTTACCTCCACCTGCTTCAATTGTACCCCTTGAAAGTATTGTTTTCTCGGCCGATGAAGTCGAATCTGTTTTGAAACTACTTCCTATTGATAAAGCCTCAGGTCTTGATGGCTTCAGTAATCGTCTGCTACGTGAACTATCTAATGAACTCGCAAAGCCATACCAATGTCTTTTTAACCAGTCCATACACATGGGCACTGTAGCCTCCTCCTATAAGGAAGCCAGTGTCAATCCAGTTCCAAAAATAAGTTGATTTGTCTGTAGTCTCTAATTACCGCCTATATCGCTCCTAAATGCTGAGGACAAATTTCTTGAAAAACTTATATTCAAATACCTATATACCATCTACGAGATAATAATTTACTTTCTTCTTTACACTTTGGGTTTATACCCGGTGATTCTACGGTAAATCAACTTACATTTCTCTACACCACATTTTGTCAGGCACTTGACTCAGGTAAAGAAGTCAGGGTAGTGTTCTGTGACATCAGTAAAGCTTTCGACAGAGTGTGGCAAGCTGGGCTTCTACTTAAGCTGAAATCTGCTGGTGTTGCATGAAGCGTTCTGACTTGGTTTAAGAGTTATCTTTCTGACAGAAGACAGCGTATCGTTCTTCCTGGTGCTAACTCGAACTGCAGCTTTATTCGTGCAGGTGTGCCAAAAGGGTCAATATTGGTCCTTTACTTTTCCTGCTTTACATAAACTATATTGTATCTGAAATTGGCTTGAATATTCGACTATTCGCCGACGACACTAATCTTTTTATTATTGTCGATGACCCTTTGACAGCCGCTGGCCACCTAAATATTGACCTTGAGAAAATATCGCAATGGGCAATAAACCTGGCATGTATCTTTTAACCCTACTAAAATGGAAACAATGCTGTTTTTTTATTTTTTTTATTTTTTTATTTTTTTTTTTTTTTTTGCAAATTAAACAGATATCATCATCCACCTATCTTCATGCATAATCACCATGTAACAGAAGTCGACTCACACAAACAATTAGGCCTCTCGAATGACTGCTACTGACACAAACATAACTATATAACTGAAAAAGCTTGGACTAGAATAAATATCATGTGACGCTTAAAATTCAAGTTGGACCGTAAATCATTGGAACAAATATACAGAGCTCTACTTGAATACGCTGACATAATTTGGGACAATTGCTTGCAATAAGAAAAACAGGAACTTGAATAAAATTCAGATTGAAGCAGCTAGAATAGTAATAGGTGCAACCAAACTAGTCACAATCGCTGCATTATACGGAGAATCAAGATGGGACTCTCTAGATGAAAGACGGAGGAAACATAAACTGACATTATTTTATGAGATGACAAACGCCCTCTTTCCCCTCTACTTGTCCTCTCTTGTTCCACAAACTGTCAGCAAAGCATCATGTTATAATATGAGAAATTCTACTGACTTACAGACTGTTGAAGCTTGAAGTAGTTTGTTTTATAACTCATTTTACCCTCAACTGTAAGAGCATGGAACGGTTTACCTTCTACCGCTAAGCAGTCAGACTCAGCTAATTCTTTAAAGTACTTTCTTAACAAAGACAAAAATCCAACTCCAAAATACTATTATGCTGGAAGTAGAAAAGCTCAAATATTTCACACCAGACTGCAAACAAACTGTAGCTCTTAAACATTAGACCTCTTCTTAAAGAATGTGTCTGATTCTCCCTTATGTGACAGTGTCGAGGATGCGCAACACTTCTTTTATATTGTGGAAACTACCAGATTCATCAAACTGTACTTCTTGATGCTGGTTTCCAGTACCAGAATCCTAGTCTAAATCTTTTGCTGTAGGGTATTAAGCTTTGTCGCCAGAAATTAATACAACAATATTTGAATAAGGGGCAAGCGTTTATTTTACACACTAAACGTTTTCAACCTTCATGAGTTTAGAAATGTACATGTAGAAGTATAATCGCAATGACTGGCTATTTAAAGCAATCCAAATTACGCCCTAAAGACGCCACCCATCTTCCTTTCAATTACTGGGTATATATACATATTATTTTTTTTTTCTCATTTCCTTAACTGATTCTGTTTATGTTTTTCCCTCTCTTTTTTTCAATTTATTCACTACATTTTAAATGTTTATTTTGTTTCATTTGTTGTAAAACATGTTATCGCCATAATGTCGACAGGTTAATATATGCTCTGGATAAGAACTCTATAAGCACCCGTGCTTTCGTTCTAATCCCTCTTGTACTGGAGATATTTATGTGTATATCATATGCACTATTAATGAAATAAAATATGTTTAAACCAATTAACATCCAGCTAGATAACACAGTAGATGTGTAATTTACAGCTGGTAAGGGGTCTGGCAATCATCGGGAGCCTAAAACTTTTTTTTTATCATTTCCGCTTCTTCTTATCATTACAATGTATGCAACTGATTTATTTATAAGTTAAACAAATCGAATCCATACTCTATACTCTATGTTACCAATATTTTGAGGCTCCTGGTTATTGATTACTCTGAACACTTGTCTTCTGCCTGGTTCTATTATTTGTTAGAGAAATTCTGACACATATGAGAAATGTTAGAGTGGGTACTTAACTTTCACATTAGGTGGACACACATAATAAAGGTGGTGTGGATGCTTTACTTTAACTACTGTAAACACATAATAAAAGCTTTGTGGATGCTTTCAATAAATTAACCAGTGATTCTCTGTATCAATACGTGTGGATACTTTGCTTTTATCATAGGATAAATGTTACTTTCACCATTGGAGACACGTGATAAACTTAAAGGGAATCCTTTACTTTTACCACGAGACACACACAATAAAGCTATATGGATCGTTACTTTCACCGTTGGATACACATACTAAAAGTTGAAAGGAATAGGCCCCTTTCTTTCTCTGAACACACATAATTAAAGTTGTGTGGATGCATTATTTTCACCGCTGGATACACATGAAAACACAGTTGATTGGGATATTTTACTTTCACCATTGGACTTACTTTTACTGTATTTATTTTGATAGTGTACGACATGACCCTAATGGATTGACTCTGAGGGTTGACTGTGCTGTAAACTTCAACTCAAATACATAACATTCATTACGGTATGAGTTGAGGGAAATATATACAGTGTTGGCAAGTATCCATCTAACTAAAGGGACCATCTACCATATAAAACAAGTACATGTGAGTTTATCGAAATATACAAAACGCTAAACTGAAAGACTATGCCAGTGACAAATGTCATAAATTCCGACAGTGTCGGTGTCAAAGATAGGAATTTGGAACTATGACAAGGACAACAAAAAATAGGCATGATTGTCAGATTTTTTTATTTTATCTGTGAAACATCTTCTCTTATCTGGAGTCCCAATTCTTCTGCCGGTGGTTAGGACCTGGATAGCATATATAACCTGTCGGTGTAATAGTTCCAATATACAGATGCAATGTCTAGATGAGTCTTTACTGTTAAAGACAGTCATATTTATTAGTATGGAATATAATTCGTAACATTTTAATGGTATGCGTAATTCCAGCTTCAAAATTCCTTAGAACACAGGCACCCATGGATCACAGCATTGTGCAGGAATTCTAATCAATAAATTGTACTAATTATACACATTATCAATAAATGGGCATGTTTACTTGTAATACTATTGAAGTATTGTGTAGAAATTCCAGTAGATAAAAAAAGGAATTTATGCTTACCATCAAGAAAAGAATATGCTTCCTTTCTGATATTACTGAAGTAAACTATGACTTCCGAGAGCTACTGTATCCTATCAGCTTACACATGTATATCTGAAACTGTACAACTACTTTTTACATTTGACCCATAAGTGCCTGAATATATTCAATGAACTCTTCCTTTATGAAAGTTGGAAGGAGCCCTTATATTTGCAGGGATGAACACTGGAATTGCCATTACTGCCTTGATTACTGAAGCTTTCCAATGTTGTGCAAACAGTGTAGACCCCATTTAGTTAGCACGTTTGTGGCATCTGATCAGGGTCTTCAACATCCGCTGAGGTATTTTTGCTCTTGTAAATAAATAAAATAGTACGATATCCAGAACTAAAGACAACTTGTGAACTGGTTAGCTTTGTCAACATTTTAAAACCATTTAGGCTTTCATGTCATTTATAACACTGACATTATCAGTCAGTGATAATTTACAATTTGTCATCACATATTCTGTTAGATCTTGTTTGCTGAGCCCGATTTTAAGGTTCTTAAATGCTCCTTAAGGTCAATCTTAAACTCTGAGAACACGTCAAGCATTGGTGTAAGGTTAGGCCTTGCTTTATTCTGACAAAGTTCTGGGACTCCCTAGGCTGGGATGGTTCATGTGCTGACTGAACAATATATAGCTGCTACAGGCTGCTCCTTACAGAGTGTGACAGGCAAGTTATTGACTACAGGTTAGTACTTTTTGCATAGGCTTTTCAGTCCGGATATTTTTGAGTTGCGTTCAATGTTGGATTCGTTATCAAAAATGATACTTATATCCCATATGTATAACAGATTATACGATTTATATGTGTTACTAGCTGTTGACTGTCACTGGGCTAGTTTATAATTATAGATCATTCAAATAAGTTAAGTGGACATCTTAAAATAAAATATAACCTGAACAATGGCATCTTTCCAGGCTGGTGCAGAATATTCTTTATAATAGAACTGCGCTTTATACCACACTGATCAAGTTATGAAGGGAATCACTTAATTAGTTACTTTTAAGAGATGAACTTAACATAGCCCTTCATAGAAGTAGCTGCAGGCATAAATATGTAACTGTGTTTACCCTCAATATTGGAACCCCGTAACTCCTTGCCATACTCAAACAAGTCTTCTTATTACATAGTGATGAGTGGGAGATGGTGTTCATCCTTATCATACGGCAAGACGAGTTTTCCAAAAAAAGTGTGAACTCTGTTAGCCTAACTTAACTGAATATATAATCATCTTACATAATTATCAAAAGAAAAACATTAGAAAGTGAAGCACTACATAACAATTAATAAAACGTACCACAATGAAAAACCGCCTTGGAACAGTCGGTAATGAAGTAGTGGGTTGGGAGACCTTAAGCTAGCTTTACGGGATCCCAACCCTCGCCCTCAGCTTCCAAAGTGGTAAAAACGTATATTTGTTCGGTCCAAGTGGATGTCCTCTAACTCATCCATAAATCATTACGGGCAACAATCACAGATTAAGCCTATTATGAAGCAAAAATGAGGACTCAATAGAAACAATGTTTTGAGGTATTTGGAGATCCCTTGGTTGACAAACAACAGCTTTGGAATACTGGAGCAAAAGAAAACCACCAGTTGAACTCCAGTGAGCCGAGAAACAGACATAAAATGTTCCGGCCCAGACCATGCTATAAATAGTTTTCAAGTCGGGGCCATCATAGTCTGAACCCCGACACACCGACGTGCAATAAAAGAGGAAAGCAAAGTGGTCAACCGTGATAGGATTAACCGCTAAGCAAGCAAAGATCTTTTATATCATCAATTTTATACCCCTTTCGTTTATAATATATGACAAAATACTAAAAGGATCAGAAAATTCAGGTTTCCCTACAATTTTCTAAACTTATATATTAACCCTGCCTGTCCGAAATATTGGGATACACAGCTGGCAGCAACTGAAATGCCTTAGTTTGGTTTACAGATTATACGTTACAGTATTTGACTACTTCGTTAGGCTAGTTAAATTAATTTGACATGTATAGTATTATTTACTCAGTTCACTGGGTTGTCCACTCAATCAACAGCTTTAGTGACCTCTTCTCTCAACACACACACACACACACAAACACACATACACACACACACAAACACAAACACACACATAAAAAAAAAACAAAAAAAAAAACCCGCATTATCATTATAGTTCTACACAGCTTTTGATTAATGTTACATAGAGGATATTTATTCTTTGAATACCATAAATATTGACATCGAGTGAAATGAAAACATCAGTATTTTCACGAGTGCGAAGCACGAGTGAAAATTTGAATGTTTTCATTACACGAGATGAAAATGTTTAAAGTATTCACTGAAAAAGAGTAAATTTTCTTTTTATTTTATTGTTTACACGTCAATGCGCGTTTCTGACGTCATAAGTAACGTCACCAAATAAAACATGAACGTCATGGCGTCGACGCTCAACCGCTGGAGAAACAAAAACAAAAAGTTTCGGCGAATCAAAATAATTTTGATACCAAAATGTTCCTTACATTCTAACTAAGAAAATGCATACCAACACTTGATAGTTTAGTTCAGAAACAGAGAAGTTAGAGGTGTTCAAAAATCTGAAGTGGAGGTAACATCCACTTCTGAAACAGTGAAGAAAACCGAGGTCGTCCAAAGCGAGGAGTGAAAATATAAATCGTATCAGTCACTACAGTGAAATGATACGATATCAATTCACTAGTGATTGATACCAGTTTTATTTTCATCAGATATCCACAGATTTCACCGCTGACAATAAAATAAAACGTTTTTATCAGCCACTACTGTCTGCTTGGCATTTGCTCAGTTTGTATGGTAGTAACTAGACCAGTCTTTAGTTACATTAGATCAGTCTGTATGGAAGTAAACTCTAACAGACTACCCTGGCCTTTGGTCCAGCACAGGTTTACATTGGCAGATCAGCCAGTCTAATCAGAATCAGTGGGTACACCTTTGGAAAACCCCTGTCTATCCATTATTCAGTGATCTGCGGAAGGTTTTCACCTTACAATGACCTTGGGATCAGCCCAGGTCTCTCTTAACGTAGCTGATCTCCGGTCTAGCAAAGGTTTACACTGGCTCATCTGCCAGTCCAGTCAGTGGGTAGCACCGTGAGAAAAACTTCATGTTTATCCGTTATTCCGTGATCTGCGGTGGGTTTTAACCTTACCATGACCTTAGGATCAGCCCAGGTTTCTCTCAGTCTACGCGAACCTCCGATCTATCACAGAGTTACACTGGCTTATCAGCCAGTCTAATCAAACTTAATGATCAGCATATTGGGGGAAAACCGTTAGTTAGGCTTTTCAACCTCTTGAATCTGTTCTTTAAGCTTTTTAGCAATTCGGAGCCGTTATTCAGATTTTCAGCCATTCTAATTGGAATCAGTGGGTGTGGTATCAGCTAGACATCAGAATCAATAGTAAGCACCTTGCGGAAAACCTATGTCTATCCATTATTCAGGTTTTTCAGCTACTCTAATCAGAATCAATGCGTATCACCCTGAATAACCCAGATCTATCCGTTATTCACTGATCTGCAGTAGAGGTCACCCTACCATGACCTTTGCAGCAACTCAGCCAGTCAAATTAGAATCAGTGGAAGGTGCTACGGGAATTAACCTAGATCTATCTGCTATTTAGTTAATTGTAGTAGGATCACTCTACCCTGACTTTTGGGTTATCCCAGGCCTCTCTGGCAGTAACTCAGCCAGCTTAATTAGAATTGATGGCTACTGCAAAAGGCATTAATCTAGGTCTATCTGCTATTCATGTATCTACGGTAAGGCTCACTGATCCCGGGATCAGCCCAGGTCTCACTGGCAGTGGATGGTGCAAAGGGAATGAACACAGGTCTATCCACTACTCGCTGATCTATGTCTCTCTGTCACAATCATCAGCCAGTCATATAAATTAACTGTATCAAGGAAATCCGCTTAAACCTATCGGTTATACAAGAATCTATCTCGATGTTGTTCACTGTCCACCGAACCACTGATGATAGCATTCAGTATGCTACTCAGCTGGAGCACTCCGGCTCAAAATGATGCTTACAGGGATAACATGGACAATGCCCAAGGGGCTCATCCTAGGTCTATCCACCATCTTAGGGTGAGATCGCCCTACTCTGACCAGTAGACCAGCCCAGGTCTATCTGCATGACCAGATCACATCCAGGTTAATTAAAATCAAAGGATGACACTAAGGAAACCCATGTTTCATGACTCTTTTTTTGTGTATGTATGGTGGCGTGGGAGCCAAATTTGATTCTATCAAATTTGTTTGGCCTTCTTAAATCCCAATAATTATAGCATTGTGACACTATTAAGGAATTTATGCTTCTGATATACCTGTGTATCAAGGGGCTAATCACTTGATCTGCTTTCTTTAACTTCTTAAATCCTTCCCCTACACCCAAAACTATAGTCTGTTCACTTGGTCTGCATTTTACCAAACTTGCGTCTATTATTATGAGAATCTCCAGTTTGCTTGGTGTAGATCCTAAATCATTTGCCGATCTGAGGATCAGTTGATCCAATCTTGCTGCAAACAGAGGAAGTAACCATCTATCCCTGCGTGATCAACTCCTCTGCATGTTCCAATTCCAAAGCCGAGCTCACCTGGCTCATTTTTCATTTGCTAAATGCAAGGGTGGAGTAAGACCCTAGACTATAAGACCTCCGAAGATCTGTATGCTTTTTTGAGGGGAAGTAAGGAGCTAAATCAGGTAAACAGTTAAATGTTCTGTGCTTATGATCATCAGTTGGTAGCCCTAAAGAAAGAGTCTAAGGTAATCGCAGAAAGTCCTAATTCAGTACTCGAATATTTACTATAATTGCGGTACGTGCAGAAAACTCTAATTCAGTACGCAAATATTTAACAATATTGTGAAAAGCTCAGAAAAATTGGACAAAGACAACTTGTTGAAACTCTACATCCAAGTTATTCTGCATAATTTGCATTCATTTTTACTATTGGAAAAGTGTAAATATTCGATTGTTTTTTTTTTTTTTTTTTAGAAACTATTGACTAGAATAATGTTTTGTGCATAGGTAGTTACGTTAAATGGTTTTGCATTAAATTTGCAAAAGTTTGCAAATTTACCTCTTCTGTGTAAAGAGCGAAGCAAAGCACGACTTTCTGAAAGATGTAGAACGCACAGTAATTCAGTGCACGAATACTTACGGTAACTGAGGTACGCGCAGAAAACCTTAATTCAGGACGTGAATATTTACGGTAGCTGCGTAACGTGCAGAAAACCCTAATCAGCACGTGAATATTTACGGTAATTTAGGCACACCCAGAAACCCTCATTCAGTACGCGAATAATTCCGGTACACACTTATTCAGTAACAGAATAGTTACTGTAACATAGCTTCGCGCAGGAGGTTTCGGCGAGTACCTCAATGACGATAAAGAATTGAGTACTTTTACTCTAAATTCTGCTTATCATTCAGTTTGACTACTTGAGGACATGTCTAACATGTGTTACCTGTACGGCAAGGAGACAATTTGCATAAATTGTTAAAGCCTATTTTTGTGGGAAAAATAAGGCAACTATTAATTTGTTGTCTACTGAATTAGCCCAGAAAGTAGAAAAGTTTAAAGTTTTGGGTGCCAATAACTATGTTATTAGGCTGGCTGTTAAGCTCGTCTTTTGCTATTGTCTTCAACTAGATTTGGAAACCACTTTAGGTATCTCTATTCTAATAATGTTACGCTAGCAAAAATAGTTCTCAAATTTCTTTTATAGTTCCGAGAATTCACCCGCATTGTACTTTGCCAAAAGAGTTATAATAATCATTTTAGACTTATTCAAATTTAAAATGGCTTCAGTTTGCTTCTGAAATCAATACTTATACCTTCGACAACGGAACATTGATCAACGCGTATAAATATATTACGTACATGTTAACATCTGGTGAATTTACCTGGTAAAATGTCACTTGCGTACTGACAAGTAAAATAAACGTGCCAATCATTGAGTCATTTTCAATGAGAATGAATAATGTGACAAACAAGCCGTCATGTAATCTCAGTGTTTTACTTTTATGAAGGTGACGATAGGTTATCTGTTCGCACTGTCTGTAAAATTAAACTTGATCCCAACAAAACAATAAAAACGAACATGATAATAAGATCGTTTTTCTCATAAGCGGATTCCACGTGTGCCACATGAAGTTAATTGGGTTCACGAAGTTTCTTTTTGTGGGAACGGGCAACCCCATCTCAGCAGTGCAGATCCAGATTTGAGATCCGCAGAACGGCCCGTCTGTTAAGGGTTAAACTGGTTGCCAAAGTACAGGAACTTTTGTAAACTTACAACAAATAAACAAACTTGACACCCCTTAACTTTCAAATGTGTTTTTCCAATAAATTTGTCCAAAGGTATTTTGGGGGACTTTGGCAAACGCGGCGTCACTGTTCATTTACAGAGCAGAATTTTGTTTTTCAAACTTACATCAAACAAAACAAAACTGACACCCCTAAATTTAAAATAGTTCTGTCCAATGGCATTTTGCGGACATTTGCAAACGGTGTAAGATCAGAACGCCGAGTCTGATCAGGGACACTACTGTTTGCGACCAAATTAGGTACTTTTGGGATTGGCAAACAGTGTAAACCCAGATCAGAGGCCGCAGAATCAGTGCGGCCTCTGAGCAGGGTCGTCACTGTTTGCTTAATCTACAAGAATTTTTGTACAGCTTACAACAAATAAAACAACTCTGACACTACTTAAATTTAAAACGCATCTGTTACTGTTTGTTATCCAACATCGCAAAAATTGTGGTACATTCTTGTTTGGAAAGCTATCTTTTCCAAAATGGGGAATGAAGATTTCATGGTAAAACAGGTTGTGCAATGTTCTGCGATGGATGATTGAAAACATCAGTCAGATTAGTCGAAGAAAATTAATTCATTTACAGGGAGGTAAAAACAAAAGTACTGTATCCCCACAGCTAAAAAGAAAAAACTATTTCTTTGTAACAAAGTCTCTACATCCTCCATGTGGTTTAGTTCCCTCAGTAAAAATAGACACTTTGCACAAAAAAGGACACTCAGGAATTCAACAGTAATCACTAGAACTAAAAGTACTTGCCTATCGGCACCAAATGCCATCTTTTCGGAGCCCATTTGATAGGAAATCAAATTTCAAAGGTTGGCTCCTTTGCAAAAGCACTGCTTCCAGTACTTGATTTTTAAATCTTTTGAGGGACAACCTGTTATTTCTCATTTGCGTAGAAAAAAAGGGTATTTTTAGGCCTATACAAACTGCGCAGTTTAGACTGCGCTCATATATGTATATATATGCAACAAAATCCTAGCATATGCACTTTACGTATTAAAGTCTACCGTATATTATTATGTAATAAGCGAATTGCATATCATCTGAGAAGAGAGGCACACATAAGAGAAGCTAATACAGTCCTGTCAATGCATTCCATGTTTCCTAGGCCAAAATATGAAGTCCAATATATGTAGACGAATACCGAATATCTTGAGCAGACAATAGTAATAAATATTCTTGCAGCTTTTTAGTTCTCTTTCGTGTATATGTTAGTGGGTTGCTTTTCCCAAAGCGACTGACCTACCAATATGTGAGCTGGTTGTCCTATATTTCTCTTTGGACAAATTCTACAGCCGACATTTCCCTGGAAATATGCTTTGACAGTCCATGCAAATTGCCTCCAAAAAAGAGATAATTTTCACGAAATATCAAAAAACGGTAAGAGAAAAGTCCAGGGAATGCCACAATCACAAACCGCAGCCCTTCCCAGACACCAAGAGGAACAGGAAACTGACAAATCCAAACAAGCACAAATCGAACAAACGTACGAAAAGCACTAAGATTAGCTCTCTCTTCCCCAAGCGAGGTAATCGCAATGCTAAAAGGACTGAAAACACACAAGAACAAAATGACACACGGTAAGACATAAAACAAATCGCCTTGTAGAATAAACTACAAAGCAGCAAATAGTAAGACTAACACCGGGACCACCGCCTTAGAACGGTCAGTAGAGTAAACCACCGGGGTGTTTAAAGCACTTTTACAGCTAGCCAACTTTTACCCTGGGTCCCGATGCTACTCTTAATACAGAAATACATAAAAATTCGGTTCGCATAAAGGCTCCCAGTCAGTCAATGCATCAAAGCGGAAACATAAAAATCAAATTAATCACTATAATAAACAAAGACGAGTACTCATGGCAATTCTACTGTATGCCAGAGTAAATGAAAACCAATAGTTGAACCACGGCGGGCCAAGCCAAAGACATGTCGTCAAGCCCCAACCCACTGGTTTAAGTTTTACGAAGAGGCCGCCATTGAGTCTGAGGCCCGAACCGCCGTCGTGCAATTAAAGAGTGAAGCATAGCCATCAACAATGATTGTGCTGACAGCTAGGCTTGCAGTCTGCCGCATAATATCCAGGCTATAGCCAATTCTTTTATAACGGTTAATAAGTTTTCTGAATTGCTCAGAACAGTTAGATTTTCCTACAAGTTTTCTAAATCTAAGTCACCGTAAAATTCTGGCTCCGATATACCTTGTTGCAGAAGTAAACACATTTCTGGGGAAAATATTTCAAAATTTCAAAATGTCTGCTGAAACTTTTCCCAGCATGCTTAGCGTTAAGTAATTATTACCAAAGGTAATACCCTATGGGCAATATGTTGTCAATGTTGTAGTAGTAAAGAAATTGATGTCCTTCTACTATTAGAGATGATAAATGTTTTCACGACGTCAATATAATTTATTGTTTTTAAACTCTTTCTGTATCACGATTATCCATTGCTATTTG
Source organism: Anodontia alba (assembly GCA_964016985.1). Lineage (NCBI taxonomy): Eukaryota > Metazoa > Mollusca > Bivalvia > Lucinida > Lucinidae > Anodontia > Anodontia alba. The sequence continues at coordinate 64,846,461 of OZ024829.1, forward strand.
CATATAGCTATGCTCTCAAGGGCCAGGCCTGCTTGAATGCATGTCAGGAACTCCAGACACAAAGCTCATCCCTTCGGTCAAAGTTCTCTGGAAGATGAAACGTATTTAAACACCGATCTAGTTTGTCACATTTAAAGTCAGTCAGTGAAATTATTCTTCTAATTTCACAGCCATACTTCACTAGTGTCTAATTTTTCTAGATTGTTTTCTCGGCCTCACCCTATCATATCCTACAAGATCATTGTCGACTACGTGGACTCTACCTAACTAGCTTTTGTCCATTTATATGCAAAATTGATGAATCACTGGAAGTAACCAGGTTGTTCCTGCAATGCCCATTTTTTGTGCAAATCGTTTATTTTTTCTATTAAAATATCTAAAGCAAACAACGACTTGTCACAAGACTGCTATCATGTGGAGGTCACGCGATCACAGTTGTACCACTAAACCAAACGCTAGTTTATCTGGACAACACAAGTGCGAGTCTGAATAAAATCTATCTAAAATGGTTAAGACCACCTTCGAAAGATCCAGATCAGAAGAAAACGCCGCAGAATAAGAGCTTATAAGCTGTTGCTCCTTATGCTGCTGCTGCCTTCATTAGCTTGGAGAGATAAAATAACATTACAATAAAAAGATCCTCAACAGATTATACTCCCTACTGTCACATGAGATGACAATCCAAAGCAATATATGTGCGTCTGTACAGCATGTGTCTGTTTCAACTGAACTATGACCCAGCTCAAAGAAATGACTATAAAGGGGCTAAATACATCTAATATATTATCTGCTATTTCGAACAAGCTAGACAATTTTGTGTGTATCATGTTTGTTTTCCTGCGAAACAAGTCGCTTCTGACAATAGAGCCACTATTAAAGGAAAGAATTTGCTCATACGGGAAGGAAATTCTTTCATTTTAGAGAAGACTTTTCAGAACGGACGAAAATAATTTTGCCAGAGTTGCTGCCCTTGAAAGTCCATCAGTACCCCTTTTGACACCTGTGCCTAGTTAAAATATGTCACAATCTCGAAGCAACGTCTTCCCGAGGCACCAAAAAGAAGGAGAGATTAGGAACAAATAATCAGAGATAAATATATATGAAACCACCGACGCACGAATAAAGAACTGCAACAGAGACACCGACTTGGAACGGTCAATAGAAAAACTACTCGGGCCTTAAAACGGTTTTATTCAGACCATCACGAAAACACGCCTACTTAATTTTGACCCACTTAAACCCCATTTTTATATAGTAAAACTGGGGTTTACTGGGATGTGCATTAGTTTTCTTATTTCTGCTCAAAAACATAGATTGTGGGTACTCGTTGAAACCGCCTCGGCAAGGCGGTTCAAACGCCTACCGACAATCTATGTTTAGAGCAGAAATATGAATATCAGATTTTTTTTTTGGTGGTAAAATTTTTAGTATATTTGAGTAGGCATGTTTTCGTAATGCTCGGATAAATTTGCGCTTCCGAACAGTCTGGACTGAGTCTTTGCTGTCCATTTGCTATTCACATGGCAGCAAGACTATACAGCCATTCGAATTGCTGGGCAAAAATGACAAGGTGCATTTTCTGACATTTCGGTCCATTTACTGAACATTCAACATTTAATTCAGTTTATTTAACGCTTATCGTACTGGATAAAAAAAGACAGTAGAATTTTTTTAAATATTTCTTACTTTTCCCAGAAAATAGGATTGGACATTGCATGCAAATTGTCTCCTAAAGATACAATTTTATACATGCAAATTGTCTCCTAAGGATACAATTTGCATGAAATGTGATGTCTTATTTTCTGAGAAAATTAAGAAAAATATCATCAAAGTATCGACTGCTGATTGTCCAGCGGCATGCAACATTTATTGCCTGGCATAAATTGGTTTCATGTCATGCGATGTATTTCGTAGCATATGATTTGCAGGACACACCGATCGTTTTCTCAAAAGAAAAAAATGCTTTAACGTTTACATTTCGAAACAGCACAATAAGACAAATATCCATAGCTCCAGACTAGGCACTTTTTTTTTCTAGATCAAAGTAATTAGTGTACTTATTTCTAACGAAAACATATGTTGTGGGTACTCATTAGAAGCGCCTCGCTGAGGCGCTTCTAATGAGTACCCACACCATATGTTTCTGTGGAGAAATAAGAAAAAATAATATGTGTATATCCCCTTTAATCTGGAGCTATGAATATTAAGATTTATCGTATGTTAAATCTCTAATAAAATAAAAGGTTCACAATGTTATCTTTGACAGAAGACTTATGTCATCATTGCATGTCTAAATTCTTCAAAGGCTTATCAACAACAGAACTTAACTATATAAAGAATTATCTTCCAAATTTATCCATTACAAATGGCACCTTATGTAGTTTCGTCACGTAATCACTACTCGTATTCCTGCAAACACATAAAGACAGACTGAACGTGGTTCGCTCGCTTTATAGGGTCACTGTCTGGACAAGGAGTACATGTCATCGAGCTTAGAAAACGTAGATTAAGAAAAGATTAACTATTAACCAAAAATTTAAATAAAGAAACCTAGCAAATGCCACAATCACGAGGCATGGCCTTCCCCAGGCAACAAAAGAAAGAGAGAGTAAGAACAAATAATGACAAAAAAAGCCACATATGAAATCCATTACGAAAACATGCCTATTTAAATATATAGAAAATTTCACCTCCAAAAACTGAAAATTTTCAGATAAAAATCTCTGATATTTTTTCATATTTCTTCGGCGAGGCGGTTTTAACGAGTACCCACAATCTATGTTTTTGAGCAGAAATATGAAAAATAATATATACCCCTGTAAACCCCAGTTTTCCTATATAAAGGTGGGGTTTAAGGGATTAAAATTATATAGGCATGTTTTCGTGATGTACAATCACCCAAAGACGAACTGCAACAGAGGAACAGAAGTCTCAAAACTATTCTATAAATAGACTGTATACGATTGCCAGATTTTACGCCGTTTTTTTTTTTTTTTTTATTATTATTTTATTTTATTTTATTTCATTTATTTATTAGGAGATGTGGGATGAGGGGTTATGGAGTGTAGTTTCCTGTTTGCATTCCTACTAGTTTAGTCATCGTTTATCGTTAAATATCCATGCACTGGGATTCTGACAAGGGACCTACTCTAAAGGAACGAATTTTCTCCCCTTCTGTAAGGAGACAAAAACAATTTGATAGTTGTCTTCCTGAAAGTGTATTCATTCCTCTGAAATAAAAGTATTCAATAATAAAATGAACATTTTAGGATACAGTGCGTGTTTTTTTGTTGTTTTTTTTTTTTTTTTTTTTTTTGTTGTTTTTTTTTTTTTTTTTTTTTTTTGTTGTTGTTGTTGTTTTGTTTAAAAGTAAATACTTGTTGGTGCCTTAATAGAAATCGGTCATGGCCCAGAACTAAATACCGTATCTTTATCTTTAGGGGTATAGATACATTTTCAAGGGAGGCAAATGTCAAAATTACTGTGCCTCTTTTCTTAAAAGGGACCTACTTTAAAGTAGACTTTTTTCGGAAGGGGGTTTGTTTGCAAGAAAGCAAACAGGGGTTAACAAAAATTGTCTCCCTTATAAAACATGCCGGAAAATTTACCAAGGGTATCCAGTCCCCTTAAATATTCAAACAACTATACTTGTACGTTTAAATACTGCTGATGTGTCTTAAAAGTGATGGACGAGTAACAAACCGAACCGTTTAGACCCTGGTCAGGTGCGGCGTCTGATCTATGATCTAGATCAACAATTTTTGTCTGTCTGCCCGGATACTCAACGTGCATAAGGTAATAGAATAATCAAAGAAATACCTTCAAATGGTTTTATTTACTTAAAATACAATCAGACATGCCTGCGATAACAGTGGAGTCGGAAAACATTATGTTAAGATGTCCATGTTATGTAGACGCCATGTTCTCCCGTAATATGTGGTGAAAACAAAATAATACATTATCATTTCTTTTATGACGTTTTAGTTCTTTCATCTCATTTCATTTTTTCTGTAAGTCTATTATAGTACATAAACTTCCACATTTCTCCATATTAAATATTGGAAATGCCACATCTAACATACCTCTAGATAAACAGGAATTGGAAGCGCTTCTAAAAAGTAACCACAACATATGTTCTTGTGGAGACATAAGAGAAATATCGATTCATCATTGCTGAAAAAGTGACAGATAGATCCTGTGAAAGTATATCATTCATCTTAACATCAAAGCGTTCAACAGTAAAATGAATATTGTAGGTGCAGTGGGAGTTAGAGACTCCGATAATTGTTCTTGTGTGAGTTCGGTTGTTCTAAGAGCAATACCGATTTGACTTCACTGCAGCTGCAACCTGGTGTATGGCGACCGTAAAATACTCCCCGTACTTCATCATAATGCAGCTTTTATTTTGTTGATGTTTGTTGTTGTTGTTGTTTTTCCTTCTTCTATTCGGGCTAATTTAGCCAGCTCTGATACCTTGGAAAATTGAGATCCGCGTCAGCCGATGCAAGGGGTCATATGCAGCCATGCAATATACAATGTTGTCATAAAAACTCTCACTGACATGGAAACATCGATTTTGTTATTGAGCTAGCGCACGACAAAACCTACCAGAAGACTTGTGCGACCAGCCGATTCAGATCAGCCTGGGATTCCGCGCAGTCTGATCAGCCTCTTCGTTGATCGCGTGTGCCTTCTACAGCCTACGGGCTATCCAAAGAGGTATAAACGAGAACCACTGTCCTACTGGTTGGATATACAGGCTGGTCTGAGTCGTTGCTGGTCAGGTCTTATTGCAGGTTTTGTCGTGCGCTGACTCAGTTGTAAGTTCGGTCTTTCTGAAGGCAAACCTTATAGATTATATCTAGGGCGATAGCTTAGAACTATATATTCCACATACCATATTCGACCTAATTACCGCACTGTGCGCTTAAGTTTCTTTCTCAGAAGTACTCGGAAAACTTGTGGTAAAATATGTACCTACCTATACTTAGGGTACACCTAAAAAAAGATCAACGAAAGACTTATTAAATGATGCTTATGCGATGATTTTGTGTTGTCGTTTTCTTTTTTCGTTTTTTTTTTTTTTTTTTTTTTTTTTTTTTTTTTTCCTGCTTTTCTTTATAAAAGTGTATGTTGTGGGTACTCATTTGAATTACATCGACAAGTCGAGCAATTCAAATAGGTACCCAAAGCATACGTCTTTGGTTTAAACATATTTGTTTCCAAAATGTTTACATATACAACACATACAAAAATACAATGATAGGATTAGAACGAAAGCATAAGATCTTATTTAGTTCCTTTCCTAAAATGTGATCATTGTCAGAAATATGAGTCAACGAGTAAATCCAGAATGGTTAATTTCCAATAGTCCTCTTCAAGTAACAACAATTTATTAGTGAATGATAATTGTGAAATGATGATCAAGTATAAATTGAGAATAAGAAGAGAAAGGAGAGAAAAAATAACGCAAAATGATACAACAAAAAACAGAGAAGAAAAAAGAAATGAAGAACTGTGGAGCAGATCTATACGAAGACTATGGATATAGTAAGAAGTCACTGGGGACTGTGAGTGGTGCTGGAGAGGTCCGACTTATATCATCGATGTATGCTCCGAATCACTGTCACTCTATAAAAATCCATTTTATCTGGTACAAATAACAACTGATACGAGTGTAACCGATTAACTTTCGCTTAAAATCTTTTTGCTCTTTGGATATACCTCTGTACTGCCTCAAAAATGACTATGTTAGATTCATTAGATAAATTAAGATCGCCATTTAGGATTATGTTAAGCGTGATATTGCAATGTTGTGATATAGTGTCCATTAATTCCTGTCTATGATTTCGATATAAATGGCATCTAAAAAAGAATTCGTCTGCATTTTTTGTATCACCACATCTACAATTACAGAGAGGAGATTCTATGATGTTTTTCGAGTAGAGGTCGTAATTGAGAGAGCTACAACCAGTTCGAAGTCTAGTATGAAGTATATGCATGCTTCTGTTGCCTATATAAAAGTATTTTGGAACAACTACTCTGCCCTGATTTAATTATCTCTTAAAAGCATCAACTGTATCTACTATCCTGTCAGGCAGAGAAGATCGTTCCAATCACGAATCACTGCAGGAAGAAAAGAATTATAATACTGACTAGTTAGAGAATGGATTGTTCTAATATTATTTGCGTTACGCAAACTGTAACGTGAAGTGTTCTGGTCAGGCCGAGGAACCAGTGAAGAGAGATAAGAGGGAGCAATGTCATTATACATTTTATAAAACAGGACTAATTTATGCTTTCTTCTCCTTTCATCTAGTGTTTCCCATCCTATCTCATCATATAGTTTTTGCACAGAGACTAGTTTAGTTGTTCCAGTGGCTATTCTAGCAGCCTCTAATTGTATTTTTTCTGAATCATGTTTCTCTTGTTGAGTGCAGTTGTCCCAAACTACATCGGCATATTCTAGTATTGGTCGAATAAAAACAATGTAAATTATTTCTAGGGACTTCCTATCTAAGGTATATTTAAATTTCCTCATGACATTTATTCTTGACCATGCCTTACTCTTGACATATTCTATATGTTTATTCCAGGAGCAGTCCGATGATATGTAAATTCCCAAATGTTTATGAAACTGAACTTCGTTAATTTCTTGATTCGACATGAAAATTGGAGGATGACCAGGTTTGTTTACTTTGCGAGAGATAATAAGAGATTCATTTTTATTTGGGTTAAATTTCACTAACCAAGATTTTGCCCATTTTGATATTTTGTTCAGATCAGTATTAAGGATTTCAGCAGCAGCATCTGGATTTTCTACAATAATATACAGACTAGTATCATCAGCAAAATGTCGGATATTCGATCGAATTTCAGTGACAATGTCATTAATATATCGCAGAAATAAAAGAGGGCCTAGGATGGACCCCTGCGGAACGCCAGCTTTAATATAATTCCAGGTAGACTTGACCCCAGATAACACAACACGTTGTTTTCTATTTTCCAGATAGTTGGTGAACCACTGAAGTAAATTTCCAGTTATTCCTGCTGCCTTGAGCTTATCAATTAAGCCTCTATGCCATACTCTGTCGAATGCTTTGATGATATCACAGAAAACTACTCTGATTTCGTTCCTTGAATCTTATGTGTGGCAGAAAGTATCATATAAATATGTTAATTGATTTACAGTATAAATAAAGAAGTAGACAAAAAGTACACTGGCTGTAATCTGAACAATACAGAATTGCTTGACTGTGCGCTTATAGTAGTATGTGCAGTAATTAGGTCAAATACGGTAGGTGTACTGACATGTTTTCTTTTTTCACGTACTCCAGATATTGGTATGGCATGTCACGAAACGCAAGAGCGAATAATACTGCATTTCCGCTAAGTGTTCGGACAGACAAGCCTGCGCAAATAAGAATTCAGAGGCCAAAGAATACGACGTTTAATACAGGTCTACACTGTTTGCCACTCACCTACCACTTGATATCGAGCCCTAAAATAAGTAAAATTATAAGATGTCCAGGAAATGCCAAGTACGAAGCGCAGCTTTCTGGAGGCACCAAAAGAAAGAAAGATGAGGAACAAGCATTGACAAAACAAACACAAATGCCATATATGAAGTCACCGACATACAAAGAAAGAAGAACTGCAACAGAGGCACCGCCTTGCAATGATCAGTAGAAAAACTACTGGAAGTTGGGGAGGGGGGAGGGGGGGGCTTGAATCAGTTTTACTCGCGCGAAACCTCGACCATATCGTCTGATGCAGCTCTATACACTAAAATTATAGCACAGGGAAAAACAGCATCACAAAACAACGAATAATAAAAAAAAAATAAAACAAACAAAGTGGGCAGCAGTAGAGCGGAAGGGCCGCCTGAAACGGACATCAGTATAAAGCACTATGTAAGGGGCTGAAACCAGTTTAATTTGCGCCTTAACCCATTTATGCCGAGTGGATTCTTCTACCTTAACTCTTTGGACCGGTCAATATCCAGTAAAAAAGGGTTTCTGGTCAGTTTTATTATTGCCATGGTTTACAGAAATTCCTGTACTTAATGCAAACAGTGTAGACCCCGATCAGACGCCGCGTTCTGCGGCGTCTGATCTGGGTCTACACTGTTTGCCAATGTCCCGTTTATGGGATGCCAGGCTTAAATGGGTTAATTCAGGCACAGCTGCAAACAACAAACACAGGTTCGGTCCCCATAAGGATCCTTTATCTATAAGCCATAAGCGTCTGGCAAGTTCGGTATTTACCGCTGTTTTAGTTTAGTGGGCAGTAAAATCATAGAACATAAACACAATCTCAATATGTAGATAGCCAAACAACATTTTATCAGGTCATTGTTTACGTCGCAATTTTCTTAAAGTGCTCACACATTGGGGTCATTAGCAAATAGAATCTTTTACTGCTAATTGTCATGCTGTTTCCTGTTTTCTGTCACATTAATGCTGGTCATTTATCCTGGTAGTTAATGTGGGCTATTCTGACTGATCTGTTTATAGTAAGTAAGAATATACTGCTCTGAAAAAAGGTACATTAAAACTTCAATGACTCGAACACCGATGGCTTATTTATTATGGCTGATTCGAACTCAGTCTGGATATTTTAGGGACATTGTCGTATTATTTTTTCATGAAAATGAATGTTGTATATTTAGTCCTTAGAATCGCCTCATCTAGGATTCTAACGAGTACGCCCAAAATACCATTATTTTAATAGGCCCTAATCCCATTTGCCATATGATCTGGTGCTCATCGGCTCGACATCCCAAAAACATGCCTATATAATTTTGACCCCTTTAAACCCCACTTTTATATTGTAAAACTGGGGTTTACAGGGGTATAAATTATTTTTCTTATTTCTGCTCAAAAACATAGATTGTCGGCGAAGCGGTTCTAACGAGTACCCACAATCTATGTTTTGAGCAGAATTATGAAAAATATAAGAATGTTTTATCTGAAAAATTTCATTTTTTTGGTGGTTAACGTTTCAGTATATTTGGATAGGCATGTTTTCGTAATTAAATTCCCATTGTCTGGAACAAACTTCCATGGTGTTTGAGCCATTAAAGACTGAAGTTCGTCCGTACTTGCTAATATGAAAGCGATAGCAGCTGTTGGTGTTTAAAGAAACACCTGTGACATTCGTAACCGTAGTCCAGTGAGATTTAGGAACATTTTTCTAACAGAAGAAAACGGGTTTCGAACGTTTCCTTTGAATTATTTTGTTTAAGGTTATTACGAATCTGTTTTTCGACATCGCGTTTCAATTATTTTGTATTACGGTCTTTACGATTCTTGTTTTGACATATCGTTACAATTAATTTATATTAGTGTTATTAAGAGGCACCTACAAATAACCTTTTTAAAGAAAAAGTACATATGATGCACAACGTGGGAAATGGCTCTTAAGTAATATGCGAACAGCGAAGGTCCAGATCAGCATGTGCATCCTCGCAGTCTGATCTGGGCATTTTATGTTCGTCAACAGTAACCATTGTTTTTGTACGCGGACAACGAAGGCCCTGCTCAGCGCGCGCAAATACTCAAGCTGATATGTGCCTGCGTTGCCTGCAAATTGCATGAGGACCCTTTTCGTGCGTAATTTAAGATAATTTGCTCAATATAGCATTTTCAAAGTTTCGAGTGTTACACAATATCACTTTAGCATGATAATAGCTATCTGTTGTTCACTCTACCAAACAGTTTTGGAATAGTCATGTGAAATTACATTAAATGTGGAGGCTCAGAGCGATGGGTCCCGGGCGAGCCATTTCAAACCACAATATCCATAAATATCACTTGGAAACATAAACTATTTTACATGATTGATCTGCACATTCTAAAAGGTTGTACTTTTAAATTATTTCCAACTTTCGTTGCTGGCGTTTGGCCTTAGAAACAACTGTAGATCGTCGTATAAATTTTACGCTTTAACACTCTATAGGTTAGATCATTAGATGAAAATATATATGTTGAGAGTTAATCATTAACAGTTCAAATGATTTGTAGTAAAAAATGTAAAATTTGCAAATAAAAGTTACATGAGTTGAAATTATGCTCTTTTCGGGCCCGTGTCATCCAGCCCGCTTCGACTTGATAACTGATCGTGTTTGGATATTTGTGAAATGTAAACATTACGCGTAAACACAGCGTGCAAAAAGTAAAAAACTTATTATTCCTGTCAACACCACTGTGTCCATATACGCAATATATACAATGCATATAAACCTTACACAGAAAGGGATATACACCAAACTGAGTGTTTCTCACCAATAAGGCAAATGGGCCCAACTTACGCTGTGATTCCGGAAAATCACAGGAACAGAACGTTCCACATAAGCTGTCGCATGCCCTGACTAAGGAACGATGATTCCCTATACTGGTCGCCCTTGTTAATACCATATGACCGTAGAGTGTTCTAACGTCGGATCCAATAGCTCTCTCGAGCTTTCCTGGTTCGATCTGTCTACTCTGGGTTATGATCTAAGCAACAAAGCGCGGCGTGGTTGAGGAAATCATGTTCTGGTGAACAGAAGTGTTCTGCGAAAGGAGACCTCTCGAACCCTTGTGTTTCCAGTCATCCTGGTGGCCGTTCATTCGTTGGTTCACACGATCACAGCTTTTATCAACATATTGTTTTCCACACTTGGTCAATATTATAAGGTAGACAAAATTGGACGTCTTTTAACTAGTGTTGCACCTAAGCTTGATGGTTGCCCCAGATGCTGACTTCGCGATCTATGTGGGGGTTATCATTTTGCACGTTTTGCATCTTGCTTTGCCGCAGTTCGTGTTGGTTTGAGCTTGGCACGTACAAGAAGATCCTGCAGACTCTCGGGTCTTCTGTAGGTCATGGTCGGTCTTTCTGTGAAGATCTCGCTAAAAGTGTTAGATGACTCGATGATTGGCCAGTGTTTGTTGACTATATCCCTCATTTTTGGTAAGTCTGGGTGATACGTCAACACGAAGGGGAGTACGCTCGACTCAGATTTAGGCCCATAAGCAAGTAGGTCTTCTCTCTTCTGTTGTCGTGCTCTCTCAATGGCAAGTGAAGTTGCCGTTTCTGATACCCCCCTTTGCAGAGATGGTCAGTCAATTCTCTTGCTCTTGATTCAAAAGTGTCCGAATCGGAGCAGATACGTTTGAGGCGAAGTGCAAGGCTGTACGGAATATTTTTGCAGCAGTGTTTCGGTGGCAACTTGTGGGTAAGAGATACTGGTAAGAGCTTTGTTGCTTAGATCATAAGCCGGAGTGGACAGATCGAACCAGAAAAGCTCGAGAGAGCTATTGGATCCGGCGTGTGAACATTCTACAGCCATATGGTATGAACAAGAGCGATTATTATTATTATTATTATTATTATTATTATTTCAGATTGTCTCCAAAATGTCAGACCTTATTTTCAGTGACAAACTAAAAACATAGTTTTAACATTTTCTATTTTTATTATAGTCATCAGGTTAAAATTTCAGTTTTCGACTTTGGAAACTCTTTAATGCAGTCAACTTCAGTGTCGAACTTCAATGCTCGAACGTCTTCGGGACAAAGGAAATTTGTTTTAGACATTGGTAGTTCGAGTCACTGAGGGCTGATCACAGCACTGTGGGCAAATGGGGATACTTTCTTTTCGATCTTCTATAAAACAATGGTATGTGGAGTGTACTAATCAGTGTACTTTGATGAGGCGATTCTAATAAATACACACAATATATATTTTAATGATTAGATAAGAAAATTTCATAAAAAAGAATATCCCTAAATATTTATTTTCTAGAGCGATCGGAAAAATTTCCTAGGGAATCAAAATCAGGTTCCATTCAGCCACGGTAAACGAGTTACTAGTGTTCGGGTCACTGTCTTTTTACTGTGCATACTTTCACATAGGTATGGTAACCTAATGAAATTGGGTAGCTTATTTTAGTACAAGTATGGTAAAGCGTTCAGGCGTTCCAGTATTTAAGGTGAATACTGCCTAGACTGGTTTGGTTCTGTATTGGTCTCAAGCAAACAACTATGAATTACAGTGTCCAAAAATTCTTTAATTTACCAAATTATGCCGAGTGGACACCTCTACCTTTAACTTTTGGACCGGTTCCTTTTGATATTAGGAGGTCTGGTTAGTTTTTATTGTTACCAAGTTTTATATTACAGAAATTCCTTTCTAAATGCAAACAGTGTAGACCCTGATCGGACGCCACGGTGTGCAGCGTCTGATCTGGGTCAACGCTGTTTGCTAATGTCCCTTTTATGGGATGCTACGCATAAATGGGTTAATTGGATAGCGCAAAGTAAAGATGGATATATACAATTTACAGAACACCGCCCTCCAAAGCGGGCTCCCAAGGCACCGATTAAGGTTGAATGACACAAAACGAAATTACAAAAAGCGCACCACTTTTTGTAATAATATTGTGTATCATTCATCGAAAGAATTCTGAACGAAAAAAACGAAATGATACTGCAACAGAAATACCACCTTGGAACGGAAAGAGTACAGCTGTTGGGCAGGGGTAGATTGGTGGAATAACCCTTTGATCCTCTGTCATTCTATTATCGATATTAGACTGATTACCCTATTTGTAACAAGACATGTGTCCAAATTCAGAATTGGAAGAGCTATGTCAGAAACTCTGTTACTCTAGAGTGAAAGGGTTAGGCCGCACGTATCTGCTAGGGTCGTGAAGGATGTTGCATAACCATTATAATTCAGAAACGCATTGAATAAAATCAAATCTGATATTTTTCTGGGCCCAGTTGCTCAAAGCTAACGATGTCGTTAGTTAACGATTCGTTAAAATTTACATCGAGTGATACGCAAATATTTTGAAATTTTTGGCTGAAAAAATGTGAGTGCAAAAGCTACTCACATTTTTTCAGCAAAAAATATCAGAATATTATATATTGAATCCGCTAAAACAGTTAAAGAAATGACCCATAACGAGCTCGTTAAGCTAACGACGCTTTGAACAACTGGGACCTGATTTTTATTTGTTCTGCATTTCCAAAGGATCCCTACTTTGAAATAATTCATAGTCGTCAAACATCGCCCTTAAGTCTGATAGTTTCAGCTACACAAAATTGTTCTGTCCAAGCAGTGTTCCCTAAGTCATCAGAGAATGATGATAAGCTGTGCGGACACGCAATGCGATCTGGGCCTCTGTTGTCCCCATATGCAGTCAATTTTCTTAGAATGTTTCGACAAATGAATACATGGTCCTTAATTTGCTGTTCGCATGTTATGACGTAATGACCTTTGCTGTCATATCCATTACGAAAACACGCCGATTCAAATATATAGAAAATTTCACCTCCAAAAACTGAAAATTTTCAGATAAAACTTTGGTATTTTTTCATATTTCTGCTCAAAGCATAGATTGTGGGTTCCCGTTAGAACCGCCTCGTCGAAGCGGTTCTAACGAGTACCCACAATCTATGTTTTGAGCAGAAATAAGGAAAATAATGTATAACCTTATAAACCCAAGTTTTACTATATAAAAATGGGGTTTAAGGGAGTCAACATTATACATGTATAGGCATGTTTTCGTGATGCCCTGTCTAGATTGGGAGGAAGTACATGTAGCTTGGTGCAGGCCATTAATGTTCTTAAATATTTATTCGGACATTTGAACTTCATGCAGTATTTGTTCTTAAATTTGAACTACTCTCTTTTCGACATATTTCGTTTTTGCCTGTGACTTTATATAGAAGAAGTTAATTTGCAAACTTTCAGCGTGATTTAGTGCAAAACCATTTGTGGTAACAACATATTCAGAAAAGTGTTTATTCTGGTCATTGGTTTTAAAAGCAATCGAATAATTGAACTCTAGCATTTCAGGATGTAAACATTAGAAGTTCATTACAATATCACTATTGTACCTCCTGTTGTTGCTTTTGAAGCTACTGAGATGTTCAAATGCTTAAAAAATAAATCGCGAATTGCAAGTTTGCCATCTGTGCAGTTTGTCGCCTCATACACTTTCGCGAAAAGAGGTTTTACTACTTATAGAATGTACGTTTTTCTCTACTGGCAAGTTTGCAACCAGTATGTTATCGCCGCCCAATATGATAAAAGTAGTTTAAAAATGCACTTGCATGAGTACATTCAAATGTTTAATATAGACTATATACATTAGAAAAGCATGTTTTAAGATATCTAAAAATACTTTTACGAATTACAAACGAAACGGCCCTAGACCAAAACTTCCCCTATTAAAATTGCCCAAGGCTAAATATGCCCCAAGTACTGTTACCAAAACGGCCACACAAGTATGAACAGTTTATGGTAAAAAACAAAATTACTGAATTGCACTATTTTACCAATTAATTGTGTATTATGATATATTTGCATGCTTAACAATTCCTAAAGACATATTCATTCATAAACTTTATTTAAACATATGAAGAAATATTACCAGGGAAATTAACATCTATAGTTTGCATACCGCCTGTTACAGCACTTAATTATCCGCATTACTCTGTATGGAAAGTTGGTCTTAATTATCTCATTTCTACTGACACTGAAAGGACTCAAAATTCCAGAAATTAGTAGAACTAAAAGATGTATCACAGTTTAAGCATGGTATTTGGAGAATGTTATAAGGTGGGAATTGCTTGTAATCAAAGACTGTTTTGTTTATATGTTTACGGAAATTACAGTAGGCTTTGTGATTAGCTATTGTTAGAACTAGTTGACTTAGTGGAACAGCAACAGTTCAGACGTTCATCAGTGTGCTTCTTAAGTGCTCTTGGTCTACATTGTTTGGCAGTTTGATCTGGTATGGGTTTAAAGAGTTTGTTTAGGCCTGTTTTCTCTGTAAAATATGTACGGTAATAACTGCTGTACTCTTGATCTGACTTAGAGCTATACTGCTATAAACAGCACAAAAACAAGCATGATCTGGTCTAGGTCTTCATCTAGGTTTAAGTTTTTATCAGAATAGTTTTCTAAACCATTTTCCTTGATTTATGTAAACTCTGCTCCTGATCTGGCCTTATACAAAGTAGCGAAGAAAACGCTCCCATGGTGGTCAGAAGAAGCGATACAAGGACACCCTCAAAGCCTCCCTTAAAAACTTCAACATACCAACTGAGTCATGGGAACAGATTGCACAAGATCGTACAAAGTGGCGAGGCCTCAAAAAAAGGGGAGCTGGTGAATACGAAGCAAAAAGAATCAGCGAAGCCGAGCAGAAACGTGCACAGCGGAAAGCCAGAGCTAAGGCATCACCAACAGAGCTTTCTTCCTCAGACCTCTCTTGTTCTATCTGCAACAGGCTGTTTAGAGCTAAGATTGGTCTCATCAGCCATCTTAGAAGACACAAATAATAACATATCACACAGTTGATTAGGATTGGTCATTGTCAGTAATGACAGACGAACAAGATGGTCTGATCTGGGTACATACTGTTTACTCAGGCCTGTTTCTACGATTATTTGCGGTAATCAGTGTTTATATCTAATCTGGGACGACAATGCTATCACAGTTTAAGAAGAAAACATTCTGTTCTGATCTGGATCAATGCCATTTGTTCAGATCTGTTTGTCCGATCAATAATGGGAATTACGGTATAAATTTACACGACCCCGTTCCGCTTGACACGCTTTATTTATAAACATAGCCGAAAAATGCTCATCGGACCGAAAAGATGCAAAACCTTCCGGGTGGCGAAATCTCCGGCACGAAAAAGATGCGAAAACAACAGAGTAGTGAAACATCTTCCGGAAAGGTGGGCAACCTCTAGCCGCGAAATTGTAAGGTAGCTGCGAAACTGTAAGGTAGCAAGAGGTCTGACAACCGTTCAAATCTTTCGATTAACTTTCCCTATCAGAGATGTGCATTTGTAGCACATCAGTAATTGCTGATTGGAAAGTCTTTCGAAAAGCTTAAACTTGCGTGCTTGATATTACCCAACCTATTTTTGAAAGCTAATACTTATTGGATAGTAACTTGCGTTTGGGGTTCATTTCAGCAAATTTCGGCTAACTTATGCCCACTTCAATGATAGTCAGAGAATAATGAAATATTCCTACCAATTTTGGACTGATTCACATTATTTCCTCAAGCCAAGAATGAACGTTATTAATAAATTAAGTGAAGTAGTCTGCACTGGAGTGAAATGCTTCAAATAACATAAACTGTGGAAAGGTCCTGAGCCTTTCCAATGAACATGAGGTAATGTACACGACATGTGCGCCCAGCGAAGACTCAGAGCAGCCTGCACAATCATACAGTCTGTTCAGAGTCTTCGCTGTCCGCCTTAAGTAACCGTACATGTAGATCCTTTTCTATTCAAAGAGCGCACAGCGAAGAATTTTCATCAGACTGCACGGACGCGCGGGCTGATCTGTCCTCCAAGGACGCACATTTCCAAAGGTACGATTTCTCACATTGCGATTCTTATCATCACGTTAATGTTCTAAACGGAAAGCCACTATGCATTGCAATGAACGCTTTCTTAGTAAAAGCCATCTGAAAGCCTAGAAGAGACATAAATCTTAGAGAACACAATGTACTGATTTGTTGGTAAATGAATAGCGTGATGATTTGCTATTTTGTCTGATATGCCATTGCCCACTCAGATCATCTAACTTAATCATTGCCAAGTTAGTTATTGCAGTTGAACTGTACTAATACATTGTACTAGGAATAATTCTTGAAAGCAATGAACACTTAATGAAAATGAGAAAAATGGAAGTGTAATGTTTTCTGGCCCAGACCAGTTAGTTTCGACCATTTAGGGCTCAGCAGTGACCCTCATAATAAATGAAAACCCCCGTAATAAGTGATTACAAAAGACAAGGTAATATAAATTACACTATAGTGAAGTTATTGTGAGGGCGTTGCTGTTGTGTTCACTTATTACTGCAAGCTAAATTGCAACATCGGCTGCAAATGAGCTTACCTAAGACTGGATTGTGTCCTGTGGGCAAATTATACAGAGGAAGAAGAAGGGTTGGCGAAGAATTGAGTCTTGAGGGACTCCAGATGTTACCAGATACTTTTGGTACTTCTGATGCATAATGCTGGCCATTTGTCCTTGTGTCTTATGTAAGCCATTCTGGTCGAACTGTTTTTAGTTAACCAATTTGTGCCTAGCGTCCTATAAATGGGACATTGGCAAACAGTGTAGACACAGATCAGACGCCACATGTGTTTAGGACGACATATTCTGTTGGCAAAGGAGAGAACAATAGAAAAAACAACAACAAAAAAACATAGAATAATTTATTGGAATCTCTTCTTTGCTAAATGTTTTGCATTGTATAATTTGTATCAAAATGTTCCAATACAATCTATTAAAGTTGACCTTGGAAAAAGGTGCACATAAAAGAATACAAATCCTTGTCTCCATTTTATTGAGACTTCAAATAACAAGAATGTAGTTTGCAGAGCTGCATATCATTCCCACCCACTCCCTACGCCACCCACCACTTTCTTCGAGCCGATATAAGGGTAATTCGACTTTCCAAGATACAGATAACTGAATAGGCTCAATTATCCCAAGAAAATTATTACCCTTCAATGATCTCAAGGAAAGACGCATCCACGCAGTGTGATCAGAGTGTTCATTGTCCGCACGAAAAGGCTTTGCACACGTGGCCTTCTAACATGCGCCCAGTGAGGATTTTGATCAGACTTCACTGGGTGCACATGTCCCAAGGTACGTTTTCTGACGTTGCGGCTCATATGCTATTCGTTATCAAATGTCTTGCAAGATAAAAGGTAAAAATGGAAATACACAGATAGGTCACTATCACAATACACCGGATACGGGTTCAATTAAATGAAAATGAGTACATCAAACAGCACTTTGTTGAAAAATAAAAAAAAAGAGTGAACAAAGATAGAACAAGCAATTAAAGAGGAACTGCAGTAGAAATGACGCCTTGGAATGGTCAACAGTAAACTGCTTCCCAACAGACAAACAACATCGCAACAAAATCGTTCCAATGTCGCTGCGACGTCATGACGTCGCAGCGACATTGGAATGATATTGTTAGGATATTGTTTGTCGACTGGGTTGAGGCTCAACTCTGAGATTACGTATATTCAACGCCATCCTTGATCCTGATACAGGTCCGGCTACATACACAGCAGGCATTCTGTTTCAATCTATATCGGACCGTTAAAGACTCGACAGGATTCCTGTCGAGCCGATAACGGTCCGATATAGATTTGAGCAGAATGCTAACTGGGTATATGTTATGTAAGCAATATGTGATATCGATTGTAGATATGTTGAATTGTCGTATGTGATTCCGTCGCATCGACGTTGATACGATATGGTTCAACATTGTATGTTGTATGACTCTGCAGTGACGTTAATACGACGTTGATACATCGTTTATATAGCAAGAGGTTGTGATGATGTTAAGAAGTTATTTCATCGTTGTGCATATCATGACGATGCTTCGACGTTGAAACATTGTTTCAACCTGTCTTGCTTTCGACATGACGAGGTTTCAACAATGTACCTGTAATGTCATAAGATGACATAAAAGAGCCCACTGGATATTTATGGGTTAAAAATTATTGTGTTTCAGGCGGCACTAACTTGTAGTTTTTTTTTGAATTGGCTCAACCATGAGACGTTATGGCTTGTGAATTTCTCTGACAGTCTTTAGCCAGAAACGCTTTCCTATTGTCTATCACACGGTCATTTGTCCTACATTATTAGAAATAGTTCAGACAGCGATCAAGGAAATGGTGTTTCCTGTCAATAGTGATAAACAGGCCATGACAGGAACGCAAGTGCCATGCACGTACGTGTAGCAGATAGGAGACATAAGGTTAGAAACTGTACTTTATGACCTGTGCGACCGGCGTTGACTTACAGCCTTCGAAACAACGAATCCACGAAATCTGATCATGCGTCTATAGCCAATGATCTAAGATTTTTCTTTTGCGGGGGGGGGGGGGGGGACGGGGGGGGGAGGGGGATTGGGGTATGGGGGGGAGTCGAACAACGATTTATCCGACGATATTGTGTCTCGCAGCTGATGTTCGCTGCGCGTGATGTTATAAGGTTTTGATTTGGAATCGAAATTATTAATATTAGTCAAGTGTATATAATTCCATGCCTACGCAATTATAAATAAAAGTCGGGTAACGTCTCATCAAATTTAATAATTATATTAAGGGGATTTTCCTCAATTTTGTACAATGGAGACAACCTTTGTGTTTTCCTGTTTGTTTTCCTGCGCACTAAGCTCATATTTTAAAAGTTTCGTGTCTCTACTCTTAAAGGGAAGGATTTGATCCCGCTGGGATTCTTTCCTTCTCTGGAGACGCATTTTCAGAACGGTACAAAACAGTTTTGATATAATTGCCTCCCGTGAAATTGTATCCATTTTCCTCAGGGCGTAATCGTATTAGTTTTCAAACACCTGCCACATCTCAGATTTATATCATTTTCATATAAAACAAAACTAAGTTTCCTTTCCAAAGGATGAACTACTATAGATTTGAAACGTGTAATTATGGCAAGAAGCAATACCTTGGCAGAGGCCATTTTGCGCCCGAGTTGAGCCTACAAATTGGCAGTTTGAGAGAGATAGGCACGCTGCTAGGGCAGCGTACAGTGTGGATGCCCAGAAGGGTACACAACCTTGACAATGTAATATACACCACCACATTCTCCATAATAAATTGTGAAACCCCGGGTGTGGGCGGGTATACATTATTTAAGGCGAGAATTCGCAATTTGGTTTTAAAACTAACTTTAATTTATTTTAATTATTAGTTCTTCCAGCGACTGGCATAACATCTTCTTTGTTGTTCTAACGAAGCACGTTTTATCACAATTAACTTTCATTTTTCGAGAGAAATCTAACAGATTAGTGAAACATGTTTTATATAGGCGTGTTCAGCGGCAGTGGTAATTAAATTGAAATAAATCCAAACGTCAATGAAACACTACAACAATGCCATAATAACGCTAATTATTTGGCCAGACAAGTATGAGCAAACGCATCGTACGATCAGGGTATACACTCACACTGTTTGCCAATCACCCAGCAGTTTTTGAATACATCAAAATTTTAGTAAAATAGTCCGGTTAAACTTTTAGAATAAAGTATGGTAAGGAGTTAAGGTCTTCCAATATTAACGGTAAAACTGTAATGCTGACAGTATTAGTATTTGCTTCTTCTAAAGAGAAGTAAATTTGCAAAATTAAAGCTTAGCATTCTGAGTAAAATTTTAAGCAGACGACATAGTGAAGTATATTTTTGTTTTCAGAAAACAGGATCTGCCATTTCATTGCCTGCATTGGCGTCAATTTCAAAATTAATCCTGATTTCAGAAAAAAAAAAAAAAAAAAATTGTCTTATTTGGAGACAATCTGTGAGAAATGTCAAATCTTGTTTTAAATAAGAAAAAAGATATCATCAATCAGTTGTCTGCTAAATGCGCTGGCAGCGTGCTAAGTAGTAATGAAATTTCTAGCAAGGTACAGTTGTATAGTGTGATAAAGTCTGTACATAAAAGTCATGTCTTATATATATTCAAAGTGTGGACAGATAGATAGACACGCACACACACGCACAGAGAGAGAGAGAGAGAGAGAGAGAGATTTCATTACATTCTATTTACTGTACTATTATAGTTTTGTTTTGTCTTTTTCAGGTATATTGCCATAGTATTTCCAATTAAAGCTCACATTATATGTACAAGACGAAGAACTTTGTTTATTATACTCGTGGTCTGGTTTATGGCCCTCGGATTTGGAATGCCAACCTTACTCTTCAACATGGTGATGTCTTCCGGTGAGAACGGAGATGGGATAAAATTCTGCATGCTTATCTTCCCGCGAGATCACGCTAAAGTGTTTCTTATATTTAAATATGTGGAAGCCTTTATGTTCTACTTTATTCCGCTACTCGTACAGATAGTGTGTTACATAATTATAGGCAAACATCTATTTATAGGCATGAATGAACTGCATGGTCAGAACGTGCACCGTAGTCCACATAGCATTGATTCCAAGAAGTGTTCAGATACAATTCTGGCCCGAAGAGGCGTGATTAAAATGTTAGTAGTTAGCGTGCTTCTGTATTTCCTTAGCTATTCGCCACATCAGGTCTTGTTGATATATAATACATTTTCCCCAGCGCCTTTTCACCAGAAATGGGCATTCCTAGTTGGTGTAACAGTTCTTGCCTACGTCAACAGTGCTGGAAATCCTATTATTTATTGTGTGTTTAGCCAAAAATATCGCCAGAAGTTCAAATTAATTCTCTCCTGCCGACGAAATGAGGATTATGTGAATTCATCTGGAGACACTATTTGTCTGCATTCGTCAACGCACGCGACAGAGTATACTCAGCTATTCCGAAAATCAAACAAAGGACCCATGTCGTTTACACGCTGATAAAAGACAAAACGTAGTCATTACGTTAACAAGTCTGTGTGATGTATACTACCATGTCCCTTCATTGTTTATATATAAGGTAAAGATAGGAGTATGTATGGTCAACATTATTTAACGGGTTTTTTTTAGAATTTTGTAATGTCTAAAGTTATTGCTTTCTAATGTGTGAGTTAGTTTTTAGCAACCTTTTCTTACTGCATAAATATGTCGTAATGAGTTCAATAACCAAAGTCTCTCTCATTACCTATAGGTTATGGTAAAATGCCATGGCTGACGTAGTTGTAGATAAGAGGGTAAATCGAGATAAATATTTTTTATTTCTCCACTCATAGAGAGAGGCCTCTAAGAACACTCAATAATTTTTTTTTTTTTTTTTTTTTTTTTTTTTTTTTCTGATGAGTATTCACAACATGTTTTTGGAAAGAAATAAAAATAACAGTCTGCTAAAAATGGCGTAGCTAGAGTTATGGCTAAGAAGTGTATATTTCACATAGTTGTGTTAACGTAATGGTACGAGGAAATCAGGAAATCAAAACATCTGACTAATGAGAATATCCCTTTGATACCTCCATACGCAAGAAAGTGTTTCCAGGACCGACCAATAAGATTATCGCTCTGCTACCACAACACTTAACAAAACATTTATAGAACTGACCAATGCGGTAATCACTATTATACATCCCCATACAACAAAATGTTTACAGAACTGACCAATGAGATGATCGCTCTGATACCTCCACATTCTACAAAGTGTTTATAGAACTGTTTACAGTATACCATATCTATTCTAAATATTTAAACTTATAGGCTTTATCAAACGGTGTAGATCCAGATCAGGCACCACAGAACGCGTCTGATAATGGTTTCCACTGTCTGATATTCATCCAGCAAATTTACGGCTGTATCAACAGGTACTTGAGTGGACTTGTTCGAATTTTTGGACGTATTAAGTAGATAAGGTGGTCGAATATTTAGGGGAAATATTTTACAGGCAATATTTAGAACGATACCCGGTTGTGCTCCGTGTATAGTATATATACTGCAGTCTTAAGATTGTGGCGCATGTCTGACTTCGACATATGTTTAATCCTACAGTCACACATACATTTTATATCCCTGTTACTACTTCGGAGGACTTTTCTTTAGGTAATGAGCAAACACACACTGTCAAAACACGCTTATGTTGTTTTGATGTTCTTGTGACAATATGAGTTTTTCTGGATAGCGGCATATTTTCAAAATTGATAAGCTAATATTGCATTTTATAAATATGACATTCTCCGCTTAAATAAAGCATTTATTTATCTGTTTGAGATGATACAACCTAGGACCAGCTTCTATATTTGACCGGAATAATTCGGATTTCATTTTATAACACGCGCTTTTTTGTGAAATAATCATGTAGTTAAGACACCTAGTTCGCGGTAACTACCCATACATTTGTTAGTTAAGACACCTAGTTCGCGGTAACTACCCATACATTTGTACATGAACCACAGTGATCTCATATCGCTCATTCAATTACCCATGATGAGAGAATATAGCCCAGGGGCAATTTCAGTTGGCGAGGGCAATACGTGGATAGTAAGATGGTGCGTACCCCTACTTAAACTTTCTTATCGTTGGTGATGCCGTTCTTATTTTAAGTACTGGGGTCTCTTTCTGTCTGTCTGTCTCTCTCTCTCTCTCTCTTGAAGACGGCTGACATGATGGAAATATATTTGTAAGGACCGCTCAACCTTAACTCATCCAAAATTTGCATTACTTTCTTCACTTGTTGTAAGTTTAATAAAATCATTTTAAGTAAGATTTTATTTAAATTTATTTTATGAAGTATTTTATAACGGCTATCTTCGTCAACGGACAGTAAGCCTTTTGTGCAAACTCCCCTTCGACAGACGGCTCCACAAGATTTATCAGGATTTAGAGAGAAGCAATTTAATAATTCCATAACCCAGTCAGAAGCGGAAACCCCCAAAGGGATACAGATTTGGACCGTAACTAAAACGTTTAGAATTTAGGTCGCATGATATTCATTTCTTCTATAAGTCTTTCGTACATTTTGAGTCAATGGCTTCCTATCATTTGCACCCGATGAAATATATTCAGCATCAAATCTGAACGTACCGTCATAAAGTCGAAGGTCAATGTAGGATTATCATTTTAACAAATTTGGTAGATCTCCCAACTCCAGTGCTCTACTCCCCAGACAAAGACGAAGATTTCCCGTTCAGTCTTGGAAATTTAGAGATCATTTAAATAGTTTTACCATAGAAACCATCATTGTCAACGGAGCGTGCCATCTCTAGCCCTCCCTTCGATATTGGCCCAGCGGTTTCAGTGATTTGTTTAATGGTTATATGATTTTTATTTATTTATTTTTTTTTAATTTGGGTTTTACGGCCCTTCAAGAATATTTCACTAATATCGAGCCGATCGTGTATCAAAGGTGGGCAAAAACCGGAGTACCCGGAGGAAAACCACCTGACCATTCCTAAGCAGAAATTGGCCCTATATGATTTAATATATGTATACAGTCCAGGAGCAGAGGCAGATAACCCCTGTGTCATAACAGTTTGAATGTAACTTAAGAGCTTTGCTACTTTAATCGTATGCTGTAAGTTTATACCATTAGTCTTTTACACATTTTGAGAAACTAACTTCCAACTGCTTTGGCTTTGAAAATTTATAAGGAAGTAAGTTTGACATTGTAGTAAAAACGATCTAGCTCCACCTAGGATTATCATTTTGAACAAACTTGGCAGACCTACCATCACAAATGCTATATACCGATACTAAGAAAGTGTTCTGGGTTTTGGAGACGAAATTAAATGTTGAGTGTTTTTAATTACATGTTGGCGTGGAAGCCATCTTATTAAATGAAGCATGACCATTTAACTTTCGATATACGAATTCGCTATGTGTGTTACGTTGTGTCACACTTTCCGATATATGCAATATTTAGAGCAAATGCGAACAAAAGGTTCAGCTCAGCCATGGCATTTGTACAATCTAGTCACGGTCTTCGGTTTCCGCTTTCAATATAATTGATCAATATAAAATAAAAGCATGACGTTCGAAGTTAGTGGGTTGTACGCACGCACGTTTAATAATAACTAATACCATCGGCAGCACTGAACCTCTAAGGTTTGACAGATATTTAAACGAAAATATTTGTCGGCAAGGAAGAAGAAATTTTAAAACGTGTTAACCATATATAAGCACAGCAGTCATCTTGTTCAGTTGAGCACAACCATTTAAACAGCCTCAACAAATGTGTCGCATAGGACAAAGGCCCTTGTCAGATTGCAAAGTTCCTCTGGCTTGTTTGACTATTTGCTGCTTGATTATGCTCCAAAGACAACCATTCTCTTAAAGAGTCTACATTGTAATAGGTGGAATAGTAGGGACTGCTATCCCCCTATTACAATATAGACTCTTTAAGAGAATACCAGCGAAAGTTTTTCTGGTGATACACATAATATATCTAATTAATTCCTTTCAGCCCTGAGACCAAACAAAATACGTTTGCAAACTGTGTAGATCAAGACGAGATAGCTTGTCTCATCTGAATCTACAGTGTTTGCCATTCAGTTTATACTCCCGTATTGCGGAAAATCCTTATCATTTTCGACACCGGTATTGTGGAAAATTCCTATGTCCAGATTCAAAGATGGAAAACCTCAATTTAGAAACTCAGGAGTGAAAGGGTTAATACTTTTGTGTAAAATTATCGACTTTCGACACCCTTCGGGAATAGTTTGTGTTTTGTTGTTTGTTTGTTTTTTTTGTGTTTTTTTTTGTTTTTTTTTTTTTTTTTTTTTTTTTTTTTTTTGTGTGTGTTTTTTTTTTTTTTTTTTTTTTTTTTTTTTTTCTTGTTTTTGATTTTTATTGGCGTCTGATCGTAAGTAAAACATTTCAATTATAACATACTACTGTATTTCCTATTGATACGCTTTGTTTTTCCTAAATTGAACCTACACAATAAATGAACGGACATTAACAGCTCTTACCTAAGGAAATTCGACAGTAAACCGATCTTTCCGATCAGAGTTTTTGTTCAAATATTTGTTTTAATCAAAAATGTATTCTTTTGTGTTCCCTCTCTCTCTCTCTCTCTCTCTCTCTCTTGGTCTCCTATAAATAATATTTCAGACATGTATGGTGAAATTTTGAACAAATACCTGCATACAAACTTAGCACATTATCAATTTTTTATATAATTTGCGGTTATTGATATTTTGAGGAAATTTTGAAATATTTGTGTTTTTGATCGGTGAGTAATAATGCCAAATATTTCGCATGAAAGCAAGATAATGCTTTCGCTATCTAGGTAATGGGAAAGGCGAAAACGAAACGAAAAAAAAATCTGAACAATGTCGAAAACAGAGTAGATCGTATACACGTACACACTTTCGTTTAAGAATCGCTTGTTTGTTATATCCTTGCATTGTTAATTATGATATTATAGACATTGATTCGAAAATGTTGCTTATTTTCTATTTTACTATTTATTTGTTCGATATTTATAAATTCACTGCATTTATTCTGCGCTATCACAACGTATCCATCATGCGAACTCGTTTTATTGACAGAAACTGTGGTATTATGTGGTTCATAAAACAAACTCCAAAGGCAGCTCCTGACTAGAAGTTAAAGTTTATTACAGTAGGTTTCACATTACGAAAAGATGCCTATATAATTTTGACCCCCTTACACCCCACTTTTATATAATAAAACTTGGGTTTACAGGGGTATACATTAGTTTTCTTATTTCTGCTCAAAAACATAGATAGTGGTACTCGGTAAAACCGCCTCATCGAGGCGGTTCTAACGAGTACCCACAATCTATGTTTTGAGCAGAAATATGAAAAAATATCAGTTTTTTATCTGAAAAGTTTCAGTTTTTGGAGGTGAAATTTTTTTTATATTTGAAAAGGCGTGAGTTCGTAATGAAATGCCGTTTTCAGATGCGGGTGAACCAACCAAGAAGCAGTGAATAAGGGTCCACGATCGAACGATTATAAATAAAACTTGTTGAAGGTATAAATCTTATTTTACGAGTTCTCGTCCTTAATCATTATGTAGTTCCAGCTACAGAAAGTTCCGACTGCGGTCGGGTTCCGTAACTCTTCACCGATCAACACATAATCAACACATAATACATATAAATCAACTTCTCAACACTACGAAAATTCACAGATGAGGTTTCTACCACAGACTGAATTAGCGAAGAAGAACCACTAACAGATACATGGTGAACTCGACCACAGACGGATATGGACAGGTACACGTCATTTATAAAAGAGCTAAGCCGTCATTGTCCTGAGGCGCTATCCATCGTCGTTCAATTATAGAGAGCAGCACGGCTGTTAACATTTATTGGGTTAACCACTAACATCTTAGCAAGCAACATGTCCCATAGCATATACCTTGAACCGTATACATCTATCCTATTAATAACTGAGCCAGCGCACGACACAACCTACAATAAGACTAGTGAGACACACTAAGATCAACCTGTACATCCACCCAGTATGGCAAGTGTTTTCGTTTTTCCCTCTTTGAAAAGCTTGGAGGTTGTAGAAGGCACGTGCGATCAGCGAAGACTCATCACACTGTGCGGATGCGCAGGCTGAGGTGCATATTCGCGGGTCTTACAAGTCTTATTGTAGGTTTTGTCGTGCACTGGCTCAATTGTTTTCAAATGTTCACGAAAACCAGGCTTATCAGAGTGAGAGGTTTCGCGCAAGTAAAACTGGGGTAAGCCCCCATCCCCACTGTTTTAGACTACTGTCTGTTCTAAGACGGAAATTCTTATGACGGTCATCTTTGTTGTAATTCTAGCATTGCGGTCATCCGCTATACGGCTGCTCTTTTTGCTTTGAAGTATCTGCTTGTTGTGATGCTCGCATTGTGGCCATCTTCTTCAACGGCCGCCCACTTTCCTTTCTGTTTGTATCGTTTTAATATTTGGAGCTGGTTTAGGAGATCAGGGCGTGACTTCGCACGAGTTAAAATGATTTAAAACCCCAGTACTTTTTTACTGGCCGTTCCAAAGTGGTTCTGCCGTCGTAGTTCTTTTTCTGTTTATGCATCGATAGTTTCATATATGGTGTTTATTTGTCATTTTTGTCCTACATCTTTCCTTCTTTTGTTGCCTCGGGAAGGCTGTGTTTCGTTATTGTGGCGTTTCCTGGATATCTTCATTTATATTTTTACCAACAACTCTTACGAGTTTATAAACTAAATGATAATAATTCTCTGGTTACGATAGCCCTTGGTGAAGCAGTTTATGTCCCAGCCAACATTATATTTAAAACATAATTATGTGTGTAGGCGATAAAATTTGGAAACCGTTTTGTTAAGCTTATGAAACCGATAGTCTGTTTTGAGTAGTTTAATGGTTAAAGTGTACTACAAATGCCACTTACGTGTCTAGATGCTCTGGTAAAAGGAATGGAGTTTCTTTAATAGATTGAAGTTCTTTAGGAATATATTTTATCAACCATTATCAATGCTAAGCCAGTCGTTTAAATACCTAAAAGTCTTATTAAATGTTTTACTAACTTTGGCATTAGCTTCTGCAAAGAAGGAAAACCTGTAGATTTGTTTCGTATCAAAACAGGAACAGACCAGCTACAAGCAATGCATAATAAGTCTCCATCTGAATAACCATAATTTGCATACATCATTTAGCTTATAATGATTTTATCGTGAAAATAAAAAAAAAAACAAAAAAACATTAAACTATAATACCCCGCCATTATCGTGTTGCGAGCTGATAACTGTCAAATATTGACCCATTAGCAATCCGAAACCAGATCTCCTTCATATCAATGCACGTATCAAGTTTGGTTAAAATCCCTTAACTTTTACTCAAGTTATCATCCGGAAACGAAACCATGTGCGTGTCTCGGGCAGATACGTACTCCGTCAAAATTTGAAGAAATTTGCCGATTAGCAGTCTCAATCCCGATCTCCAAATATCAATGCACATACCAAGTTTGGTGAAAATCCATTGACGTTTACTCGTTATCATCCGGAAACGAAACAATGGGCGTGCCTCGGGCAGATAACTCTGTCAAAATTTGACGAAATTTTCCCATTAGCAATCCCAAACCAGATTTCCACAATATCAATGCACATACCAAATTTGGCGAAAATCCATTGATGTTTCTCATCATCTGGAAACGAAAAACGGACGGACGGACGGACGGACAGACACACGGACGTCCAACGTGAAACCATAATACCCCGCCACTATATAGTGGTGGGGTATAAAAAGTATTAAATACTTTTAAAAGAAGGTTATAAAGTAAGTCTTTATCCTCAGTAGTGTATGCAGCCTATACTTCTATCTTCCGAAGTAAAAATTGTCAGAAGTCTTCTCATGAAAGCAAAGCAACGAAAATCTTCCTGTTGCCTTCAATAAGATCAAGAAAGTGATGTTTTATCAGTTTGTATAGTAAGGTAGTATAAAGTATAGAAAAATCACAAATCGACTAACTGGACGCTCGTAAATATATAGATCTAGTTTTATTCAGACTAAAGTATCTGATTTTTTATTGACTATGCACAATATTACATTGCGCGCTTTTTAATAGCTGTAAGGTAAGAGGTTAGTAATTTAGAAACCTCACGTGTAGTCCATTAATTAGAATTCGCAATGAAGCGTCCTTTAAACGGTCTTTTATGAAGCTTCGGTAACCAAAACAAGGTAGGAAATGTTTCTTGTTTCCCTTAACTAAGCTGCAAACTTGGTTTTATAAATATTATGTTCATCAACAAATAACTTCTTATCAGTGGATGCCTGAAAGTAGATTTCAGTGCTGCAAAGTTCTTGCTTTAGCATTAATATAGTGGAATCGTCGAACAACAAAAGCATTTTTTGATGGTATATCTGCCGAGTCAAAGCCACCACAAACAAGTGTATGAAAGTCTTGGATACCATATTTCAATCGCCGAAAAGAGAAAAATGGGTTTAGGTGATAGAGTTTGGATTTTAGAACAAAATTAAATACGTTTTTGTATAGTTTTAAAATTCTTAATTTCCGGTCATTTCAGGCGTTAGATTCAACATGCTTTCGTTTGCACCAAGCTGTACCGAATTCCTGTAAAGCTCAAGCATTATCTTCCCAACATTTCTAGTTCATAATGATCTCATGACGTAGGATTTTTAGTCTGTTTATCAAGAATCAAAACTGTTTTATTAAAATTATATATTATACTCTTAATATTTTTATTAAATTTGTAGAAAATAATGGCTGATTCAGTATTATAAAGTAAGTCAATATAGCACAAATTACATATTTGTGTTTAGATACACCAGGCAAAGCGATGAATTCGAGTTTTATGGCCACCACTGGGCATCACTACCAGCTGTAGTAAAGATAAATAGATTTACAAAGAATGATCCTTGAGAGAGATATTCAAACCCCTTTCATAGAATGACGTCTGGACTGTTCTAATAATTTCGTTAAAATCCGACATGATAAATCATGTGCCCTAGGAAACCCACAATCACAAAGCACAGCCTTCCCAAGGCATCGAAACAATAAAAGATGAGGAACAAACACACGGGCAATATTGCAATAACCGATATGTAAAACAAAAAATAACTGCAGCATCCGAACCCTATTGGAACGGTCAGTAGCAAAAAACAACAGGGGCTTTAACTAGTCAGCGGGCAAAAATCGTTGCAACAACATCGATTCAACGTTTTATTTTAAATGTTGAATCGACGTTGTTTCAACGTTAGTTCCTGCTTGGTAGCTTTTCGAGACTTCGACCTTTATTCTGATGCAGCTCCAAATTACAAAAGTGTAACATAAATGTCATACTAACCCGGATTTTACGTTTAATATAACTGTTCACTCGTGAGCCATGCGACCCAAGCTCACGCTTACATATGTCAAAAACGCCAAAACGCATTCAAATTAAAGAAGTCAAAAATGTTCTCCTCCTTAAAAATGGAGATTTGTTATGCGTACGGGCTTTAAAATTCTATTTTTTTTTTAAATTGAAAATCTACACAGGCAATCACAATCAATATTCAGTACTGCGTTCTTACCAGTACTTTTGATAGACAAATGTGAGATGTGTCTGTTCGAATATGTAGTACATAAATTATTATTACTAGGATGATACTTCTTTCTTTCTTTCTTTCTTGTTTTCTTTCTTTCTTTTCGATAAAATCCTGTATTTTATCACATCTACCATCTTATTGACTGGGCTCAACGATTAGTTGCAAAGACAAATCTCTAACACACAATATTGATCAGATGTATTTTATTGTAGTTGTACAAGTGCAATTTCATTTTGGTTGATTCCAGGCGTAATGAACGACTTAAGTCTACAAGATCAAACTAGGCTTTTGCTGCCGTGCGCTCAGTGGGTAACTAAGGACCCAAGCCTTTTTCATGCTAAAAAACGCCTGTATATTTTGCTACTGACAGGTCTAAGGCGGTGGGAAATCGACTTTACCTGTACCAAATCGTCTTTTCGTTTCCATAATTTCATAGATCTACGTAACTAAAATGTAAAATATGTCTACTCGATTTTCTTTTTTTTAAATGTATGCCTTAAAGATTTTTTTTCCATTTGCCGAAAACAAATAGCGACACAACAGAAAGGCAACAGTCACGGTGTCATATAATATTTTGACCTGCCTAAAAATTGACGCGCGGGTCATAATATTAGGACCCGCGGGTCAATATATTACTGTAATATTTTGACCCGCCCCATTATATTTTGACTCGCCCGGCTATCTTTCTTAAGGAATGATCTTACACATGTAGAATGGATTCTTTATTAAAATAGCATTAAAGTAATATTCGGAAAATAATCCGTCCACTTGAATTTTTGAGGGAGGGTTTGGAGATGGTGGGGGGGGGGGGGGGGTCAAAATATTATACCATAATATATTGAGCCGCCCCTGGTCTTGACTAGGCAATCATAATACATTGTGCCGGCCTCGGTGGCTCAGTTGGATGCGCGTCCGACTGGAGGCCAGGAGGTCAAGGGTTTGAACCCCGCCGAGGTCGGCAACATTCTTTCGTGGAGATTGGTCATGAAATATTTTCTACATTCATTCTCTCCCTTTCGCTGATTCAAGAAGGCCAGTTGTCAGTTTCTGGCAAAAGAATGTGCATAATACTGGTTAACCGCTTAAAGGACTAAGCCTGCCCAGTAAACGTGTGGTTAGGTAAACTGACCGCGCTCGACATGACCCCATTTGGTTGACTGGGCCGTAAAACCTCAACACAAACAAACATAATATATTGCTAGAAATTATGTGCAATAGTTCCTTTTACCATGAAACCTAAAAAAAGCATTTTCATAAAATGACGTCCTATTTCACTTTTTGAGGGATGGGAGTGGGGGGGGGGGGTCAAAATATTATAATAAATTGACATACCCCTGGACTAGAACAGGCAAACATAAATGATCGTCGTAAATAATGTGAAAATGTTCATTTTATCATGAAGACTTGATAAATGCATTTTCATGGAGTGACCTCCCATTTGACTTTTTGATGTGGGGTTGGCTAAGGAGGGGGTGGGAGGTCAGAATATTATACCATAATCTATTGACCCACCCCTGACTTTGACCTGGCAATCATAATACGTTGCTGGAAATAATGTGAAATGATTTATTTGCAACATGAAAACCTAAAAAAAAATATAAAAAAAAAATAAAATAATAAAAAAAAAATAAAATAAAATGACGCCCTATTTGTCTTTTTGAGGGTTAGGAGGTGGGTAAAATTTTATTATACCATAATATTTTGACCCCCCCCCCCCCCCCCACCCCTCAAAAAGTCAAACAGGATGCCATCTTATTAATATGTTTTTTAATTAGGTTTTCATATTAAAATTAACCATTTTGCATTTTTTCTAGCAATAATTATGACTGCCTGGTCAAATCCAGGGGCGGATCAGTACACCCCTCTCTCAAAAAATAAGTGGGCGGATTACTGTCAGAACATTTTTTTTTATGTTTTTTTTTTTTTTTTTTTTTTTGTTTTTGTTTTTTTAATCAATGAATCTTTTATCATTCCTTAAGAAGGATAGTCGGGTGGGTCAATATATTATGGGGGGTGGGGGGGGGGAGGGGTCAATATTACAGCAATTTTCTGACGCGCGGGTCAAAATATTATACGGGTCAAAAAACAACAGTCAAAAGGTATCAGGTAAAGCAGGTAAAGGTTTCTGTTAAAAAAAACGGGGCCAGGTTGTTCAAAACATCGTTAGCATAACTAGCTTGTTAATGACAGTCGTTAATTGTTGTAGCTAAAATTAATATTTTCCAATGCACTGATACTGTTTTGCTACTCATGTTTTTTTTTCAGCAAACATACCAATGTATTGGCCGTATTTCAGAAATTTTAACGTCACTTTAGCTAAAAATTTCGTTAAATTTTGAACAACTGGGCCCAGTTGTAAAGATATACAGGAAATGCCTCAATCACCAAGCACAGCCTTCCCGATGCATCAAAAGAACGAGAGATGAAGAACAAATAATGACAAAACAAATGTCACATATGAAACCACCGGCGCGCGAACAACGAAGAACTATAACAGAGGAACCGACTTGGAACGATTAGATGAAAAACTAGTGGGGAAGGAGTAAACAGTTTTACTCGCGCGAAACCTCGCCATTGAGTTTAATGCAATTCCAAATTATAAACATATGTTAGGCCCATATAAGGGTCCCTTTCCTCGAAAGTGAAATATCACAATGAAACACATATAATCACAAACACTGTGATGAAACAAAGCAAATGGCTCAAGAAGCCAGAACACAAGGAAACCACTTAACAAAGGAAAAATAATCGCAAGAGCAGTACCGTCTCGAGCGGACAACAACAAAATGTAAGTGAAGATATCCAAGAAATGTCACACTTAAGCACATTCCTCCCGAGGCACCAAAAGAAGGAGAGATAAGGAACAAATGCTGACAAAACAAATGTCACATATAAAACCATCGACGCACAAAGAAGAACTGTGACAGAGGAACCACCATGGAACGGCCTGTACGAAAAACACTTTTTTGGGGGGAAAATGGATGAAATAAAATTGGAAGAATTTCTCCCATTTATACAAGAGAGACAACTTATGTGATTTCCCGTTTGAGTTCCTGCGCAGCAATACGCCAATCCCTTTCTGTACACGGGTCTTATCTAATAGGAAAGAATTTGCTCCCAAAGAGAATAGGATATAACCCAGTCACAATTACCACTAGGAAAGAGGCGAGAATTCTAATTCGTTCGGTTTCGGCAATTCTTCTTCAGGGATCAACAGGGTCACATACATGCATAAGCATAAATCAATAAAAGTTATATATTTACCATATTCTATGAGGCTCACAACAATTCTACCATTTAAAAAGAGTAAAACAATAATGAAATTGAGGACAAAAAACAAATGTATCTAACAATGACCGAAACAATCAAAGAAGGTGTGCAATTTGCAGCGTCACACATATTATAAACATGTATTTAATGAACATCTGGGCTGCGGTGTTAATGTTCAAAACTGTACTCTAAGTATGCTATTCCTAGAATCAGCAATTTTTTCTGTCACTGATATTTTTTAGTTTAGCAGCGGGATTTTATTTATGGAACTGAAGGTCAGTCTTTGATATTGTACTGGACGCCTGCATCTTCCCTGTGGTACATATGGCAAAAAGGGAAATGGAAAGTAAAGGAAACAATGGAGAAAACAAAATCATGGAGAAAAAAAATGAAAATCTAATATACCGTTTTCGCTCTAATTACCGCGCTGTGCACGTAGGTTTATCAGAATAACTTGAGAACTTGTAGTAAAATGTCCGACTAATAAAGGCATACTTTAAAGAAACATCAACAGAGGACATAAGCGGGGCGTTTTTTGATAAGTAAGTAAGAAAAACAAGGTAAGAGAAAAGTCCAGGGAGTGCCACAATCACAAACTGCAGCCCTTCCCAGACCCCAAGTGGAAGAGGAAACCGACAAATCCAAACAAGCACAAATCAAACAAACGTACGAAAAGCACTAAGATTAGCTCTCTCTTCCCCAAGCGAGGTAATCGCAATACTAAAAGGACTAAAAACACAAGAACAAAATGACACAAGGAAAGACATAGAACAAATCGCCTCGTAGAATAAACCACAAAGCAACAAAGAGTAAGACTAACACCGGGACCACCGCCTTAGAAAGTAAGTAAGTAAAATCTTTATTTAACAAGGGTAACAGCATTTAGCACATACATTTACATGCATTAGCTAATATTTCATGAGACCCTCAAATTGATGAAGCTTGTGCGAAATTTTTGTCCTGATTTTCCTGATTTTCTTTATAAAAGCAAATGCTTTTGGTTCTAATTTGAATTGCCTCGACCTGTAATCAGTACCGATGAAAAAAATCAATAAGCAATGCTTATTAGATAACCCCGCACAGCAATGACCAGTAAAACCTGGCTTAAGACAACTTATTGTTCAAAATGGATGATACTGATTTGTAAGATTTGTAGTTCACCAAGGTAGCATAATGAGATCTTTTTTTTTTTTTTTTTTTTTTTTTTTTTTTTTGTCAAATTCAAACCATTAGTTCAAAAGATAGCTTTTTCCATAGAAAATTGAGTTTCGAAGTGCTGATGTGACACCTAATGAAAAGACAGTGTGCACACAAGTTTTTTTTTTACAATAAAAAAATGAGCTTCAAAGTGTCAGTGTGACCTTGTAAATGAGGTCAATGTCACCAAAATCTAATCAGTTCTTTCATCCATCCAAATGAAGTATCTATGCCAGTTTGGTCAAAATCCATTTATTGATTCATGAGAAAGAGTGCACAGAAGGCTCATTTTTAGAGTCTTTGTAATGTAGTGACCTAGAAAATGAGGCCAAGGTCACCAAAATCTAATCACTTCTTTCCCCCGTCCCAATAACTAAGAGAATTGGCCCCTAGAGTGCACATATTGCACACTTTTAAAGTATTTACAATATAGTGACCTTGAAAATAAGGTCGAAGTCACCAAAGTAATCACATTTTCCCCCGTCTTAATGATGTATCTATATCAGTTTGGTCAAATTCCAGCCATTGGTTAAAGAGACAATGTGCACAGAATTTTTTTT
The DNA here is from genome assembly GCA_964016985.1 of Anodontia alba. Taxonomy (NCBI): domain Eukaryota; kingdom Metazoa; phylum Mollusca; class Bivalvia; order Lucinida; family Lucinidae; genus Anodontia; species Anodontia alba. The sequence goes on from OZ024829.1 coordinate 64,881,964, forward strand.
ACTGCATTAAGAAATTTTACAAAGGAAACTCTCTAACAGAACCGGCCCCTAGCCCTTATTTTTTTTCTCAGGTAGGTACTCTTTATAGATCTCAATTTGTCTGCATAAACTGTTGAACATCCATTGCTGCGTTTTCAGATATAAGGAAAACAAGGGGGCATACAAGGATGAATTGTAGAATCTTAACAATATAGTGAGTGACCTTGACAATAAGGTCAAGATAACTAAAATATAATTACTTCTTTTTCCCGTCGTACTGATGTATCTGTATTAGTTTGGTCAAATTCCAGCCAATACCTTTTCCAAAAAAAAGGCACGTCCCCTGTAGATTCAGCTTAAACAGAACGATGATATAAGCGTTCTATAGCTTTGGGAATCACACGAAAATCCTAGATCTTCCCAGTATTGCAATGCTTCTTCAGGGCAAGCGGAGGTTACAGATACAGAGAAAAAATGTCATATACATTAAAACACTTTATAGAGTGTTCAGACAAATTGATACATTTTCAAGGTAGGTAATGTCTGTCAAAATAAGTTTTCTTTTCTTTCGAAAAGGGTCTAGCCTAAAAGGAAAAAAAATTCTCCCATGGAAGCAAATTCATTCCTTTTAGATTAGACTTCTTTTTAGAAGGGACTTGGTGTGCATTAAAGTTAAAAGGGAGTCACAAAATTCTCCCTTGCCGGAAATGGTAAAAAACGCCAATTGTATCTAATCTTCTTAAAGATATTCTACGAATATTTGCTGCGATATTTCCACACGAAACGCTTTTGTAATTTATATTGTTATTCCTGGAAATTATGTAAACGGTTATATCATGATAATTTTGACCTCTCATCGTTGTGCCTAAATCTCCCTCAGTGGAATTGAATAACGCTAAGGATGATATGGGGACCGATATTGGAATGATAGTCTGCTGTAAGGCAAGTACGGATCTTCCCTGGAAGAGAATCAAATCGTTTGTTTTCCACAGTTGTTTTAGGTTGTTTATGTATCAACAAAGACGGACGATAAATATTACTTTGATCTACGAAATCACTGTATATGAATAAATATTGAATTAAAATGTATTTATTATTCTACGTCAGACTTATTCGACGTCAGACTGTCAAGAAAAATAAAAAAAAAATGTATTATAGCCTACCATGATATATATCTGAATCTTTCCTGTGGTATAAATAGAAAAAAAGAAGAAACAAAACATTAATAGTTTGAACAGATAGCTCTAAAATCGACGAAAATAAAATGACACAGGACAAAAATGCATACAACCATAATTACTTTGATTAACAAAGCAGATGGTCCAACGGCTATCTGAAGCCAGAGCAGAATAGTCCATGAATAGGACCACGAGACAGAAAATGTTTTTCGTGGTTAATGATCCCGATACCCATGTTTAAGGAGGGACTTGGCGACTGACATGCAAAATAAAATAGATTTTAAGTTACATTGTATATTTTTAATGGGAGATTATTTTTATTTTCTCTGAAAAATTAAGACCAATTCTAACATGACGTTAACGTTTTCTTTTGAAATATTTTTCCACTATGAATTATCGTGACTAACGCATTGTGTTGTCGGGCAGATGCGAATATTCGCATCTGCCCGACAACACAATGCGTTAGTCGTGAATTCATAGTCCGCAATTAGCCCTCCAACACCATGCGTTATTCGTGATAATTCGCAGTAGACAAAATTTATTTCTAAAATATCACTAATTTTGATCTAATGATTGAGTCTACAAAGTAAAAAGTTTCAGGAGACTGGATGCCCTTGGTAGATTTTCCGCTATACTTTACAAGGGAGACACAGTTTCTGACTTTCTGTTTGCTTTCCTTAAAACTAATCTCTTTTTGAAAGGGGGTCTACTTTTAAAGGAAAGACTTTGTTCCCAAGGGCCTTAGAGTAGTCTTAGAGTAGACCAATTTCCAGAAGGGTGGCAAAACACATTTCACATACATGTAGTAATCTTTGGAATCCTTTTCCCCTTAAACTGCATATAAGATGAAACATACAATGTGAATCAAGCTACACTGTGTCCATGATGTCCCTTTTAACCCGACGTGGTAGTTATTAATCAGTGCATTCAGGAACAGATCACTTTTCTTCGAGCGTGCTTGACGTTGTGGAATGATGTTCTTGACATAGGACCAACAAAGGCTCTTTATATCCACTGCAGCTGCGTGTACTGATGCTCTTGAGTCTTGGAGACGCTGAATAAAACTGTAATTATCCTAAATATTTGAAGGCAAAGCGCCTTATATTAAAGGTATAGTTCTAAAACCATTCCTTTAACACACGAGTGTGAAATGCACATTTCTAAGTCATCGTTTTAGACTGCATTTTTTTTTCAATCAATATGTTTTGATATTTGTTTCCTATTTCTTCATGAAAACCTATGCTGTGGTTCTCATTAATTAGTACCGCAGCAGAGTCTAAGAAAAACGGGAATTTACAAAAAAAAAAAAAAAAAAAAAAAAAAGGTTTTTACCCCAAAATGAACTTTTTTCATAATACTGGAAATGTCTTTGTTAAATGAAAACAATACTCTGTCACAACAAAATCATGCAAACCTTCTTTCGAGTAAAAGGCGCACAAATATGGCCAGAAAAAGAGACCAACCCTTTGAGAGGCTAAAACTGCCTCGAAAATTCCCCATAGACAACGAATAATCTGTAGAGGGTACCTCTAGATAAATGTGCGTTTCTTGATAACAAATAAGGCTTTCTCTCTGATTTTTTTTTTTTTCATTTGGGAGCCAAGACATAACTTTTGACGCGAAAATGTCAATTTTTAACTTTTGGGTAAAAAGTAGTGTTTTTAGCGAATTTTAAAATGAAAAGTTTGATTTCAAAAGATTTTGTTGGAAACACTCCTATCGGGCTTCCTTTTAAAGAAACATTCAATGACATTTTGATATTTTCTGTGGTTTTTGCCCATTACACCCGGCCAAAGTTTGTATATATGAAAATTTGCACTATGTGGCCATTAAATTATTTTGTGGAATATATATATATATATATATATATATATATATATATATATATATATATATATATATATATATATATATATATATAATATATATATATATAACTATCAGCCTCCGAGGTGCCTTCGGCCTCGGGCGATAGTGCATCAGGTGGTCTATAGCACCGAGGGGCTGATAGTTCTGACTGTCACCCAGAAAGGTATGGTATAGATGCTTTATATCCCAACTCCTATTTTGAAGGAACTGTTTTCTTGTGATCGCTATGATCAATAAATACTGGTAAGCATTTGATCACGTTAGCGGGAGATAGTCCAGAATATGAGCATGGGTGATTCTTCTTTGAGAACCGGTTCAATCTGGCAAGCTTTTGTCGGAGGTGAAAATGCGTAAGATAGTCAAAAATGCTTTATAATGTCTTATGTGATACGTTGTGTCCTTATTAGATGGATATTTTACAAGTTTTTTGTTGTTATATTTTTTTCTGATTAATTTGAAAAACCTAACCTCATAGTGCGGTAATTAGGTCGAATACGGTGTTTATGCAGTATAAAAGAATGAAAAAATTAAAAGAGAAAATTAAAATTAGATTAAAAAAAGGAAACATTAAAACAATTTGCTTAAAATGTATAGCCCTATATACCCCTACGTTAATTATATATTATGGGGGATCATGTGGGTGCACATTATTCAGTGATAAATGAAGTAAAAAAAAACTGAAAGAGCAGGGCACATAGGAAGTAATAAATGTGCTTCAAACAATAGCATGAAAAAAAAACTGCATAAGGCGGAGTTTCAGCCTATGTTGATTTTATACTGGATTCTGCCCTCTTTTAGATTTTTCATACTACTTATAAGCAACGCCTAAGAAGTAACAGTGTTGCTTATGGATTTTAGTTACTTCCATTCACATGCTTACATAAGACAGGATTGATTCGTCCTGTTTTATACTTCCATACATACCTGACGCGATATATATAATGACACTAATGGATTGATGCGTCGTTAAACCTGAACTCATCGTCATCATCATAAGACAGTATTTATTTAAGTAATAGTTGCCCTGAAAATAGGGGTGCCTTAAATTAACCTTGCTAGAAGTATCGAATTCTAAATGTCATAATTTCAGCTATGAACTTATCGATATCGATACGAAATATTTTAGAATTGTGACACTAGTAATGTATAAAATATATCCCTAAACATTAGCTAGAAACCACACCTATACAATTAAAACCACAGACAAAAATGATGGTTCATATGTTATCTCCTATGACTCGGATATAAATATGTAGTCACTTGGCAAATGATCTATTTATTAACTAAATATTTTAAAACCGGTGATAAAATACTAAAGCACTAGTACAAAGAACTGCATTATACGATGATCCTGCTGCTAAAGTTCATTTATGAGCTCCACCGCTGTGTTGTTTGAAGGTAGAAGTGTTAAATTTTGAGTCTGAAACGAAACATGTCGTGGCTCTCATTGCCTTATACCAATACTCAATTAGAAAGGCTATCGATTAAGTTTGTTTTACAATACAATGTTTAGCTTTCTTATCAACGATATATTTTCCAATTAAAAGCAAAAAAGCAACTTATTATTTCAGTTTAAACCATCGAAAATATTGGCAAATAATCACGTTTGGATATTAGGACACTGGATGTAGTGTAAATAAGGATGGACATCTCTGCCTTATACCTGATTTGACAGACTGTATGTCTGAAAAAGGCAGTGAACCAGAATAATTATCATTGTTTCATAGAATATTTATATTACTTACTTGACAGAGAAATACCATGATTTCTATAAGAAGTAAAATCGATAATTTCGTTGTTGTCTAGAAAGATTTATCTCCTCTAGGGAGATCGATCTCTTCAGCCGGAACTACTTTTTTTCCTGTACACAAGCGACACGGTTTATGTCGATCTAGATTTTGACCTTGTAATCAATATTTGTAAAACACAGTATACCGATCACATTACATAGAAAAGGTATCCGAAAAGTGAATGTAAACATAAGCCGGGGAATAAAAACAAAAACTCTTATTGTTGTTGTCTTTAGCTTTCTTTGACCCTGAATTTAACCAGATTATTTTAAGCTACATATACTCCAACTGTCATTTAAAACAGGCCACAATGGCAGAATTGTTTGACCCTCTCACAGCACAACAATTAGATGATATTCTGACACAATCTGAGTTTAAAAAAATCCCAGGAATTGTCCAGCCAGTATAGCCAGACCCACACTTATTCAGGAATTGGCTCAATCTAGATTCCAGAATAACCAATGCAAGATCATGAAATAGAAAAATTCATTGCAGAGCAATAAAATGAAAACACTAAGAGAAAGCTGTGTCAGCTATGCCCCTATTTAAGGCTTTCTGTGCATCAAGGGGTGAGTATCGGGTAACTGAAAGCCTAAATGTGAAAATAAATGTGTAATGTGAAAAAAAAACAGAAGGTGTGGGGAGTGGGGGAGTATGAACCGTTTTCCATCCGAGGATTCTTGTCCAGTTTAGACGGTTATCTTAAAGAGAACAGATACCCCCAAACAGTTATCAAAAACAACTTTCCTGCTACACAAATGAAGCTTGGAAAGCAAAAATAAAAGATCTGAAATCACAAGTTATGGAAATAAGCCCAATGAATGCGATGAGCTGATACTGATACAGATATTTAGTTGTATGAATGGGGAAAACTTGGTATTGGAAACCCAATGCAAGTTACTCACATACTTTTTTTTTATCATTTTTATTAATACTCGGAATGCGAGGCGGTTTTGAACAAAGAAATCTTAAATGGGAGAGTGAATGGGGTGGGGTGGGGGATGACATGGATTGTTTATGGATTAGGACGGTGACGAGATATAGTGAGACAAACAAAAAACACGGGAGGGGAGTTATCAAAAGGACATAAGAAAGTTTAAGCCAAAGTCTGGAATAACGCGGAAAATAAACAAGGTGCTCTGTAGAGAATTATAAAGTCTTCAAGCAAAACATACCAAAAGAAATGGTCAGACCAGATACATCTTAAAAGCAATAAAAAAAAAAAAAAAAAAAAAAAAAAAAAAAAAAAAAAAAAACTTTTTATTTTACATTTTCAGCAGTGATTTACTGCGATTAGTCAGTGATTTATTTCATTTCGAACATTTTGACGTCATAGTTGTTAGGCGACGTAGCTGACTAATAACAATAGTTGACGTTTTGCGGAATATTCGATAAATCATGGAAATCGAACTGCAATTTTCACGACTAGTTTGCGAGTTTGAGAAAAGACCTGCCACACAAATAGACAAGTATGATTTTCTTGATAATATAGTTCTACTTTCGTGACATATTGTTGTGTCAGTATTTCAAGCACATGACGAATTTTGCATTACAGTGAAAACTGGCTGCTGATGTTTACTGAAACAAAACTCATGAAATTCATGCACTGACTGGAACTATTTTGGTAGGAAATCATAACGGTTGAATGTGAAAATTCAAAGATAAAACATGAATGAAAATGTAATAAACTGTTTACTTGGTTGCTTTGATCGATTACGAAAAATAATTCACTCGTGTTTTAAGGTTTGCTTGTAAAAAAAACTCATTCGCTTCGCTCACTCAGTTTTTCACGTGCAAGCCTTAGAACACTAGTAAATTATTTCTCCACAATCGATCAAAACAACCAAATACACCTCATATTAATTACTTCCTAGCATGAAAGCTAACTGCCCAGCTCTTAATGATGGAAGAAAGCTAGCAAAACACAGTGTAAGGAAGACTTTATTGCAGAAATGCAATGATATGAGTTTGGCCCCTACTGCCACAGTATAAATAAGTGGGCAACAACCAGGATATCACTAATGACGTCATGTTTGCATGTGTACATACGAAAATGAACATTCTGCTTTCTGTTTAGAGCATTTTTTCTTTCTTTTTTTATGATTTTAACCTGAATACACAAGGTTTTTGTATACTCAAAATTTGTAACTGGGCTTCCATAGAAACGTGCAAGTTTTCGCAAAATGCAGTGTATGCATATCTGCTATACGGTTGTTTTATATACAGACGAGACTAGGCTTTCTTCCTGTATCAAAATAAATCGTTTATAGCTTTCCGATTCTAGGGTTATCCAAAATTGAGTACTATAGTCTGTACGACATTACGAAAACACGCCTATTGAAATATATAGAAAATTTCACCTCCAAAAACTGAAAAGTTTTAGGTAAAAAACTCTGATATTTTTCATATTTCTGCTCAAAACATAGATGAAAAAATGAGAAAAAATAACGTATACCCCTGTAAACCCCAGTTTTACTATATAAAAGTGGGCTTTAAGATATATAGGCATGTTTTCGTGATGTTCAAACAAAAAAGCAGATTTCATGTGTTGCCGTCAGAGGTCCTTGCCGCCATTCTATTAATTTTGCGAACAATTTTATAACTTCGAAATTAATATCTTCTGTGAATCGTAGAAACAAATAAATGCCAAGAAAAATGATGTTATTATTTTCAATTCAATTGGTATAAAACAAAATTAGCCATTATGATACATTGAAACGGCAGTAATGTGCCTTGAGTGCCTGTTGCCATATTAATGAAACACACAGCTTCCAATAAACTTGATTTATAAATAAGCCACATCATGAGAAAGGAGACATTATCGCATATGCGAACAGCAAAGGTTCAGCTGAGTCTCGCCAGAACCTATGTTGTTTGCTCACGTAAGCGATATGCCAAGGGAAAACCAGCCAAAGAACTAGACATGTGGCTGCGTTATTACGGAACCAAGAATTCGCACTGAAAGACAGATTTGACGGAAAAAGTCCGAATCACCTTTTTTCTCGAGACATGGCTCATGTATTAGGAGACATCATGGCCACAGTTTTCTCAGCACATTATGATTCGCAACGTCAGAAAACGTGCATTTGGACATAAGCGCCTAAAAAGCACTCAAATCAGCCTGCGCATCCGCACAGAATCTTCGTTGTCCGCATGAGAAAAAGATACCCTTGGCTATCCGGAATGCGGCCAGTAAAGATTCTGATCAGACTGCACGAATGCGCAGACTAATCTGAATATTCACTGGGCGCAAATCTTCGAAGGTACGTTTTCTGACGTTGGTCTCTTATGATTAATGAGTAAGTTTATGATTGAAACTACATTAGTTCTACACCACGTGCAAGTGTCTTTTATGTCATATAGGTGCAGTATATGCCAACTCGAACCAGGTGCTTCTCGGTTCATTGTTAAACCCGTCAGTATCCAATGATAGTGTAGGCTGATAAAGAAGACCTTGATCAAATTGCATAAATGTGCAGACAAAACCCGGGTCATGATTTTCTTTATAGTTATAAGTTCCCATTTATTATGAAACGGATCAGTTATTAAAAGCGCGATTTAAACAGCGAAATGGTTCAAGGATACTTTTGTCTCCATAAATATGTGAGATAATCTTAAAGGATTGTTCAGTTAAATATAGTGGGTAATTAGACGACTTTCTTAACCCGGTTACTAGGAGGACTTGATACACTTGGTAGAGTTTTCATCACTTTGTAAATTTTCTATTTGGTTTGCTGTACAATAAGTTTCCTCTAAAAAGACGTCTACTCTGAAAAGAAAGTATTTGCTCCCAATGTGAGCTAATTATTTGCGTTTTGAATAGACCGTTTTTCAGAAGACAACCTAAACTATTTGGGGGCAAAACAAGAGTGAGTCAAGCACAATCTGGACAGTATTGCCATCAATACACCCCCAGCCCACCCACCCCTCCTCCCCAGTACATCCATGCCTCCACCCAGGCCCCCGAAAACGCTACACGAGCAGGTATTCCTATGGAGGTACTGAGTACAGTAAGGAGTAAATGTGTTCGAATATAGATGCTTATAACACTAAATGGATGCTGTAAATGGAAACCCATTCATGTACACTTCATGAGATTTAGAATTATAATATACCAAACCCAACATTTGCTTTAATTTTAAAGCGGTAGTCATCTAGAATACTGCAAACTGAGTCAAATACTGGTTAGACTTGAAGAGACCTGCACTTCTTGAAAGGAGCTCTTGACCCTAGTCCTGTTGAACCTGGATATGCTCTGCCTTTGCAAACAGTGTAGGTCCAGATCAGTGGCTTCTGAAGAAGCCAACTGATCTCGATCTGCACTGTTTGTCATTAAGTATGTGAATTTGTAATGACAACATGGATCAAGTAATATTACTGGCTGAAAGTTAGAAGTGGGTGTGGCATTTTAATTTATTCAGCATGGCAAGGGTTAAGTGAATCATGAAGATCATTTGCAATATTTCTAAAATCATCAACAACCAATATTTTAGTAACATAACATTTCAGAGCAGAATACATGTACTAATAATTAAGGCCGAAGTCATAATAATGGTGCAAATGTTTGTTCAAGACATCCTTGATGACTCACTCGTGTTGTCAGAACGACGTTTTCTCAAATTTATCCAGTTCAAATGTAAACGGTATTTGAAAATGGTTTTAGATGTAGGAAAGGACATAAAAATGACAAATTCTATGTTAGAACTTTCCGTATGAACCCTAAATGTTCGGCACGTGTTTAGACAGACCTAAGTAAAGAAAACAGTTGAGAGAAAGATTAGATGCCAGAGAACGTATGATAAATAGTATAGAAGACATCCAGAGAAGCCACAGTTACAAAACACAGCCCTTCAATGACACCAAGAGGAAGAGCAAACAAGCCAGGACAGACTTAATACCGATTAAGTCTGTTTGACTTTCATTATCGGGGTTCGACAGTACAGTGTGTGCTTGTGTAAAACTTGAGCTTCGTCTCCAATGATGCTTCTTACAAATAATGTTAGTAAAAGTTATTTATATTTTAATGACATTTGTTGCACAATTTTACGACATAAAACATATGCAAAGCACTTTATTTGTCCTAAATTTTTTGACACCTAAAATCCTTGTACTTTTAAAAATTGTACACGTTACTTGACAGCCTACTAATTTGTCTACAACAGAACCTGGCTTCTTATAAGTGGCTAAACGGTTTTCACTTCACCAGTTTTAAACAAACTAATTTTACCTACATGTATCATTATAATGACATTGATAATCGTTTAACAACACCAGTTGTCTACTAACATTATGCGTATTTAATCTTTATATACTTAGATGTTCCAAACTTTTCAACAAACCTCAACGAAATTAACTCTCTCTCACTCTTACGTTGTCCGATCAAACTATACGATGCTCGTAGCCAGAGTAAACATAAATGTTGTTACAAACGAAAGCCCACAATCACGAAACGTATCCGAGGAACTGAAAAAGGAGGAGAAGAAAAACAATCACAAAATAAAATGGCACATTCGCAATAACTAAAGTACAACCAAATAAGAACTGCAAAAACGGAATTGTCTTCGAATGGTCAGCAGAAACTATGGAAGCTTAACCCATTTATGCCTAATGGAATGTTCTACCTTCACGTCTCGGACCGCCCGATTTCCAATGTAAGGGGTTTATGATCACCATGTTGTATAGAAATTCCTGTTTTAATGCAAACAATGTAGACCCTCATCAGACGCCGCGTTCTGCGGCGTCTGATCTGGGTCAACATTGTTTGTCAATGTCCCTTTTATGGGATGCTAGGCAAACATAGGTTAAACTAGACAACACGAGCTAGAACCGCTATTCTCGCATTCTTTAATGTGTTATTTGCATTCAAAGGATCCCTGTATCTCAGAATTTATTTAAATATATTATGAAAGAATATTTTCAAAGACTCTGACTGAGTAAAAGTACACATGGCAACGTTAAAAGGTACTTAAACTCAAATTCTATCTGGGTTAATGATCATTTGTCTTTTACTGAAACAAAATGAAACCCGACTCCCACGGTCCTAAAAACAATATACAATTGCATGGTGTTATAGTTTCGATTTATACGGAATTCTAAAGACTCCATTTTCTGTTCTTAAAAGTAATATTTTAAACTGTATAAAAGCTGTTAAGCTAAAATTGCTGTAATTTCGTTTTATAAGATGCTCCAAATACATTATCAAAACACATCAAAACTTAACTAAACTACTGTATTAACACTAAATATGCAAACACGCTTGAGCAAACAATGTAGCAAACAATGTAAACAAAGATACGACTCCGCAGTCTGATCTGGACTAGTGTTTGCTCCATACTCGGCAGCTTTTCGGGACATCTGCATGTAGTAAGCTGGCTGTGTAACAAATTGTATGGCTCAGTCAATGTTGTTAAGATCATGCCGATCCGGTTATTTCACATACACATACTTTCCCTGGGCAGGCTTTGTCCTTTAAGCGATTACATTGTGCACATACTTTCGCAGTTAACCTACTTAAACTTTTCGTGGGCAGACTTCGTCCGCTAAGCGGTCAATCACTACCTTGTGAAAATACTTTCGCGGTTAACCTACTCACATTCTTTTCAGGGCAGACCTCGTTCATTAAGCGGTTAATCACTACCTTTTGCGCATACTTTGGCGGTTAACTTGCTCACACTATTCCTGTCCAGACTTCGTCCTCTAAGCGGTTAATTACTACCTTGTGAAAATACTTTCGAGGTTAACCTACTCACATTTTTTCGGGGCAGACTTCATTCATTAAAGGCCTAACTCGGTAGTCCTGGAGAACTTTTCAGTGATTGGCATTAATTACTTGTGAGGGTGATAAATACTTCACTAAGAAGCCATAATTACAGCATGTTGCTGATCTGTCCAGCTGATAGGCCACTGGCTTTAGTTTACATGACCATCTTGTAATCTTGAAATGACTAAAACATTGTTTCAGGGCATCCTCCTTATCCGAACTAATATATTTTTAAATAGAAACACACAAATAATCTGAATATTTACAATATGATATTTTTTTGTGTATGTGTGTAAATTAATTATGACCATAATGTTTTACAAGTTTTCAAAGTTGCTTTTATAACTGTCTCATAAAATACCTTTGAGTAAACTTTGTGTCTGCATTTGTCCTGGTTACATGTTGTTGTTGTTTTTTTCCATAAATTACTAAATACTGATAAAAAGAATCATTTGATGAGCAAGGACTTCAGGTACCAGGATTTTGTGCACCTGTCCTAGGTGCAGTAGTTCTTTAGAAAATATTGACATCAAGTTCCGTCTGTATTACAATGGAGAGATAGTAGGGAAAAAGGAAAAACAATAGAAGACCGTGCATTTGATTTGTCTCACGTGTTTACAGAGTTTAAAGACCTAGGCTTCTATTGAAGCTGGGAAATCTTTGACACTAAATTATCTATGTATTACAATGGAGAAAAAGAAGTGTGTGTGTGTGTGTGTGTGTGTGTGTGTGTGTGTGTGTGTGTGTGTGTGTGTGTGTGTGTGTGTGTGTGTGATAAAGGATAGAATAAAAAAAAAACAAAAACAAAAAACAAAGAAATCTAGACGATCCCTAAAGGGGATGAATGTCCCCGCTACTGTCAGTTTGGCTTTTTAGATTTATTATTCTGAGCAAATAGCAAGCGATTTTTTTAACATTTCTAAGTAAATAAATGGCATGTAACTCTTATAATAAAATTTTGATCAGAAATCTGTGACCTTCATGCACATGCCCTGCCTATATTCTTACTTAGCTGCAAGTTTCAAAATATCTTGAAAACTGTAGGTTGCGTAGATACGAACCGTACTAAACCATGTATACAGGGCTATATTTCTAAGTAAATCAAGAGTATGTAACTCTAGCAATAAAATTTGATCAGAGTTCTGTGACCTTTATGCACATTCCCAGCCTATATTCTTACTTTGCTGCAAGTTTCAAACTAGAATGAGCAGTCTCTGGCATGCCATGACAAATCCTTACATTTTCACCACTAAGCAGAAAGAAGTGAAAAATAATGTTGCTCTCATACACCCTTACCCCACTGGAAAGTCATGTAGCAAGTCTGGTTAAATTTTGCCCAGCGGTTGAGGAGGAGACAGCGTGATAGACAGACAAACAGATGAACAGACGTGTGATGGAAAAGTGTGTTGCTGTCGCACACCTTTACTATGTGGGGAAGTCATGTAGCAAGTTTGGTTAAATTCTGCTCGGTGGTATAGCAGAAGATAATATGATAGCCTGATGGACACTGGTCGGACCAGAGAACAGACAGACAGACAGACAGAAAGATAATGTTGCTCTCGCACACCCTTACAACAAGGGGAAGTCACGTAGCAAATTTGACTAAATTCCGCTCAGTTGTTTAGGAGGAGATAGTGTGACAGATAGATGGGCCGACGCCGGGCTGATGGACGGACAAACAGATGGAAAATTAATGTTGCTCCCGTACATCTTTACCATGAAGGGAAGTTATGTAACAAATTTGGTTAAATTACGCCCAGTAGTTTAGGAAAAGATAGTGTAATGAACAGATGGAAGGACGCCAGACAGATGGATGCATGGACGGAAAAATAGTTGTGCTCTTGCACATCCTTTCCATGAGGGGAAGTCATGTAGCAAGCTTGGTTATATTCTGCCTAGTAGTCTAGGAGACAGATTGCCGGACGCCGGACTTACGGACGGATGGGCAGACGAAAAATTAATGTTGCTCTTGTACACCCTTACCATGAGGGGAAGTCATTTTTTGTTAAATTCGAACCAGTGGTTTAGGAGGAGATAATGTGATGGACAGATGAAAGGATGCCAGGCAGATAGAGGGATGGCTGGAAAAATGATTTTGCTCCGGCACACCCTTACTATGAGGGGAAGTCATATAGCAAGTTTGGTTCAGTTCCGCTCAATGCTTTAGCGGGAGACAGATGGAGGCAATCACAATATCCCCACACTTACAAAAACAAAAAACAAAAAAATAAGTGATGGGTATAATTATTATCTTGAAAACTCTAGGAGAAATTGCGAAGACACAAATCCTTCTATGCCATTTGTATACGATAAACATTTCTAAATAAATCAAGGATATATAACTATAACAATAATAATTAAATCAGAGTTCTGTGAAAGTATGTACATGACCAGTTTATATCCTTTCTATGGTGCAAGTTTCAATCCATTTCCTTTAAAACTGTAGGAGTTGTGGAGACACGAACAGTTCTATAAAGTGTAACAGACGGACAGATAGTCATGTCCAGACACGGACACACCGATGTATAACGGAGAATAAAATTAATTGCCCTTCTCCACTTCATGGCCGGGGCAAACTATATGCCCTCCTCCACTTCGTGGCAGGGGCATAAAAATATATTAATAAAACTCGTATTTCTAAGTAAATCAAGGCTATGTAACTATAACAATAAAAATGATCAAATTTGCTTTAAACATATTTTATTTCACAAAGTATACATGGGTACAAATATAATGTTGTGAAAATACATATTAAAGGATCAGAATGAAAGCAATGTTGATCAGATTTCTGTGACCTTTACTGACATGCCCATTCTATATTTTGTTTTACTTTGCTACAAATTTGAAGCCTATAGGAGAAGTTACGGAGACACGAACATGTGTATAAGTCAAATGTTCTAAGTAAATCAAGGATACAATGTAACAAAAATGATTCAGTCAGAGTTCTCTGACTTGTATGCACATGCTCAAGCTGTATGCTCTAGCTATCCTTACTATGGTGTAAGTTTCAAACCATTACCTTGAAAACTAGGAGTTGCAGGGACACAAACAGTACTTTAAAGTATGATGGACAGTTGCTTTTCCACAAAAGACTCAAGGTTTATATAATTTTTGAAGATCCCAGTTTCTGTAGAAGCTGTGAAGTCTCTGATGAAAATTTGATTGGAAAGAAAAATGAACAAGTAAATAGACGAATAGACAGAAGCAGGTCAGTTCTCTTTCCTGCAACATAACATGTCTTACTGAATCTCTGTACCAACTTCAAGATCCTTAGCGCAGTAGTTCCAGAGAAATGTTCGATGGGGAATATTGTAATAGGAGAGAATGAAAATTGGACAAATAAATGAAAGATTAAGCAGGAGCAGGTCTCTTTTCCACAATACAACGAGTCATATTCAACATTTGTACCAAATTTCAAGATCTTTGGTGCAGTAGTTACACAAAAAAAAGTTTGATGGAAAAAAAAAGTTTTTACAGACAGGCAGACAGACAAACACACAGAATAGACTAAACCTATATATACTCCTGGCTTACTATGTATGCTGGGGCTATAAATGTGAAAAAATTAGTCCTATAGCCATATGCAAACAACAAAGGCCCAGATCAGCCTGCATAATATTATCAAGACTTATTCTATTTGTTCATATGTTGTATGGTATCCAATGATTTTATAATAGGACAGTAAACACATTTGTCAGGCACAAGTGTGCAGGTTGATCTGACACTTCACTGAGTATGTGTATATGTTTAGGCACATTAGAATCAGGAAGAAATTCACTGACCCTGGCTAAGATAATTTCTCTTATGCAGACCTGACAATGAATAGTACAGTGTTGATGAGCTGAAGATTTTATCAGCCACTTGGGACAAATTATAATTATTTCTGACAGGTTAAATGCCAAATTCTGGGAGAAACTCAGGGTCTAAATTTATGGTCAATGTTGGCCTTTAAGCAGTTAATCACTACCTTGTGCACATACTTTTGTGGTTAACCTACTCACACTTTTCCTGTCCAGACTTCATCCTCTAAGCGGTCAATTACTACCTTGTGAAAATACTTTCGCGGTTAACCTACTCACATTTTTTCGGGGCAGACTTCATTCATTTAGTGGTTAATCACTACCTTGTGCACATACTTTCGCGGATAACCTACTCACACTTTTCCGAGATAGACTTCGACTCTAAGCGGTTAATCTCTACCTTGTGCACATACTTTCGCAGTTAACCTACTCACATTTTTCGGGGCAGACTTCATTCATTAAGCGGTTAATCACTACCTTGTGCGCATACTTTTGCGGTTAACCTACTCACACTTTTCCTGTCCAGTCTTCATCCTCTAAGCGGTTAACCATATCTTTTGAAAATACTTTCACAGTTAACCTACTTACATTTTTTCGGGGCAGACTTCATTCATTAAGCGGTTAACCTCTACATTGTGCACATACTTTCGCAGTTAACCTACTCACATTTTTCCTAGGGCAGACTTGGTCCTGTAAGCGGTTGATCACTACCTTCTGCACATACTCTCGCGATTAATCTACTCACACTTTTCCTGGGCAGAATTCGTCCTCTAAGCGGTTAATCACTACCTTGTGCACATACTTTCGCGGATAACCTACTCACACTTCTCCGGGATAGATTTCGTCTCTAAGCGGTTAATCTCTACCTTGTGCACATACTTTCGCAGTTAAACTACTCACACTTTTCCTGAGGCAGACTAGATCCTGTAAGCGGTTGATCACTATCTTCTGCACATACTTACGCGGTTAATCTACTCACAATTTTCCAGGGCAGTCTTCGTCTCTAAGCGGTTAATCACTACCTTGTGCACATACTCTCGCGGTTAACCTACTCACATTTTCCTGAGCAGGCTTCGTTCATTAAGCAGTTAATCACTACCTTGTGAAAATACTATCGCGGTTAGCAAACTCACTTTTTTCCTGGGCAGACTTCGTCCTCTAAGCGGTTAATCACTACCTTCTGCACATACTTTCGCGGTTTACCTACTCACACAATTCTTAGGCAGACTTCGTCCTCTAAGCGGTTAATCACTACCTTGTGCACATACTTTCAGACTTTTCATGGGCAGATTTCGTCTCTAAGCGGTTAATTACTATCTTTAGAAAATACTTTCGAAGTTAACCTACTCACTTTACCTGGGCAGACTTCGTATGCACATACTTTTGCGGTTAACCTTCTCACACTTTTCCTGTGCAGACTTCGTCTCTAAGCAGTTAGACTTTCCATGGTGCGCATACTTTCGAAGTTAACCTACTCACTTTACCTGGGCAGACTTCCTCCCCTAAGCGGTTAATCTTTCCCTTCTGCACATACTTTCGCGGTTAATTTACTCACACTTTTCCTGGACAGACTTCGTCCTCTAAGCGGATAATCACTACCTTGTGCACATAATTTCGCAGTTAACATTCTCACACATTTCCTGGGCAGACTTCGTCTATTTGCGGTTAATCAATACCTTGTGGACATACTTTCGTGGTTAAACTTCTCACATTTTCCTGTGCAGACTTCGTTCATTAAGCGTTTAATCACTACCTTGTGCCATACTTTCGCGGTTTACCTACTCACACTTTCCAGGGCAGGCTTAGTTACCTTAGCTGTTACCAATACTATGTTCACATACTTTCGGACAACTTATTCACATATTTCCACGGCCGACTTCGTCCTCTAAGCGGTTAACCATTACATTACTATGTGTACATAATTTCGCTGGGAAAAGAATGTGCACAAAGTATTGGTAAACCGCTTAGACGATTTGGTCTGCCCATGAAAAGTGCAAGTGCGTTAGGGTGAGCAGTTTGGTTATTTTGATAAAAAAGAATAATTAAAAATAGTTAAAACTTTGCCAAAATGAATGGCAGATTCAGTAAACCTTAAGTTTCGAAGGTACGAAACCCGTGCGTGCGGCTGGATTTCATCTAATTGATAAACAAGCAGTGTACGTTACTGAGCGACGGATTTATCTTAATCAAGTACTAGACAAAATGCGACTATCCTGCCTGGCCTTCACTGAGATTGCAGAAAATCAACATGTAAGAAAATAACAGCAGTTAAGATTCGGGTCATGCTTTTCATATGCACAATCTTTTCTAACCTGAACGGTATATTTCTAGTCTAATGCCTGTATTAATATTGTCACATAGCTTAGATTACTTTACAATAATCTGCTCAAAGAACACAATGCAACAGGTATAATTTATAGCTACATTTGATTTGGTTATTCGACTAAATTCATAAGATTTTTATTCAGGAGTTAAGATAACAAAGTATTTAGAATAAACATATTAAACTGTTTAAAAGTTAGAAACTAATTAAGAGTATACTTTTAATTAACGCTGAGCAAGCTCCAGTGTTTTGCATCACCGACCGACGGGGTATTTCTTAAAATTTAGTAAAAGGGCCAGGATGCAGGGGCAGCACAACCACTAAAGCAAACTCTTACACCCGTTAATTAAAATATAGATATATATAAAATCATTTTTTTATTAAATCTTAATACCTATAGATAGCCCATAAATCCTATGGGATTCATTTTGTTGGGTCAACATTTTGACACAGGACAAGCGGAAATACATTGCATCATATATAAATTATATATCACAGTCAGATACTCTTATTAACATATTTCAGCCAGCAGAACCAAAATGGGTAATTGGCAAACAGTGCAGATTTGGGTCAAATGGTTTAACCATTTTTCTCTCGGAATATCGAAATCATAGCCTGGCATACCTACAAATAAAATTTGACTCTTCCAATATATAATGTGGGGGAGTTTATTCAGTCTAAAATGGGTTGATAATAAAACAAATAAGAACAAAAGTATATGGCACAGAGAAATCAATGAAACGTATTTTGTTCCAAAGCTTGACACTGTTGTTGTAAGAGCTCTTTATGCGATGCTTTATTGTTTTGAGAGTTTTGCGTTTATTTAATCCACTCTTAAATACCATTAAAGTAAACCGGTGACACTATCGATTCATTGACTGTGAGACACTAAGAAATAAAGCTATTGGATCTATAGTAAGATGATGGGTATCTATCAACGGTAAAAACAATCTGTTCTAGATATGAAGGACACATGTTATATCTTTAACACATGATTCAGTGTATGTTGTTTAACCATACTATCTACATTGAAGAATTTCAGCTCAGACGAATATCAGAACCTAGTTCTATCACCCTAGGTCTAGCCCTGACCGATTTATGGATCTGATAATTTTATTCTGCTATCTGTTGTTACTATCTCTTCAAAATAGTTAGAAGATGTGCATAAATAGCCACAAACACAGACCATGGTCTACCTACGACACCATGAGGAAGAGCAAACAAACCATGACTAAGAGTACACAAACCACAAGCCAAAACAAACCAATTCTCTCTTCCCAAACATGGGGGACCTTTGTCAAAACCAGCATACCATGATAAACAAAATATCTAAAATGACACAGTATCAAACTGAGCATAAGTTTTCCAGGACTTTATTGAAAGACAAGTACTCTGCTTATACAAAGCTTCAGATGAGCTAATATTTTTGACAAATAATTCATTAACGAATTTCAGATCTTCAGGCGGACAGCGAAGGCTCTGCTTAGACTGCGCGGATGTGCAGGCTGATCTGAGTCTTCGCTGGCGCACATGCAATTTTGTAGGAAATTCAATACCCCGGCTAATATTATAGGTACAGGGAAACATGGGGAGACGTTTCATATAGACTTGTTAACATAATTAATATAATTTGCTACTGAAGATTATATTCATTTGATAAGATCAAACGTTATGATCTAAGGCTAAATGCAGAACAATGGGGAAAGGAGAAACAAATATCAAATCAACATGTATATTATATTTTGAGGAAGCACCATTGTAGTTATGCAATGGTAATAGAAGAGAAATGCAGACCGATATAAACAGACATATTTTGCCAAATTAAACTGGTCCAGGAGCAGATAAAACTCCAAATGATTATATGTTGATACCCGCAGGCAGGGATGGAAAGCCTTGGTCATAAACCAGCTTCATCCACAGTCAAATAAAATCACTGGACAAGAGAGGCAAGTAATGTGGCTTTCTGTTTCTTTCCTACACATTAATTTCCCTCTGAAAAACGGTCTACTTTTGAAGGAAAGAATGAGCAAATTCTTTCCGTTTAGAGCAGACCGCTTTTCTGAATGTACCTAGTGTGAAGGAAAGAAAGAGGTAGTCGCAAAAGTCGTCTCGATTTTTTTTTTTTTTTTTTTTTTTAACAATTATGGAAAAGCTGCCAAGTGTACCAAATACCCTTAACCCTTGCCGTGCTGAATAAATTAAATGCCACGCCCATTCTAATTTTCAGCCAATCAGATTGCTTCATTGAGGTTGTAGATACAAATTTTCATTTTTAACGATAGACAGTGTAGAGCTAGGTCAGTTGGTTTCTAAAGATCTACGTAGACTGTTTGTAAAGACAGGGCATACCCTGGTTCAGCAGGACCAGGGTTAAATTGGCAATGGCATAAGTGCCAACAGCTTACTCCTACGTAGCAAAGGACTTTAATCAATGTCGTCCCTACTCGTGGATGCTCAGGCGGGTCTTTCCGCATGCTGGTCTGACAGTTCTTTGTTTTAATATGGAATTAAAATGTTTTCAATTTAAAGAAGATTTAAAATTAACCAAGACAATAAACGAATCAAATTCGACATTAATGCGCAAATGACAGATGTTGTCAACGATACTATTTCATTTAACCCTTAAAATGCCAAGAAAACCTGCATCTGAAAATGTCATCTGTTTATGTCGTCTACTGCATCTTCTTGCAAACTTTTCAAACATTATAGGCAAACAGTGTGGACCCAGATCAGACTGCTCCTAGAGGAGCAGTCTAATCTGGGCCCACACTATTTGCAACAATGACTTTTAAAGTAACCGGCAGAAGACAAAGGAGACGACAATTGTTGTGTTTGGCGTCTTAAGAGTTAATTCCGAATGCGTGATACATAAAGCAGAGTTACTGAGTGTAAATTCAATTTTGATAGCCATTACTGCGAAATAAAAGCATATATTTAGAAAATATGTTTAATTCGTCAAATAAAATCATTTGAGGCTCAACACCAGAAAAGAGCCTTTAGACTATATGCGGACGACAAACGCCTTGCTTAGTCAGCGTGGTTTAACCCGTTTATGCTGAGTGGACCCTTCTTCCTCAACTCTTTGGACCATTTCAAATAGAAGGGGTGTCTGGTTAGATTTTATTATTATCATGCATTATAGAAATTATTGTATTTAGTGCAAACAGTGTAGACTGATCAGACGCCGAGTTTCTGCCGATCTGGGTCTGCAATGCTTGCGAAAGTCCTTTTTATGGGACGCCAAGCATGAATGAGTTAATAAAGATTAATACACACTGACTTTGAAATACAGAAAATAGTTTCGGAGAGAGTTAAAAATTCGATAAACAAGTGAGTCCGATAGCACGAGTTTGTTTATGAGATTTGCAAAAATATAAAAGAACCTACCCAGGAAATATTCACGAATCACAGCCTCCTCGAGGCACCAGCCGCCTTGGAACGATCGTCGCTGATTTCACCACTCCAATTTTTAACGGAAAGTCCCGAATGTATACGACCGTTTTCCGAATCGAAATTTCACTGGCCAATCATAAAAGGATTAAAAACCAAAATAGGCGCGCCTAAGCGATGTTTTTCAATGATAATGCTTACCCTCTGCCATGGAGATCAAGGAGGAAATATTTCATCCAAGGAGTGAGTTGTATTTTCCGCAGAAACTGCTAAAATAGTTTCAGATATGTTGCACCATGACTGGCTTACAGAAGCAGTGGATGTTGTATATGGAAGAAGAGATAAGTCCTGTGCTCTGTTTCATAATCATTCATTAGCCCATTTATGCCTAGCGTCCCATAAAAGGAATATAGGCAAACAATACAGACAGATCAGACGCCACAGAACACGGCGTCTGATCAGGGTCTACATTGTTTGCATTAAATACAGGATTGTTTTTGATAATACAAAACTACCTTTATATATTGGAAATGGTCCAGTCCATAGAGTTGCTGCAAGAGTCCGCACGGCATTAATAGGTTAAGTTAAGGTCGACCTTAACTTTAAGGACTAAGATTAGCAAAGCCAAATTTGCATTTTCACGTACAAATAAGTTTTTTAACGATGAAACAAATACATCCCAGCAAACAAATGATATTTATACAACGTTGAATTAACGTCGATTCGACGTCATGACGTTGCATCGACGTTAATGCGATGTATAAACGTCATGTGTCCACTTGGATGAAGTTAGATGTTGTTTACCGGGATTACACAAACATATACATGTACATTTTAGCTGACATTAAATACCTCATTTCATATGTTCAAATTTTGGACTTAAAGTTAAGGTACGCCTTAACTCTAAGGACTGAATCTGAAACCGGACCCAGATGCGCATTTTGATTTGAGACTTCATCGTTCGCATATAGCAGAAGATCATTTTTCTCATCTTGCGCATGATTTGGAGAAATAGTCATTTTATCTCAGGAAATAACTTTGTCGTTTTTAGCAAATTAAAGTCTGCGTAGTATCTGCTGCCGATCATTTTCGTTTAAACTGTCAGCCTAGCAGCCCTTAAATCGAAGAAAAGGAATTGACGATCTCTCGAGCAGACAAAATCGGTTTTTTTGCGAATTGATTGTTACGACTTTGGTATTTCCAAAACGTTGGTTTGAAATAAATTGAACCTTGTCATGCAAAAACATGCCTCTGGGGCATATGCAGACAGCAAAGGGCTGATATTAAGCGAAGTCTGATCAGGACCTTTCTTGTCCTCTTACAAAGGCATTGGATATTGAAGAATGTATTGACAAACACCATAAAGGTCAGCTTGGACAGGACAGATAAGCGGGCTGATTAGGGGCTTCACTGTTCGCATATGCCAAGAAGATCCATTTTCACGTGACAAATTTCAAGTTTCTATGAAAAGCCAAGCCTAAGCCCAACCTACGCAGTTGGTTTGTTCAGAGACTGAGAGTTCGCACGGCAACAACAGCCCCCAAATCTGAAAGGACACCGGTGTAGAGGAGATACCGGAACTCGCTACCGAGCACACATAAACTGTAATCATTCAAAAAAAAAAATTACCAGGCGCAGCATCAAGTAGGAGGCGCTGTCCTGATTATACACCACACCCACGAATTGCAACTGCCACGACACGTGAAGAAAAGCAGTCGCATGCATCATGTAGTATTTCATTACAGCGAGCACCTACGACTGTATGAAAATAAATTGAAAGCAAGAAAGCCAGACCCAAATAACTTAAGTACCAAATTACGAGCATCAATGAACATTATTTCGGCACTGATACACTATAGATAAACTTCTTGTCCTTTCGACATCGTTTAGAAACACCCATCTTTCGGACGGCGTTTAGATTTAAATGAATTGGTTTTGCTTTGATTGACCATATCTTACCAAAACATATTTGTCTTTCCTCGTATCTTTGCTCTGATTTCTTATTTAGCAAAATTTGATTTTGTTTTTGATCCACTAATTTATATTTTGTGTGTGTGTGTGTGTGTGTGTGTGTGTGTGTGTGTGTGTGTGTGTGTGTGTGTTTCACAACAATACTATGTTAACTTCAGAAAATTTGAACAAACGAACTTGTTATAAACCTGCCTCCAATTCTGTCTTATATCTACCCTATCGTGTTTAGATTAATCTACTGTCATTTTCACAATAAGATAAATGAAAATATTTGATTGAACAAAAAAAAATGAATACAATACGTGTAGCATGCTTGTCAACGCATTGACCTTCACTACCCTTTCGGCTAATTCATCAGACGACCACTGATGCATATTTTTTACTTATTTCTCAGAAAATGGGTTTTGGAGCCTTATTTTCTGGGAAGAAAAAATATGAAAATCTTTTAA
The DNA here is from genome assembly GCA_964016985.1 of Anodontia alba. NCBI lineage: Eukaryota > Metazoa > Mollusca > Bivalvia > Lucinida > Lucinidae > Anodontia > Anodontia alba. Next base: position 64,905,473 of record OZ024829.1, read on the forward strand.
AATATCGTCTGCTGAAATTATTACCCAACACCCTAAGCCTTAAAGAGATAGTAACCATATTTCCTGGTAGCAAAGAAAGAATAATAATATCAAATGATATGATATAAGTTAATACTGTAGTTACACTATTAAAGAGATAAGAAAAGCATAATTAATATAACAAGATGCTCATATCTGGCTCTACATTTCGAGGCTATAACAAAGAAAGAAATCCCAGATTTGCTGAAGGGAGAGTGAAGATGGCTAAATCTTTCATTTTTATAACATAAATCCGTTTGAAAGTTAATTACACTGACTTCAGTGTATGTTTGTTTCCGTTGCTGGAAGACATTATTCAGACAGTACATCAAAGTGATATATGTAGCTACCTTCAATGTAATAATAACGAGAGCTTAAACACTAGGTGATTGTCGCCATGGTAACAACCAGTCAAAGTGCACAGGTGTTGACTGAAATTTGAATGATTGGCTGTCATGTACCTCAAATTTATTAAATGTATAAGTGAAGATACCCAGGAAATGCCACAATTACGAAGCATGGCCTTCCCGATGCACGAAAGGAAGGAGAGGTGAGGAACAAATAATAACAAATGCAACCACTGACGCACAAACAAAGAAGAGGTGCAACATAGGAATCACCTTCGGATTGTGAGTAGGAAAACTACTCGGGGTGGTGGTGGCTTAAACTAGTTAACTCGCGCGAAGCCTCACTTTTAGTTCTGATGCAGCAGCTTAAATTACAAATATATGTTTGGTCCGCATAGGGGTCCTCTACCATGAAACATCCCAGTGAAACACATATAATCAAAACCATTGTATTGAAGCAAAGCTCAATAGCGATCTGAAGCCAGAACACAAGAAAACCACAAACAGGATGCCGATAGGCCCGACACCAGACACCAGAAACAGACTGAGGAAGGAGTCGTCATTTAGTCTCAGGACCGACCTATCGTCATGCAACTATAGAGGGAAGTAATTTTTATCAGCCATAATAAAAGCCTTGATTTTAATTAAAAACAAAAAAACATGCATCTATCCATTGCCAGTATTATTGCCTACAAGACTATTTTATGAATTTACTGCCTTATGTAAATGCACGTTGAAGAAAACGTTATGTAGACCAAGCGAAACGACGCTTATACCAACGTGCAAATCACACGTAATAGTAACTATGACATCATAGTAATTATATTTCGATACTTTAAACTTCATTGTTCAAGGTAATACGTGTTACGTGTACTCTTAAAGAACAAAATGCGCTGAATCGGAAAATCAGAATATATATATATATATATATATATATATATATATATATATATATATATATATATATATATATATATAAGAAACATAAATTAGCGTTCAAAAATCGGTCGCGCCGGGAACGGGAAAACCGTATATAGTGAATTACTGTATATATATATATATATATATATATATATATATATATATATATATATATATATATATATATATATATATATATATATATATATCACGTGAATGTGTGTGTGTGTGTATATATATATATATATATATATATATATATATATATATATATATATATATATATATATATATATATATATATATATATATACACACACACACACATTCACGTGAAATAAACTGAATATAGGGCATATTAAGGTAGCATTTGCTGATTCCAATATATCATTTCGTATCACTTTATATTCTTATTGACTCCACTACATTAAATTATAGAAGCAAGCCAGCACATATACATAACGTCGAAAATGTCCTAATCAGAAAATAGATCACTGGCAATTATCATACATTTGATAAGACTACCACTCGTAAATATTAACATCAAACATTTAAATCTTAACAGATTTATCATAGCACCTTGAAGTTCAAAAAAGGTAAGAGAAAAGTCCAGGGAGTGCCACAATCACAAGCCGCAGCCCTTCCTAGACACCAAGACGAAGAGGAAACAGCAAAACCAAACAAGCGCAAATCGAATAAACGTACGAAAAGTACTAAGATTAGCTCTCTCTTCCCCAAGCGAGGTAATCGCAATGCTAAAAGGACTGAAAAACACATTGTCAAGAACAAAATAACACAAGGCAAGACTTAAAACAAATTGCCTCGTAGAATAAACCACAAAGCAACAAAAAGTAAGACTAAGTTTACGTGCATGTAAAATATTTACTTTTACATTAGACTCCTTTCAAGAAGGTGCATGGCGATCTGTAACACAAACAGCAAGTCACACTACTTGTCTCCTTTGAAACATGATATACAAATCTACGAAGTGTATCAAATCTGGTCAAGTTTATGGTTTTCTTGTGTTCTGTCTTCCAATTGCCATCGAATACTTTGCCTTGTTTTATTGTAATATTTGTGATTATGAGTATTTCACCGTTATCTTTTACAGACGAGGTAGGTATATGACCTCTATGTGGACCAAGCACATGTTTGTAATTTGGAGCTGCATCAGAATTAAGAATTATGGGCGGAGTAAAACTGGTTTACCTCTTTCTATTGACCGTTCCAAGGTTGTCCTCTATTGCAATCCCTTTTTTCGTGCGCAAGTAGTTATATATGTGGCGTTTGTTTTATCATTGTTTGTTCCTCATCTATTTTCCTTTCAGTGCCCTGGGAAAGCTGTGTTTCGTGACTGTGGAATTACCTAGGGCTTTAATTTTGTCTTTTGTAATTACCTTTAACATTGTGACACCTTAACTCCTTACTATTTAAACTTAACATTGAACAGTTCCATTTTACTACTTACTTATGTGTCTAAAACTGCTGGAGGAGTGGCATTGATCAGATGTCTCCGTGCCGTAGGATCTGGGTCAACTATTTGTTCAGGTCTGTCCGTCCGAATATTTAGGGTAAATGCGGTACTTTATAACAGAATAATTGCTTAACCTTTTATTTCTGTATGAACAGAGGCTGTTTAGTAAATTTGTGATTTGAAAGATGATATTTTGTCAAGTTAAAAGGAATTACTTAGGCTAAGTAGAGTCTCAATAAAACCGAGCCTCCCATTTTCTTATCTGTTGTATGTTCTTTGTTTCCAAAGGCAATCTTTTTTACGTTTATTTTATTGCAAATTCAAGCTCTTGTACCACTACTGAATTTTCTAAATTGTTGACTTCTTGTCTTACTGCCATCAGACGGAAGGAATGCTTTATTCAATTCCGAAAAGCATAGAGATTATACCTTATGATCATGTCAGAAAGTGTGTGAAGCTCTCACTGTTCTACTTGACAATATTTATTTAAGATTTGGTACTAAGCTATTTTGACAAATTGTGGGTATTCCGATTGGTACGAATTGCGCACCGCTTGTGGCTGATTTGTTCTTGTTCTGTTATGAAAGAGACTTCATGGTTTTCTTTCTCAAGAAAAGCAATCTGATTTTTTTGAAGTTTTAATCTCGACGTCTAGATATTTTGACGATTTATTAAATATTGATAATAAGTATTTCGATGGTTTGTGTATGCAGCCTCGCAAACCGCAGTGTTGCATATGAAGACACTCAATCAAACCTAGTCTCCGATTTTCGTGATTTTGAGTGTTCTTTCTTTCCAATCCAATTTTTTTTTACTTTTACTCTACTGTAGCTGGTGTTGTGCCGTGTGATGGCCGTGAAAAGTCTCCCCGTACATCATCATCGTGCAGGTTTGTATTTGATTTCCTTTGGGATCATCAAGCCCATACTGGTTATTTTGAAAATCAAAAACTGCTTAAGCCGGCACTAGTGTGTGTGCGTGTGTGTGTGTGGGGGGGGGGGGGGGGGGGGGTGTGCGTATGCAGCCTCGCAAACTACAGTGTTGCATATGAAGAGACTCAATCAAACCGAGTCTCCAATGTTCGTGGTTTTGTGTGTTCTTTGTTTCCAAAGGCAATCCTTTTTGACTTTTATTTGACTAGTAAAATTTGTCATTCAGAGCCCTCAATTAAATAAAGAGAATTCTTCTGAAACTAAAGCCCGTTTTTGGATTTGCATTTGTCGATTTTAGATGGGTTTATTCCATGCAAAATGTATGATAAACGTGATGATTTGATTTTGATATTGTAAATTTTCCCAACTTGGACGGGGATGTTCCTCGTCAAGCATCCTATTGTGTTTCTACATCGCAACTAATTCGGTTTACCAGAGTGTCTAGTCATCTTATTGACTTAAACATTCGAAATAAATTGTTAACTGCTTAATTTCCAAATTAGGGTTATCAGTACCATACATTCCGCAAAGCCTTTTCTAAATTTTATAGACGTCATTTCGATTTAGTTTCAAAATTCAAAGTTTGCCTTAAATCTCTTCTGCAACAAGGCCTATCAGAACCTGAATTTTATAGTGACTTAGTATATAAATTCAGAAAAAATATATGCTTGCAATGATTTTAGCACTCAATTTCGTAAAATCATTCTTCGATATATAAAGATTGAGTACAATATAAATGTAATACGACAGACTGCATGCATGGTAGTTGACCCAATCACAGTTAATAACTTTGCTTCCCTTTTTTGGTGCAAGCCGGCGGGCCGGGCTTCAGACTCTATGACGGCTCCGGTCTAAAGACTTTTAAGTAAATCGGTTGGTGCCTGATGCTCTGGCTCTAGTCGAACTCATCGGAGTCAAACTATTGGTTTTCTTTTGCCTCAGCATTTCAGTTATTTCTTGCTGTCTTGTCTTTATCGTTGTCTCATCTCTGTACTCGTTAGATTTTTATGTTCTCGGAGATGTTGCACTGACGAGTTAGGAACATTTCACGCGGACTGAACAAAGGTATTGTGTATACCACGGCAGAACTAAGGGCGAGGTTGTCGCCACGTAAAATCGATTGAAGCCCCATCTTCACCCCACTCCCACTCCCCCCCCCCCGCCCCCTCCTCCCCCCCCCCCCCACACACACACACACACACCCGACACACACAGAGTATTTTTACTGATCGTTCCAAGGAGGTGCTTCTGCTGTGGTTTACTATTTCTGTGACTGTATGTCTGCTTTTTTTTTTTTGCATGTATGTCCTGGTGAAATGTTTATTTTGGATAGCCGTTTGACCACTTTAGGTAAGAAACTGTCCTTTTGGCTTTCTGCTTGTTGTGTTTTGATTGTGGTGCCGTTGCTTTAAGTGCGTCCTTCTTTCCCTTTGGTGCTTTGGTGTTTTGGAACGAAAGGTGTTAGGTAATTGTACTGATTCCTGATCATTGCCTTCCTTTCTATTTATACTATTTCCAGACATTCGTAGACAGCCATACAAAAACTGTGTAATAGTGTATATTAGAGTAATATTTGCGTAACACGCCTGGTAATCTCGTAAAGGGTAACCGCTGGTGAGAGCTCAATATCTTTACGCGAACTTCCGGCAATGACTTACGAGATATCCAGATGTCAACAAACGGATAAATTCTCCTGATTTATTAATTTTTAGTAAATTTCACAGACATATTTTGAAAAATCGGACAATGCTATTCACAACAACTTTAATTTCTGTGTCGGAAAAGATAGGAATTTAGCATCTTGCTTATTTCAACGTGGACGTAGGTTGCAGTACGTCTTATTTGATATGTTAAATAAGTATTTCATAAAACAGAAATTGACCCGTGCTACAACACTGAAATCTGGACTGTGTCTGTGGTATGCATGGGTCTGTGATACTCATTTTGAGATGTTCATTTCAGGCAGCTAGTCTTAAATATTATTGGATTAATTAGATTCTAAAAGGCCATCGTTTGCATTTAGCACAGTCTTATCAGGTTCTATTTTGGTTTGATTATACGAGAGATGTTCGAAATGAATTGCTTATTGTCCTCTAGCTCGATATCCACGTGGGGCACGATAAAAACCAATACATACCTATATAGGGCTATTCAATATCTACACAATGGTGTATAAATGTACATGTTAGACTAAGTGTAAGACATAAAATTTGCCTTTTGAATACACGCAGTCATTGACCACTGCAGTAAAAATGGTTGGTAGAAGCGTCGACAAAAAAGATGAAATATGGGATTACATCAAAGCTCGATCAAAACTTGGTTGTTCTTTGAAGAAGCTGATGACTGAAATTTCTACTGCTTTTGGACCTTCTTGTGTGTCTTATGACACAGTTCGGCGGTGGAAAAAGAAATTTGAGTCTGGTGTAGAGTCCATCAAAAATGCACCGAAATCAGGTAGGCCAAAATCTGCATCTCGTAAAGAAATCGTTTCCAAAGTAAAGGAAATCATTGAAGGAGATGCCAGATTTACAGTTCGTGATATTGCACGAAAGGTAGGCATATCACTATTAACGGTTCACCTTATTTTGAAGAAGCATTTGAAAGTCAGAAAGATTTCTGCTAGATGGGTGCCACATCTGTTGACTGACGAGCAAAAGAGGCAACGGGTTAAAGTGGCCAAAAAGCTGCTTCAAATGTTTCCAAAATATGACAAAAAGCAGTTTGCCAATGTCGTCACAGGTGATGAAACCTGGGTCCATTATTTTGAGCCCGTCAGAAAGGTTAGCAATAAGATCTGGGCCACTAAACACAGCAAACGCCCAATAATTGCCAAACGTTCTTTGAGTACAAAGAAGGTTTTGTATGCAATCTTCTTCTCTGGTGAAGGAGTCGCAATAAAAGTGCCAGTGAAAAAGGGCAAAAGCATCACCGGAAAGTACTACAAAGACGTAGTACTGAAGAAACTGAAAAGTATTATCAGAAACGATGCCCTGCCACTGGTTTTAAACATGTCCGTCTTCTACATGACAATGCCCCTGCTCATACCTCCGCAATAGTCACGGCGTTTTTGAAGAAAGAAAAAGTAACTGTTTTGCCTCACCCCCCGTATTCCCCAGACCTTGCCCCATGTGATTTCTTTTTGTTTCCGAAATTGAAAGCATTCCTTGCTGGGCGGAAATACCAGTCCCGACAGGCACTTGGATCTGCCATTCATCAGTACCTTATTACTGTGCCCAAATCAGCGTACCGTGACGCCTTCAAGAAGTGGATACATCGGCTGAAACTTTGCATTTCTAGCCACGGGGAGTATTTCGAGGGCATGAAATGAGTACTTTTGGGCTAACTTGAAATTTGAAGTCTCCAGATAGAAATAAGCAATTCATTTCGAACATCCCTCGTATGTTTTGATTAATATATTATTCAATGATTTTATAAGTGGATAATGACTTTGACCAGTCTGCACAGACTGATCTGGGCGTCTGGTATATGCCTATTAATACACGACAACCTCGAGCTCTTTATAACACTATTACTGGAATCCAAAGCAAAAGCCGTGTTATGTCAACAAACCTCTTGTATCTAAACAAAAACGAAATATAGATTATAGAGAAAAGATGGCCATTGATCAGTCATGGTTATTTTTGTACATAATCTATTCATTATTGGTTTGGATACAACACTTCCAGATTCACCTACAGTCTTACATTTGAAAACCTCTAATAATGGGCTGTTTTATAAAGAGATTCCTGTGTATAAGCGATTTTCATTACGAAAACACGCCTATTCAAACATATAGAACATTTCATCTCCAAAAACTGAAAATTTTCAGATACAAAAAAACTCCGATATTTTTCATATTTCTGCTTAAAACATAGATTGTGGGTACTCGTTAGAACCGCCTCGATGAGGCGGTTCTAACGAGTACCCACAATCTATGTTTTTGAGCAGAAATAAGAAAAAATAACGTATACCCCTGTAAACCCCAGTTTTACTATACAAAAGTGGGGTTTCAGGGGGTCAAAATTATATAGGCATGTTTTCGTGATGATCCGACATGGCCCATTGTATGTAAATCAATTGCGCCTGACTAAAGGTGTCTGGACATAAAGACATATGGCTTTAGTGTTATCAGTCCAGTCTAGCACTATTTACTTGTTTCAAATACCAGCCTAAACTATCAAAGTAAAATAAATGCACCGGGGCGCAGCATTTCCCACAAGATTGCATGTTCTCGCAGTCTATTCAGATTCCTGGAATAGCACTCTGTGGATATCCAAGGATCCAAAGCGTCTTCATGATGACTGTAAAGACTCCAGTCTGGGCGCACAAGCAATCGTGTAGGAAATGCAGTTCCCGTCTTTATTTTATTTGCTCGTTGTCTGAATGATTACTGAATTCAATATTATCGGAAAGACAGGTGTTGAGAAATAAATATTTGCCCAGCAAATCTGCCGGGAATGAAACATGAATTGTTTGAGCCAAATATTTACACAATATTTGAGCCGGGGCTGAGTTTTGAGTGAAATATTTAGAAATATTCAAGCCGGGGCATAGTACAAGAGTGCATGCTCAGCGAAGACTAAAGGTCAGTCTGCGCTGTATAGCGCAGGCTGATCTGAGTCTTTGCTGTCCACCTGAAGACGCTTTGGATCCTTGGTTTGTAACGTGACTAGCTATCACGTGATAGTCACGTGATCACAGCTTTCCGCTAATAGTAAGCCCGTCTATTGGTACATCACATATGCGAGTATGAATTAAACCGGCAGAAAACGAGATGAGGGAAGTTGTATTTATTATAAGAACTGTACAAGATAGGCGCCAGCATCTCAAAAGGTTTCGTTGCCGTAACATTGTGCAGATTTGCTGTACACTGATGGAGACTTTCAAATGAATAAAATTTTTCATTTTTCTAAGCCCGTGATTGACATCCACGTGACTTTTCAGCGACAGCCATATCGATAGCCATGCAATCACCGCGTAATGCATGCTATTCCAGAATTCCGTCAACCTTGACTTATATTTTATAAACTGTTCAGGGCGTTAGATAAGCAGAGTGCTTAGCCGTGCTGTCTTTCTTAATCGTCAAGAAATGTGATGTACTGTGATTCATTAAAAAAATCTCGCTAAGACAATTTTAATGATGTTCAAGAAGATGCCTTCTTGCGAAGGAAATAGTAATAAGCTTCAATATTTCATCTTTAAATCATTTATTTGATCTTGGGTTCTGACAATCAGTAAGGCGTAGAGGCCGATGCGTTCGACTTTAACATTCTACGAAAAATCGCAAACCACAAAACTATTTATCTGATACCCTTGGCAGCGTATTTGTTCCTTTCAGAGAAGATCCCGAAAAAAAGCAAAACTATTTGACAGTTGCCTCCCTTGAAAGTTTATTCATTATCATTGATGAAAATACATTCTAAAAGAAATTATCTTTGATGAACACAGTCACAAGACCGAAAACAGCCAAAGTGTCAAGTCCTCTACCCCAGACTAGCTAGTTTCGGCCACTTTAGGCCTTGCCAATGGTCCTCATATAAATACGGCGGGCACATGACGTTTGTATACAACTTCGCATCAGTGTCAATGCAACCTCATGACGTTGCATAGACGATGATGTGACGTTGTCTCAACGTTTCGTGCCGGCTGAGAATTTTCAAAATTTTCCGGAGTGGGCTAGAATAGGTGCCTTTTACCATGCATGGGACACTGACAATGAAAAACAGCATAATGTGAAAATTAAAAACGATCATTTATTCCGACAGATAACATTTTGTCTTAGAAACAATTCATAATATGATACAATATTGGAATTAGCCGAGTTGCTTGAAATCCACCCGTACACTAGAAACATTGTCCGTAGGTTTTACATCAAAGTAACTGGCAATCAGCTGCCAGTGTCCATACCGTTATTTTAACTTGCGCCCATATAACTTCTGAAGGATTTATTTCTTAGGATTGGGCAAGGGTGGAGGCCTTACTATACGATATGGTAGCCCATTACCCTGCCTGCTACATGTCAATTACTGCGAAACGATTTCCTAAAATTATCTACTTGCGCTAGTACTACAGAAATAACGGTGCATGCGCTGGCCAAGTATTTTACTCGGGAAGGCTATGTTTCGTGATTGTGGCATTACCTGGACATCTTCATTTATATTTTTATATCATAGTCAAAATAGTGGAGTCCCCTTATATATATATATATATATATATATATATATATATATATATATATATATATATATATATATATATATATATATATATATATATATATAGGGAGAAATATGAAATACCACTGGGCTGAGTGAGATTCGAACCCACGCCGTCTACGACAACAGCGCCTAGACCTTCAGAGTCAGGAGACATAACCACTGTACCACTATGCTTGTTAAAAACAAGTTTCATGGAACCGTATTATGCTTGATTCTCTAAAAATGACCCGTCGACTAGGGTATAATTTTGGTGCGCTAGCGCACTCATTATATACAAGGAACTCTCTGGATCCACAGGATACTGAAGCTTGGATAATATTATTATAATTGAAGATTTAAACGAACTTCAACAAAGAATTCTGGCCCAGGATCATTACTGATGCAAGTACTTCAGAAAAACGTGTATAGGGAGAAAAATGAAATACCACTGGGCTGAGTGAGATTCGAACCTACGCCGGCTATCAATATCAATCTGTGCATCCTTGGAGTCTGATAAGTCGACATTTGTCCGCCTGGCGAAACTTTGGCTGCTTGGCTAATAAAAGAGAATCGAACGTCGAGTCTGATAGCGGGGACCCGACTCTTCGCTGAATACACATGCCCGACAGAACATCTTTTAGTTTGTACTTTCTGGTCATTTGTGATCGATGAGCCTATTCCGGAATTTTCGAAAAACATATACATGAAAGCCACTGATCAGGCCTGATTGACCGAAATTACATGTAGCCAGTCTGGTCTAGAAATCCTGAAGATTTGAGAGTTAATTTCATTTAACTATGTGAGTCATGTTGCTCTCAAGGGTAATTTCTCCTTGAAGCATGCATTCGTCGATATATTGATTCTGTTCGCAGGCAGGAACAACCTGATCGGACTGTGCGAATACGCAGACCGATATGAGTCTTCTTTTCCCGCATAGTCAATGAAAACCCTTTTCTGAGTGTGCCAAATTCGTTTTACTGCCATGACAGCGCATGTAATAGATCAAATAGATGACGAACAAATGTTTGTATTCTAAGCCTTATTTGTGTTCATCCAATGACAAAATTATGCATATGAGATAATTGAACCGCAACGGCTGGTAACGTACTTTCGTACAAGTGCGTCCAGCAAAGACTTAGATCATCATGCGCATCCGCGTAGCCTATCAAAGTCTTCGCTATCCGCCGGAAGAAAACTTGGATCCATTGCTTTCCAATGAGTGCCTACCGAAGACTGATCAGACTGCGCGTATAGCCAGTTCGTTCACTGGAAGCACATGTCCGAATGTACATTTTCTCACATTGCGATTCGAGTTGCTTGAGAGTTGCATCGATATGATCACGTCGCTAAGTTGCTATTTTCTCATTCTTTTTATGCAAGTGCGCCTTTCCCGCTTTTATGGGCCACAAAGTTTGGAACAAACATGAGACATGCCTTCGACGATAATACAAACCAGCCTAGACAACATATGCTGGGCAAAGTTTACAGAAACTAGCTAGTCTGGCCCAGAAAACTTGACATGTCAGCTATTTTCCGTTTTGTGAGTGTGTTCATTGCTCTCAAGTGTCATTCCTTGTAGAATCTCTTCAGTGTGATATTTGGTTCTGATTGTAATATCTAATCGGTTCTGCACTGTTTGCTCACATTCACTCACATGTCTCGCAGTTTATCGCCTCTGATTATCGCCTCGGCTTGTGACTGCTGTTTGAAACTTGAGACTGTTCAATCGTGCATATTCAATAGATAATTGACAGTATAAGGAAAGAACGTTACCAGCGGAAACTCGGAAACATCACGTAAACGTTGCCTTGAAATGTCTGCAGCATTTGTTTACTTGCTAATACATATTTCTGTAGTACTTTATATACCTAACATTGAATCATTCAAATCAAACATCATTATCATGGGTGAAGATGTTTTATTTTTATACTTATTCACGAAAAGTAGATTTTAACGACTGTTAAATATTTGTAGAGCGTGTATATGAGGTATTGGATGTTTATAAACGATGAATACATTACGAAAACACGCCTATTCAAATATATTGAAAATTTCACAACCTAAACCTGAAAGTTTTTTTTTTTTTTATAAAAATTCCGATGTTTTACATATTTCTGCTCAAAACATAGATTGTGGGTACTCGTTAGAACCGCCTCGCCGATGCGGTTCTAACGAGTACCCACAAATATATGTTTTGAGCAGAAAGAAGAAAAATGATGTATACCCCTGTAAACCCCAGTTTATATAAAAGTGGGGTTGAAGGGGGTCAAAATTATATCGGTATGTTTTCGTGATGATAGTAATGACTGCTTATGAGCCGCAACGTAAGAAACGGTACCTTTTGACCGGTGCATATGCGTAGTCTATACAGATTCAACATTGTCCGCATGAAGAAATTTTGCATTCTTGGCTATCCAAAATGCGCCAAGTAACGATTTTGACCAGACTGCGCGGTTGAGTAGGCCGATTTGAGTCTTTGTTGTGCACATGTTTCAAAGTACGTTTATCCTTTTTTACATAATAGCTGAGCGACTGGCATGAAATTTTATATGAATCAATTATTCTGAGCTGTTGTTGGTGCATATTAAATTATTATTTAAACGTTAATAATAATTGCACATTAATTACCAGGGCTCTTAAAACATTAGTCTCCTGTTACTTATCAGTATATATTCTATGAATATACGTAGGTATTCAGCAGTTTAACCAACCTAAGCATTCCTCGTCATTTCAGGCCTCGCTGACATTCATTTTGATATGTACTGGAGAAAGAAGTGGGTGGGGTATGGCAATGTGAGAAAGTCATTTTTTTCTTATTCCTCCATGAAAACATATGTTGTTGGTATTCATTAGAAGCGCTTCACCGAGTAATTTAGTGCCTCACTGGGACGCTTCAAATGAGTATCTGCAAGTTGCAACATATGTTTTCATGGAAAATAATAGGAAAAATATTAAGACTTTTGGATTGCAAAAAAGCATCTTCACAAGAGCTATATTGTATTGATATTTTTCTGCTTTCTCCACAAAAATTTATTTTGTGGGAATTCATTAGAAGGCACTTCTGATGAGTACCCACAAAATTTTCGAAAAAAAAAAAAAAAAAAAAAAAAAGAAAAAATCTGAATAGCCATTTTATCTACAGCTCTGGTCTGAGCTTTTATAACAAAACACTTGCCAAGTCAGTACAGTTGAAATTATTCTTTTTCTTATTTCTCCTGAAATGCAAAAAAAAAACTGGGGGATCTAATTAAAATCATCTGGCAGATCATTCTCCTCCTCCCCTGCTTTAAAGCTTAATACTTAAATGACCATTTGCATTACTTAACTCTTGAAGCACCAATCATAAGTGTAGCATACAAACTTTTAATTGTCTGAGACAAAATAAAGCTTGACATTTCATGTGAATTAGACATTTCATGTGAATTGGGGATAAAGCAGTCATTCAACTTACTTTGAAGTTCTTCGTATACATTAAATTTACATTCTACAGGATCCGGCAAACGTTTCTCCAGTCAAGATAGTTCTTGGCCTCCATAAAGTATTACAGCATCCTTCTTATCCTGCGGATTTGAGATTTTGAAATAGTAGAAATCTCTTTCAATGTCTTCTTACCAGTTCTCCCATTCTTTCCCTGACGAAAGCTGGTCTTAAGATGGTCTAAATGGCAGTGTCCTTAGATTTCTAGGATCAGTTATAATCGTCACCGTTTCATTTTCTGACATTTCCAACCCGTATCTGGTCATTAATGTGTCTCTTTAGTTCAACAGGGTCGTCTAGTTCCCTATTCCCTTGTTCCTGGCGTTCAAAATGCTCATCTTACCCCTGAATTTCTTGCTTCCGACCGTCTCCCGCTGTCCTGTCTATCATCGATGCCAGTGTAACGACTGATTGGGATTCACGTTGATTTTGCTAATGAAAAATAATGAGAAAAATTGAATTATCGCGTACAAAAGTACATTTTATTCAAGAGAGTGCAAAATGTTATCATTGGGGGCTATTTAATTATATTTAGTGGAAAGCACCATTAACACCGCGTCCAACCGTAACGCCGGATAACCGGTCGTAACGCCGGATTTTCGGTCAAATAACGCCGGATTACGGTAATTTTTCGTAGGATTCGCCACCATTTTAAGAACCGCGTTTGACGGTGGGTAGAAAAAATCATTTATTCAAAATGTTAGGATAGGCTGATCGAACATGAAAAGCAGCCTATCTAAATCTACATGCATTCTTCTAACTGCTAAATCTTCAACTCATATATATACTTTACTGAAATTGTCAAACACTCACAGAAAATTGTTGTGCGGGTTCGGCCATACGATAAGAAAGCATTCTTACCAGAAGTGTTCGTACTCTTTTCATTTTCTTTAAATTCATGACCAACTGATGGATGAAAATGCATTTAAAATGACATTCTATCATAAACTGGCCGTTGCTGAGATTTTTGTTTTACCGAGAAAACAGAGATTGAGGTACAATCCACGAAATTTAAGGTAACGCCGGATAAAACGGTATCTTCTTGATCTACAACTGGCCAGTATTCTTGCAGACAAACACACTTGAAAAGGTAAAACTTTACCTACACAGTCCAATAGCAAGTAACAGATGCCATAAATTGTCTTAGTTTTTGTTTTGTATATCAAGTATCTAAATGTATCGATCACATACAAGCTAAAGCACCTCTGTTGTTTGAAAAATATTTAAAACTATGTAACTTTAATCAACAGTTTTGATGTATTTACCATTTGTTGCGGCGGTCAGTTGACATAAAGTGTACAAGGCCGTGGCCTAATGTTTACGTATATACTTTATTGTGTGACTTGTTTCATGTCTCTTATTTCACAGCTGCTCTTCAATGCTACATACCATGTGCAAATAAACAGACGTCATCACATGTCACCGACTTCCGCCTCAATCTACATTATATATTTTCTTCTAGTGTGATTGCCATGATGTTGTGAAACTGTTTTTTTTTTTGAGAAATTTACCGATATTAATGAAAGACGACAGCAAACACACTTGAACCATTGCCTTGCCATTTTGTTATGTTGACTAATAAGCTGGCCATTTTTTTTTTTTTGTCGCGAAAAATGCTGCATTGCACATAAAAAAAAAAAAAAAAAAAAAGAAACGCGAAAATAATTTTTCTGCCTTGTCGATTACATCTACAACTACATTAATTAGGAAAACAAAAATAATATTAATTACAATTGTAAGTATTGCAAATTGTAATACTAGAAAAAAATCATTTTGGCAATTACATGGATGTTTTTGCGTATTGTTTCCCGAATATCAATTATGACACCAGTGACGAACAGGTAAACAACCCCTTGTATCCAAGCATATGTTCATAGTGATCTATAGTGTTCCCTAACATATACTGGGTGCGTCCTGAAAGACCAACCACAAAGTAAGTGTACACCCTTGCCTTTCAACTACAATAACCACTAGACAGCCTTAAAAGTTCAGCTACAAAAGCTATGGAGCACCCTGACAATTTTGCACAAAGGCAACTGAACTACAGAAGCAAGGATGCACCTCAGTGACAACCACAGTGGTTCGCAAGGCCATCGCAAGGACGAAGCAATATCGAAGCTCTTGCCACATACGAGGCAGTTACTGGGATTCTGATCCATACTCGAAAATATGTTTGAACATAATGTAAATAATGTTATATCTCCGCTGCGTTTAGAAGTGCAAGTTATCTGCAACTGTTTTGCCCATGACCCCTACTCCTGTTGGCGCCCGTTACTAGGTACACGGGTTTAGGGCAAAACGTTCGCTGTCACATTGCACTACTGAACACAGCCCAGCTCTCATAATTATAAAAACAGCTGACCAATAGCTTCTATCGAACCCATTCTCTATGAAGCCGCAGTTACATAGAAATAGTTCTGTTGATCCTAACGCATCCCAGTCAAAGGACTAAGGCATCCAAAGCACTGACGATCTAAATATCTCTAGGAAATCCGGAAAGTTGAGAGAAAATTCAAGTGTTTTATATAGTATATGCGAATATAATTATGAGACCATAATTCCACAAATTCTGAAGAATCTTCTGCAATGTATGCGTTTAAGAATTACACCTGAACCAAGTGTAAAAGTTCACCAGCTGTAAACAGAATTTTAAAAATGAATCACCTGGTGATTAATGCTTGTGACCACTAAGGCTGTAGAATTAGTGTGGTCCCTATTTTATGCTGTCATATGGGTTATATTGCAACGCATTACATATGATTGCTGCACGCCCGTGAACCTTCCCGTCTACTCTTTATAGTGCAAACGTTCTTAGCGTTTTGGGATTTGAATCAAGTGCATGGACTCATAGTTACAACCCCGGCATAACATAAACCTTGTGGGTACAAAAGACAAGCAGAGCAAACTGATGACTATTTAAAGCGAGGCAATCGCATTTTTATGTTTAATTGCAGCATTGTTCTGTTGGAAGTAACTTGAAATCTATGTGTGAATTTTCTATTGACCAGTAGTCTATGTATGCAAGGTTTAAACATAGAACATAAATCATTTAATTCTAAAGAAGAATTCAAGTTTGAATGTAAAGTTCGTAGTGGAGGAGGTTATAAGCTAGTCCAAGTCTTGTACGTTAGTCCTAAGGTTACGGTAACGGTTTATACTGGCAGTCACGTAACATACCTCAGAACGAAAATAGAACGAGCAATAATATTAAAAGTCAACACCAATCCTGCAAATACGAGGGTCAGTCAAAAATAACTAATCACTGCCTTATAACTATTTAATTGTATTATAAACACCTTATTTGTCTATAACCCCTGAATGGCAGAATTCCGTCTCCTTGGCTACGCTTCGATGCCGATTTCTAAGCAACCAAAGTTGATCCATCGGACCTCCCCGTTCACGGTTCACTCTAGTTCATCCAAACTGCCGTAGCGTATTTCCCGTTGTAGTTCCTTCAGTTTTGGAAACAAATCGAATTCGGGGGTTGGGGTGGGGGAGTGTAGGGGTTCAGTTCGGGAAAGTAGGGCGGTGGGGGTGATCGAGAACTTCCGAATGATATGTCTCCAGTAGCTCATTGACAACATTTGCTCTATGGGGTCACCGTCAAAGCCTGCCATCCATAAACAAACAAACGAACTGCGTGCACATCGCCAACACAACAACTGTGCAATATCACTTCGAAACCATTATCGTATAAACTGATGATAAACGGACACGAGGGCTTGAGGTTATATATGGAGAGAGATGTGGATGCATCAGGTAGTCATGTTATGACATGTTATACACAGGGACCTCAAATACAGAAATAATGAATAGCTTTACTCACCAGATGTAGACGTACACTGGACTTATTCTGGAAAAAAAAGATAACACAGAGTAACTGTAATAGCTGCACCTGCATCCTGCCACAATAGAGATTTTAATATGCAAATGCAATGTACAGATGAATCGGGCTTTTAACACATTATCGACTCCTCCGAAGTACATGCGCCCCGCAAAGAAATTTTAGTATAACAGATTAAAAAGATTAAAACTACAAAAACTATCTCCATTTATTGAATACATTACTCCCTGGTATGTAATTATGCCTTTCCATTCAATGATAACCATTCCTAAGGCTTCTTACAATAAAAGAGGAAAATGTAATAGAATCAAACTGAGGCAAGATAATTAAGAAAAACATGAGGTAAACGATATGATCACCCCATTTTCTAAAGGAATCAAGAGGGAGTCTGCAAAGTACTTGAACAAGTTATTACTTTAACGATTACTTTCAACTCTTCTTTGCACACTCTAATCGTAGCATCTTTTTGAATTAATGCTCTCAAGCGTGTTTGTCTGCAAGAATACTGGATCAAAGCTGTGGATAGATCTATATACTTTTTGAAGTATACAGAGGTGGTTGATCTTGTATGTGAGCGATACATTCAAATACTTCATATAATAAAACTATGATAATTTATAGTGTCAATTAATTGTTATTGGACTGTGTAGGTAAAGTTTTACCTTAAAGTTTTCAAGTGTGTTTGCAGGAATATTAGCCAGTTTTTGATCAAGACGATACCGTTTTATCCGGCGTTACCTTAGATTTCGTGGATTGTACCTCGGTCTTTGTTTTCTCGGTAAAAAAATCTCAGCGACGGCCAGTTTATGGTCTAAGCTTGTTTTCAAGTGCATTTTCATCCACCAATTGGTCATGAATTTTAATAAATTGAAAAAAGTACGAGGCCTTCTTGTAAAAGTGCTTTTTTATCGTATGGCCGCCGAACCTGTACAACAGCTTTCTGTTTGAGTGTTTGACAATTTCAGCAAAGTATATGTATCAACTCAACATTTGGCAGTTAGAGAAAGGTATGTACATCCTGATAGGCTGCTTTTCATGTTCGATCAGCCTATCCTAATATTTTAAATAAATAAGTTTTCTACCCACCGTCAAACGCGGCTCTTAAAATGGCGGCGAATCCTACGAAAAATACCGTAGTCCCGCGTTATTTGACCGAAAATCCGGCGTTACGACCGTTTATCCGGCGTTAGAGTTGGATGCGGTGATTAAAGTCAGTAATAGCTCAGTTTTAATATTGATTTTTTTCAGCATCGTTTGTGTGCCCTGGTCTGAAACAGAGATCATGTAAGCTTCTGCATCCAAGTCAATGTGTGTGCGTGCGTGCGTGTGTGTGTATGCGTGGGTGTGATTTAAAGAGCTTAAAGATTTGAGGTACGTTATAGAAGCATGCGCCACCGTCTTAAATTAATTTGGCTGTTATTACCAGTAACAAGCATACATTATTATTATTATTATTTGAAATCTAAAGAATAAAGTCAACAAAATAAAAAGTTGTCATAAGAAGTCTATTTGCATACAATTTGTCTTTTGAAGCCATAAAATATGCCTTTATCTTGCTTTAATGAACTAAGTATCAGATGACACTCCGAATTGTAAAGATATTAAATTTTACGGAAATGACATTTGCATATTAATGTTTTATTATAAAGAAATTTGTTTTGACATTTTGATTAAATTCTTTTAGATGTGGGGGTTTAGATAAAATTACTAATATTCCTGGCAATAATCTGTCTCTGACAGGCTTTTAATTCATTGAAAATGACAAATTGTCTAACAATTCATGCCATTATATTATGCATATTCTACAGGGAAACCTTTCAATTATAAATTTCAGTATAGTATCTGCACGCGTCAGAAACAGACCGCGTCTCTTTCAAGCTAAGGGGAATGCATACACATTTTGGAGAGGTTAACTTAGTCATATATATTTTTCCTTCATGTCTGAAAAAGGAGTCTACGCTAAGTGGTAAGAATCTGTTCCTCTGTCCAGATTCTTTCCTTTTAGATTAGACCCATTCATCACGAAAACATACCTAGTATATAATTTTGACCTCCTTATACCACACTTTTATACAGTAAAGCTGGGGTTTACAGGGGTATACATTATTTTTCTTATTTTTGTTCAAAAACATAGATTGTGGGTACTCTTTAGAATCGCCTCAGCGAGGCGGTTCTAACGAGTACCCACAATCTATGTTTTAAGCAGAAATATGAAAGAAATATCAGAATTTTATCTGAAAACTTTCACTTTTTGGTGTTGAAATTTTTAATATATTTGAATAGGCATTTTTTCGTGATGTTTAGAAGGGGATTGTACTGTCAGTCTTTGTTGGATTGCTCTTCCTCTGGGTGCCGTTGATAAGGTATGTTCTCTCAGTATGACTCTTCTTGGACATCTATACTGTTTCCGGTATGAAGGAAAGCACACTTCAAGCACAAAAGTGATTGCTTGTAAAAATGGAGTAAAATATTCCAAGTGTATCCAGTTCCCCAAAGTTGTTGAGTTTTTCCCTCACATACCGTAATAATTTTCCCTAAATATTCGGTTTGAATATGCGTAGGAAAACAGGTCGGAGCAGGTTTACAGTCAGTATATCCGTACTTGAAATACATCCGTACTTGAATTGCATGTAGTACTTTGTTTCTGATATGGGTTTAACCGACGCCATTTTCCTAATTGTGATTTTAATTGACAGATTCTATCTGTCATTTCTAGCTGACATAGATGTTTTCAAGCGCTTTCCGGCTTGCACTACCATACTGAATATTGATATATGTTTCCGCAATTAAATGTAGCCCGACCTATTTTCAGTTTCTGACGCAATTTCACTCAAATTATGTTATTTGATATTTTTTGAACATTTTCTCATGCATATTTGTATTCATGTATTGGTTCATGTTTAAAAATTCTATAAATGATCAGATGACACGTGCCTTTTTAAAAGATGCAAAAGAAATATCCATGAAGCTGAACAAGTATGCTATAAATGAATAAAGCTATTAATATCTTTATAGCATCGTACAAATTTTTAATTCAGACGACATTCAGAATTTTCCCTTATTTTGCAGAGAAAATCAGACTAAGCAGTTCATATGAATCATCTGCCAGCGGATGAATCGCATAACATTTGCTGATAAAATATAAGAAAAAATGAAATATACATCTGCTACAGTCGTAATATGGAGTTTAAGGGTTAACATATCAACACACTTGTATATCAATACGCCTGCGCTTGACTAAAGACGTGGAGCAAGAAACTAAACCGTGGGCTACTGTAACCAACAATATAAACACTGTCTAATCAGTTACTCTGTCCAAATTTAATATAGATTCTGAAGACTTTTTATGCTTGATAATCAAAAAAAAAAAAAAAAAGAACTGTGCTCATAATCATGCTGCAGTGTTTTTGCTCATAATCATGCTGCAGTGTTTTTGTTTTTTTGTTGTTTTTTTTTGTTTTTTTGTTTTTTTTTTTTTTTCGATATTAGATCAGTGCGTAAGATCTGTAAGGTCGATCTGCGCAGTTTGTTGTTAGCTATTAATAGAAAAGGCGCTGCATCATGGCCCGCGTGTCAAAACTTAACCTGGATTAATTCAGCAGATATTTTTCCCGTAAAACATAATTTGACATTTCATGCAAATTGTCTCAAGAGAGGAATCAATTTGCATGAAATGTCAAATGCTGTCTCCCGGGGAAAATAACAATAATTACAAGATGTTTTTCTCGCTGTTGTTGATTTGCTTAACATAAAATGTCTTAGCTGCGGCATTTTAATAAAAGGATGCTTGGGTTTAAATTGGAACCATAATTGTCAGAAAAAAGAAAAGTGTTGAAAATCTATATTGCTTTCTGCAACGCAACTCTAACAACTCAAGATACTCTGGTTATTTCTCCTCATTGAACGCTCGATTGTGAAAGTGAAAGTAGACAACAAGTTGGCTTCTTTAAACAGAACCTGCATCTTGTTTTAAATTTGCAGATTTGCACAGCAAATTAAATGGCGTCATTTGCAGCCGCTTCTAAAGTACAAGTGTTAAGTTATTGCAGAAAATTTATCACAATTTTAGCTCTATATTGCATGTGATAACTGGCTTTTTGCACATGTGGCAATGTGTTTAAAGGCTTGAGGACATCAAGCTAGTGCGACCATCTCTAATAACGCTGATAGCTGAATTAAAATTATAATAAGTTGAGTGTTTCTCTTGCATGTGACACGCCTACTGGTCCTCCTCTATATGCCTACCAAATATTATTAAAATATCTCAAAGGGTATCAAAGTTGTAGAGCGCATAAGGATGCATCTACGGATGAACAGATAGACGGCCGTATGCCATGCTGATTGCTATATCCACCCGCCGGAACCTATCGATCGGGGGATGAAAGGTGATATTTCTTTCTATATAAGCTGTTCCTTTTTGGAAGAAAAACATATAAGAATTAACTTTCGTTGAGAAATCATTTGTTCTGCCTTGAAAGCAAAAATATAAAAAGTGAATCTGAAATAGATATCTAAAAAAAAAAACGACAGGTGTTTATAAGACTTGTCTATGGGTATGCATGCTTTACACTTCTCACCTGGATGAGACTATAATCAACAAATTAACTGTTTGTGAGATAATTTGAAAATGGATTATCCTGTTCGCCAGTATGATTACTATCTTGGATTCATGATCAGAATCACTTCAGTAATTCTACTTCTACTAATGGCAGTGCTGCCTACAACATAGTGGCCGTCTTGAAAATCTATTTTTGATACCTCATCTGTAAGCAGCGAGGGTCTGAAAGTCAGTGAGTGACGTGTTTGGTCTAATCTGGGCACATACTGTTTGCTCAGGATGTTAGTAGGATTGTTTACGGTAGTTAGTGCTTTTGATCTGCTCTGCAATGTTAGTGTTATCATTCCTTAAATAGAAAGCAATCTGATCTAGAGCAGGGTCTAACATGTTTTTTCAGACTTTTTTGTTCGAGTATTTACGATAATTTCGGTAAGACGCCCTTTATGATAACGGTCAACCGAAAAATACCCATCAAGCCGGAACTTAGACGCGAACTCTCCACCACAAAAAAGGAGTGAAAACTACAGAGCAGCAAAATTTCCAACCACGATACTGCAAGGTAGCAAACTCTGTGACAACTGCTCAAATTATTTACTTAACTCCCCCTATCAGAGGTAACTCCCCCTATCAGAAGTGCGGATTTGTAGCACATCTGTAAATGCTCATTGGAAAGGCTTTTGAAAAGCTTCAGATGGCTTAATATATTCCAAGCTATTTGCAAAAGCTAATGCTTATTATCTGGGCTGGGTTCATTTCAGCTAATTCAGGCTAATTTATTGTACACAGCGCAGCGATGGTCGGATTGTCAGTTTTGGACTGGTTTACGTCCTTTTCTAAAGCAGAGGATGAATGCTATTTTGTAAGTTATGGGAAATTGTCTTAAGTCTCGCATGTCTGATAAAATTGAGCTATATTTCTGTTTGTAATCGTGATATATATGCGCATGTAAGTTCAGCAAGTGTAAGCAATGCTTGCATTTCAATCTTTATGGTAATAATAATTCAGAATATGCATTTGGAAATTGCAGTGCGGAAATTCTCAGACAATGATTACAGAAAGAAAAAAAACATGCACTCGGCAAACACCGTAAATGCGGTCGAAAATTACTCGGCAAAATCCGTAAATACGGCCGGAAATGGCTGGATCAACTGGCAGGCTGTCTGCAAAATCGATAAGAGAGGGAAATGCCGGAGACGAAATGGCAAACTATTTGCGATTTCTATTCATATCTTTCCTGTTAAATATCTCAGAAACTCATAAAATTGTAGCTACATTTGAAACTGCAAATTACAGAAACTGCATTTACGTTTATCATCCAATATAATTTACTAATGCATAATTCTGAAAAATTATCCCTTTTGACTTAACATATTTCTTTTCAAAAGTACTAATTTTGTCCATTTTACTTATTTATATGATTTTTAAAACGTAAACATCTTGAGATAAAGTATTTCGTTTGAAACTTCAAAAATCGAATGGAACTTCATAGCACTAAATATAAACATCTGCAAGTATTTCATATCTGAATTTGTAGTACTACATTTTTAAAGATATTTGAAACCTTTTTATCGGACGGGTTTTCAAAAAAGCATTCCTTTGAAATAGCGTCGTCCGGCAGGTTTACCTCTTGGTTAATCTTTCTGATAAACGCGTCCATAATGCCGTTAGGTGTTTTTCTTGTAAAAGTCGTATACAAATTAAGATTTTTTATGAATTTCTGATAGATTCTGTCATTTCAGTGCCTTGGCGCTTTGATTAGTAAAGCCACCACATCATTATGTATAGGGAATCATTTGATACGGCCAAATGTGGTATACTGGTCCTGTTTGTGTTTTACTTGTGTTCTGGCTTCAGGTCGCCATTGAGCCCGTTGCTTTGTTTCATCACCGTGTTTTAATTAAATGTGTTTCACTGTAATGCTTCACAGATTCTGTAGAGGACCCCTGTGCGGACCGAACATATGTTAGTCATTTGTAGCTACATCAGAATTAAGGGTGAGGTTTCGAGCGAGTAAAACTGCTTTAAGCTACTCAAAGTTTTCCTACTGACCGTTCCATGGCGGTTCCTCTGTTGTAGTTCTACTTTGTTTGTGCGTGGGTGGTTTCATACATGGCGTTTGTTTTAGGATTATTTAATCTTCGTTCCTCTGTTGTAGTTCTACTTTGTTTGTGCGTGGGTGGTTTCATACATGGCGTTTGTTTTAGGATTATTTAATCTTCGTTCCTCTATTGTAGTTCTACTTTGTTTGTGCGTTGGTGGTTTCATATGTTGATTTGTTTTAGGATTATTTAATATTCGTTTCTTATTCTTTTTTTGCCTCTGGAAGGTTGTGCTTCATGATTGTGGCCTTTTCTGGGTATCTCAAATTATACTTTCTATAATATGGCATTACAGCAAAAAGTAACAACAATTTGCATTGCTGTACAAATATCTGTTGGTATGGCAAAAGTCTGCCATCATTGTCCAAACCTCTGCCGAGAAATCATAACTCTCGAAGCACTTAGTGCATTTCAGTAAATGCATTTCAGAAAAGTGTAGGGACAGAAAAAATCGTGCAATCTGTGTCATAAATTCTTATACGGCTTATACGCTTTCAGCTGTTTTGTTTTAGCAACATTACTTAGGCCGCAACATGCGGAAACGTGTCTTCGGGCATATGCGGACAGCGAAGGCCACGATCAGCCTGCGTATTCGCTGTCCACTTACAGAATCATTTGACCCTATAGAATGTATCAGTGAAGAGCAAATACCAGATGAGACTTTGCACGTGCGTTAGTGAATCTGAATCTGTGAATTTTGCGAACATTCGAAGACGCAGTTTCGCTTGACGTGGCCCACTTGTAGATACCAAATCAAGAAACTGTAATTACAAGATACATCAAGACTAATCCCCGGATTCAGATTCAGATTCAGAGATTAGTGGTGTCCATAATGTAAAAATTAATGTAAAAATCATACTTGGATGACGTTCATGTCAGTCGTACAGTTTCTTTCATCAAAATTGCTTAACGATAATCTTGGTTAAAACCAGACATTCTGCATTCTGAATTTCCTAAGGGGAACTGGTACACTTCCAAGGCAATAACTGTTAAATTTGCTTTTATTTTCCTCCTAAAACAGGTATACTATAAAAGGAAAGGGGAGCAAATTCCTTCCTATAACAGCAAAACGGGCACATGACGTTTATTCAACGTCGTATTAACGTCGATGCAATGGCATGACGTTGCATTGACGCTAATCCGACGTTGTATAAACGTCATGTGCCCACATGACGTTGAATCGACGTTAATGTGACGTTGTTTTAACGGCATGAGCCCGCTGGGAGTACACCACTTTTCAGGAGCCTAGTGTGCAGAAGAGCTTATAGGAAGTGACAAAAGTTGTAAACATCTACCAAGTGAATAATACTACCTCAAGATTCGAATCGTGTAATGTATGAAGCGTTCAAACAAGAGAGTGACAGTGGTGCCATTATAGGAGTGATTTTAGCTGCAACGTCAGAAAACGTACGTTCGAACTAATGCGTCCAGCAAAAATTCAGATCAGTCTGCGCCTTCGCTCGATGCATCAAGGATAACCATGGATGCAAAGTTTCTTCATGCGGACAACGAAGACTCTGATCAGACTGCGCGGATGGGAAGGCTGGTTTGAGTCTTCGTTGGGCGCACATGTCAGAAGGTAAGTTTTCCCACATTGCAGCTTTCTTTTTATTTATTTATTATTTCTATTTATTTACTTCTTTATTTATTTATTCTGCTCTTTTTTTATGTTTGTTTTTATATTATTTTTACCATTATTATTAATATGAAAATAGGCTTAGCCTAAATGCGAACACAGCACAGACCTATATCTGCACTCTTCAAAAGCCCTTCATAGCATCATTAAAAAATGAATATCAGTATATACAAATATTATGTGAATCAATAATAAATAATAAAAATAATCAACAAAATCTGTTCGTGACACTTATTGACATTCGTTTGGTCACTTCGTGACGCTTATTAGTGAGACCAATAATCAAGTCCTCCAACTTCCGGTGCAACTTCCGGGAAGAAAAAACGGAAGAAAATTGGTCAGAGCGATTACTGCTGAAAGTATATATCGTTGTATGTGATCATATTCTCTACCGTAGAGCTCACTTCGTTCGCGACGCGAGTTGTGCTCGCTTTAAGTGTGTGTGTGTGTGTGTGTGTGTGTGTGTGTGTGTGTGTGTGTGTTTTCATTGGCGAATCACGCAAACTGAAGAAAGTCTGATTCGCCGGCGTTACACAGCAATTACACTGTCATACATTTCACAAGAAAACAATTGTTTGTACTTCGATCTCGGTCATGCTTACATTGAAAACTTGAGTAAAATAATTTATTTTAAAAATATAGCTACGCAAAGAAAATAGTCTCAAGATTCCTCGTCAGTAGTTTCCTTGACGTGTAAATGCCGTTTTAAATTTGCTCTAAAACAATCAAACAGCGCTAAATTAATGTAAACCTGTTTAGTTGGAATTATATACGTACAGCGAATGCCCAGACTAGCATGCGCATTTGAGGAGTCTGACCAGTGCCTTTGTTGCCCGTATGCAAACATAAAATGTACTGCAAAGTATATCGGCGAACATAGAAGACTTTCTGATTGTGCTGATACGCATGCTAATATTGGCTTTCGCTGTTTGAATTTGACTGAACTAACTTCAATTTCAGGCTCATGATGATTTTTTAAGTATTTATTTAAAATTCAGACAAACACCGAATGTCACCACTTTATATACCAAAAAAGGTGGAATCGGGATAGGGGTCAGAAAGTATGAGGAATAATAAAATTGTAAAAGATTGCCTTTGAAAACAAAATCAGTATCTTCGTATGCAGCAATGTATTTCGCGAGACTCATCACGAAAACATGCCTATATATAATTTTGACCCCCTGAAACCCCACTTTTATAAAGTAAACTGGGGTTTATAGGGGTATACAGTATTTTTAATATTTTTGCTCAAAAACATAGATTGCGGGTACTCGTAAGAACCGCCTCGGCGAGGCAGTTCTAACGAGTACCCACAATCTATGTTTTTTGCAGAAATATGAAAAATATCAGAGTTTTTTATGTGACCATTTTCAGTTTTGGAGGTGAATTTTTTCTGTATATTGGAATAGGCGTGTTTTCGTAATGGCATGTGCCCCTAGCACCGGCTTAAGTGGTATTCGATTTTCGAATTTACCAGTATGTTGGGGCTCAGGGCCCAGTTGTTCAAAGCATCGTTAGCTTAACGAGCTCGTTAGTGGCCAAAACGTTAACTGTTCTAGTAAGTACAATATGTAATTCGTAGGTATTTTTGATATGTTAACTAACGACATCGTTAGTTTTGAATAATTGGGCCCAGGTGTCTGGACATTTAGTATAAATACGGTGGATTTGAAGGAAGACGAAGCAGCTTCCTGTTTCAGGATTACCTGAAGGCTTTGATGTGGATATTTGAATTCATTTTAATTAAATGTGAAAGCAACGTGTATTTCTACAACCTACGCGAAGTTATATAAGATTGGTTTGAATACTTATGTACGAAATAACACCAACTGACTTCGTGCGAAACAACAATTCCTATGGCCACAACTTTCCTACCTGAGATAAGGATCTAAGAAAGTAGCTTGAATAGTTGTTAAAGAGTTTTCCTGTTTGATTCAAACCATTGTTTTTATCATTCCAAACTGCTTTATTTCTACGGTCGGAGAAATGTTTTAAATCTTTATATAACATGTTGCTTGCCACGACAAGCAAACTGCTGGAGTTGGAGAAATTAGTCTTTAAGTTTGTAGATACCCATGCACGCAGTATTTTAGTCAATCCCATCAACACTTTCCTCGGAAACGTAGTTTGAACACTCCTCATTTCAAATCAAGTAGCTTACTCGCATGGCAATTTACGTCAATCACAATAAGCATATGCAAACTTGGTTACTAGACATCCCAGAAACACTACTGACAAATTAGAATCAAATTGTTTCCTTGATATTTTTAATGGACCGCGCCATGAAAAAAAAAAAACATAAACAAAAAAACAAAAAACAAGAAAGTGACAGTGGTGCCATTATAGGAATGATTTGAGCTGCACCGTCAGAAAACGAGCCTTCGAGCATACGCAAAAAGTGCGGATACAAATCATCCTGCGCATGCGCAGAGTCTCATCCGGGCCTTTGCTCTCCATTGATACATTCTATAGTATCCAATGATTCCGGCAGCGCAGTCTGGTGTGGGCCCTAGTTGCCCGCGCATGCCCCAAAGGCATATTTTCGCTTGGCGTTGCTAAGATGACATTCAGTAACTTCGCTGCACTTATAAAGTGAACAAAATGCTGGTTATACTTTATGAATTAGGAAAAAGCTGTTATTAATGTGTAACATATTTTGTAAGGAGACAATTAATGTTGCTACTCCCGGTCTGCTTTCTAAGCCTCTCGTGAAAATGGTCTACTATAAAAAGAAAGAATTTGTTCACAAGCGGAGCAAATATTTTTCTTTCAAAGTTGGCCTCTTTTCAGAAGAGAGACAAAGCAATTGTGACAGAGATACCGCCTCTGAAATTGAATGTAAGTGTAATCTTTTGCTACATAAGAGATAACTTATTTGAAAATAACGTTGAAATGACAATCAATCGAAACAGAGGGTGTCTAGGAGGTAAAATTTAAGCATTTAAGAGCTTTGTACTTCAATGTTTACTGAAATTTACTATGACCCTTTCATCCCTACAGACCAGTACAGATACCTTTGCAAACAGTACAGATCCAGACGAGCCGTCTCATCAATACTGCTTGCCATTCTGTCCTTGATTTTGACTGAAACCCTATTTGCGACAATGGATGTCCAAATTCGAGGATGGAAGAGTCAGTGTCAGAAAATCGGGGTTGAAAGGGTTAAAGACTTCGTTTGAGTTAATATTCAACGCTTGACTGATATCTACCACAGAACAAGTGCTAATGCATCTTAAATGTGGCAACAAATGCATTTCACTAAGTAACAGATTGTCGATTTCCTGAAACGGTAATACGCAATGTACAAGTTCATTGTAACTGTATTATATAACTTATTCACATGGCAGAGAGCTCTGTCCTTTTATCCCTGTTTCTAAAGTGGATTCTTCCATCTTGACATTGGGCATATCCATCATTGCAAACAGGGTATCAGTAAAATAACAAGAAAAGAATGTGAATATCATCATTTTTTGCAAAGGTACCTTGTTGTCTTGGGGTTTGCTGCAGTGATGACATAAAAAGTCAAGAATTATAATAGTATTATCAATAAAACATATTAATTGAAAATTTACGATTAAGCTTTCTTTTATCCAAGTCAAGATACCATCTTATGTTTTTGTGGCCTATTTTTTCAAACTTACACGAGAGATGCTGCAACTAATAATTGATATATATATATATATATATATATATATATATATATATATATATATATATATATATATATATATATATATATATATATATATATATATAAGATAATAGATGATGACATCGTGTTCCATTGCTCGTTTAATTGCCTATTGCCCATGAGTTTAAATCTTAATAAATTGCACGTGAAACTGAATATACTTGACAAAGTTATGGATTTGTTTCTTGTACTGTTTGTACGAAAATATGGCATTTATATTGTCGGCTCATTGCATGACTGGCTCTCAAATTTTATAAATATTAACTAAGCTGTCATTAGAGCCTTTGTAGTTTGTTCCAGAACACAAGAAAAGGTAGAAACAAATTTAATAAAGACATACTTCCAAAAGCCACATTACGTGTCGTTTGTTTTACCTAACTAGTGGGTATGACTGCACGGACGTAATATCTTCGGTATTTCTGACGCATGTGCATTCGTGCCTGCACAATTGTCTCGGGCAATAGCATCTTGATATCAGTAAAACTTACAAATAGACTATATATAAACCGTTGGACATGAATGAAAATATCTCTCAACATCAAGCAACTATCTGATCTTCTATTACAGATCGCTATCAGATGAAAATGTCGATCTCAGTTATCCGGTAATAAACTGAAGAAAGGCAAAAGCCATCCAAAGGGTGTGGAATGTACAAAATAAAATGATGCAGCCTTATATTAGTCTGATTAGAGAAAAAGGGAAGACAGAATCCAGGATCGATCCTGACAGAAGTGGAGACATAAGTGACCAATGCCAAGAACCTAACATAAACGAGAAACTAAAACCATAAAGAAAGAATGGTTCTTCAATCACAGTGGGAAATCAGATAAAACAGAAATACAAGGTGGTATTGACAGCTGAATTAATTAAAAATGCACAAAGAAGAGGAATGTTGTGATTATTGACACTGTAAATGGGTTCCATGTAGTATCACACAGAGTTAAAGAACTGTGAGGAAAATATCTATGGCATGATTTCATTGGAAAACAAACCATGATTGACCGATCTGAAATAAGAAATACATTAGCAATACAGTTATTCGTCAATTACCACAGACATCAGTACAGCGATCTCAATGTCAAAAGCATTATCAGATATTTTCTTGACAAGATAGCTGTTTAGTTAGATGTGTAAAGTGAACACAGAATCAACAAGGACGGACAAAGAAGAAAGTATTATGTAACAAGCAGCAGCCCCCAATTAAAATGACATTAAAATAGAATGTGAACTTTGGTGGCACCGCATTTCTAACAAGACTGCATGTCTTTATCTGCCAGAAGACGCTTTGGATCCTTGGCTACCCAGACAGTGCCCTGCAAAGACTGATCAGACTGCACGGATGCGCAGACTGATTTGATTTTTCGATTGGCGCACAGGCAATATTGTAGAAAATACTATGAAAATCTTATTTGTGTTTGGGATACTACTGAACCAAAAGACATACGGACAAAAACATATCAAAGACTCTACCAAAATGTATATACCCTTATGTTCTCCTATTATGTATAGTGGAAACAGGGGTATTTAGGGGTCTACATTATTAGGGAGGTTTTCCGCATTTTTTTTTCAGCTATAAACCAGCTTTTGTCTGTTAAATCTACCTGTAGCAATCATTTTCCTGTATAAATCTGTCCTAAAGTGCATAATAACCAGTATCATGCTTGTTTCCAGTATTATATGGTAAAAAGTCCATTGCTTACATATTATTTTTAGATAAGAGGGATATCAAAAAAAAACTTTTCTGAATTTACATTAAAAAAATAGGCTATATGTACTCAAGAAGGCGCTTCTAATGAGTACCCATAAGCTATGTTTTTGTGTAGAAATAGAAATAATATCAATATTTTTGGCGAAAAAAACGTTTATCCGGAGCTATGGCTCAAAAGTATACATCTATACATAAATTTGTTATTGTAAGGAGATGTCTGGGATGGAAATACATTATGATGAGTAGGAAATGAATACAAACGTAACCCTAGGATATCGTCGTTTCAGTACTGCTTCAACGTGTGTGTGGAGATTAATGTAGCTGAAAATTCAAACGTCTACACAGCCCAGTTACTATAGCATTCTGCTCAAATTTATATCTAACCGTTATTGGCCCCACAGTCCCCTTAGCATGATAACAAAGGGGTATGGGTCTTAACCTTGCGACAAATAAAGTTACTATTATTTACAAACAAGTTGCCTTTTCTCCTTCATGTTAAAAGGTAGCTTGAAGCCCGAAAAATAAAGTTACTGTCATTTACAAAAACGTTGTTATTTTTTTCTCTTTTATCATTCATATTAAAAATGTAAAGCGATAGAAAGATAACTTCATACAGTAAAACTTCAGTGACTCGAAAACCAATGGCTCATTTACCCTTGTTCATTCAAACTTGTTGTTCGTTCCTAGGTAAGTGCTTCCAATTGCTCATGAAACGAATATTTAGGATATTTTGGAGCAATTACTTATTATATTATAAATGTATGCTGTGTGTTCTCATTACAATCGCCTCATAAGGGCGATTCTAATGAGTTTGTTTGTGTTGGGGTTTAACGACACGTCAACCCTTGTGGGTCAGTTTGTGTCGTCTCCCGGAGAAAGAGAGAAGAGAGATAAAAGAGACAGTAGAGGAGATGAAAGAGAGGACAGGGGAGAAAGGAAAATGAATGAAAGTGAAGAAATTGAAGAAATAACAAATTACCCCTCTAACCTTACCTGCTGCAAGGATAGCAGGCCTTGCCCAACTGGAAGCCAATATCAGCTGGACGCCCCGGTGACGTAAGATACACGACACCTTTGTCTCACACAACCACTCCCAATTCTAATGAGTACACAACATACTATTCTCTTATAGAAGATAACAAAGACATCCCTAAACTATCCCTATTTGCCTT
Organism: Anodontia alba; assembly: GCA_964016985.1. Lineage (NCBI taxonomy): Eukaryota > Metazoa > Mollusca > Bivalvia > Lucinida > Lucinidae > Anodontia > Anodontia alba. The sequence goes on from OZ024829.1 coordinate 64,937,547, forward strand.
CTGACTTGGCGCTTGATCCTCAGTGGCTCGAACAACCAATGTCTCGAACAAATTTCTATGGGCCCAAAGATGTTCGAGCTATTCAAGTTCGACTGTAGTATATTGACCATCACCCTGCACTGCCAGGGTTTTTGATCATGAGTTCAATTCTGCTTGTGAACTGCTGCTTTATAGTCTCAGAAACAAGGCCCTGAAATCATAATATCTCAATGTGCGTTTCGGTTACCTTCAAGTTGGAATCATGTGGCGTAATTAATTGAATGTTCGGACAATTTTATTCCTTACCGTTATTTTCCTAAAATCTAAATCGAACTCAGTCCATTTTGTTCATTGGTCTTTGCTCTTGCATCTCAGTCTATATATTTAAAGCAAATACGGTAAATGGAATCTAATTTCTTGAAACCCATTCAAAATCAACCTTGCAGTTTAATTTCCATGATTATTTCTCCTTTGATATGCAAATTGTTCCTGTAATTACGTCAATATCATTTGAGGCACGGCATTAAACTGAGGAATATATGAATTGCAAAGGCTAAAGGGACATTGATACGCATTGAACCTAGTGACCATTTTTACAAGGGAGTTAACTTTTTTTTCTTCCAGGGAAGGTTGTGCTTCATGATTGTGACATTTCTTTAGTAATTCCCCTTATATGTTCCTGTTTGCCATCCTGCGTATCAAACTCCTTCTGAAAAGATGTCTACTTTAAGAGGAAAGAATTCTTTCCCTTGAGAATAGACCCATTTTCAGAAGGGTGGCAAAACATTTGACAGAGTTGTCTTCCCAGAGAGTGCATTCATTACCCTTAAAACATTGGATAATGCAGAATGTATTATTTCTAGAGAACGTAGCATGGCTCAACATGTTTTAATATGCCAAACATCATTGTAAACTTTCTTGTTTGTCATTTTTTCTGGGCCTCGCTTCTCAAAGTAAATAAGAGAACCCAGGAACTGATACAATCAGATCCACATCAATCCCCCAACACCAAAGAGAAAGACAGGCAAATACAATAAAGCAACCACAAAATGAACAGACGGGAACAGAGTTGGCAACTCTTTCCTAAACAGACACGAACCCTATTACCCAAACTTAACTGAATATATAATCAACTTACAAAATTATTAAAAGAAAAATAATAGAAAGTGAAACACTACATAACAATTAACACAAAGTACCACAATCGAAGAACCGCCTTGGAATGAAGTACTGGTGGCGGGGATGGAGGGGAGCTTAAGCTAGCTCTACGAGATCCCATCTCAGCTTTCGTAGTAGTAAAAACATATAATTGTTCGGAGGTCTTCTAACTCATCCGTGAATCATTACGGGCAACAGATAAATCACAGATAAGGCCTACAATAAAGCAAAGATGAGGGCTCAACAGAAACAACGTGTTGAGACATTTGGAGATCCCTGGGCTGTCACACAACATCAATGGAAAGCAGGAGCAAAAGAAAACCGCCAGTTGAACCCCGATGAGCCGAGAAACAGACATAAAAAGTTCCGGCCGAGACCATCTAATGAATAGATTTTAAGTCGGGGCCAGCGTAGAGTCTACCTCATTGACTTTATCTACTTTCACTGTATGAAATATGAGTAGGGGGGATTATCCTAAAGTCCCATAGATAGGAAGCGTTGTCTTTTATAGATTTCTTGAACACTTCATAAATAATTTAGAAAATACTTTGTTTAATGGACTTGCCACTGAAAAGACACCTACCATTCCAAGGAAATGTTTCTAATACAGTCGTCTTTCGTTTCCGTTTTTTTTTTTTTTTTTTTCCGATATTTATTCTATTTTTAAGGAAGAGCTGTTTTGTGTTGCCATTCAATGGTATTAACCCTTATTGGCTTCTTTGTGAAGGCTATGTGCCTTGAATGTTGCCTTCCTTGGGTATCATCTTATTTATTTATTTTTTTTAAACAGCGCAGGCCCACTAAGGATAGTTAAAGTGTAGAAAGATTATATATCGATAAACTATACCGAGCTACACACTTCTCTTTGCGCGGAAGCTCTACACTCGTCATGGCGCGGTAGAGCTACACTTCTCTTTGCGCAGAATCCCGAGGTGCATCTTGCTTTTTGCGCGGACGACAGAGATGCCAACTTCTCTGCACGGAAGATCTACACCTCTTTGCGCGGTAGACCTACACTTCTCTTTGCGCGGTGCATACTGCTTTTTGCGCGGACGATAGAGATACCCACTTCTCTTTGCACGGAAGATCGAGGTACACATTCTCTTTGCGCGAAGGATTGCGATATACACTTTTGTTGCGGAATATCGATATACCAATGCCCTTGCACAGAAGACCGAGGTACACGCTGCTCTTTTGCAGAAGACCGACATACACGATGTTCTTTGTACGGAAGACCAGGTTCACACCGAGATACACATTGCTCTTTGCATGGAAGCCCGAGGTACACTCTTCTCTTCGAGCGGAATACCGAGATACGAGACGCTCTTTGCGTTCAACGAAAAACAAAATGCTTTCTTTTTAGCTTGGCACACCAAGATACACACACTCTCTGTGCTGAAGACCGAGGTACACAATGCTAGTTCCACGGAAGACTGAAGTACTTGTACATATTCCTCTTTGCACTGAATACCGGGATATATATTTTACGTACCGCAGAAGATCGAGATACACAATACCTTCGCTGGGAATTCAGGATATACACAAAGGGCTTTGCATGGAAGAACCAAGAGACACAATTCCCTTTGTGCGTGAGACCGAATTACACAATGCTCGTTGTGCGGACGACGGAGATGTACAATTGACTCTGCTCGGAAGACTGACATACACAACGCCCATTGAGTGCGCAAGACCGAATTCTGCATTGGTTGTTGGTGTTTGTTTTTGTCGTCGTCTTTCTTTTTGTTTTTCTTTTGCGAATATAGATCAAAATATAACCTTATCCGGTGACCTGTGGGTTTTGGTTCCCAGCCGTAGTACGTCAAATAGAAAATTAAAACCATAAGTCACAGGTCACCGTACAAGGTTATATTTTTACCTATACCGAGATAACACTTCTCTTTGCGCTGAACACCGACATATACAATGCTGTTTAACCCTTGTCCTAGTGAACCCGGATATACCTTGCTTTTGCAAACAGTGTAGATCCAGATCAGTGAAGAAGCCAATTGACCTTGATCTGCACTGTTTGCCGTTCAGTATGTGAATTTATATCAACAATCTCATTCAAGTAATCTGATTGGCTGATAATTAGAAATGGGCGTGGCATCTTAATTTATTCCGCTGGACAAGGGTTAAGCGAAACAGATTCTTAAAGGAGACACACACAAAACTGAAATTGGCCGGAGTGGGAAGTTTTCTGAGCCAGATGAACTATTGTCGGCCAATTAGGCCTTATTAGTAACCCCCGCGCATACATTTTCAAATCTCGCAGAATGGTCTCATTGACCACAAAGGACCAGAACATATCAACTGCACTATAGTGGAGTACGGTAAGATGTTTTTTTCCTGCCGCCACAATGCACTAACACCAGCTGTAGTGAAGATAAATATATTCCAAAAGGGATGACTATTATAAACAATAAACACACACACAAAACTGAAAAAAAAAGCTGCAGGTCAAGTTTTCTAGCCCAGACTATTTAATAAAGTACAGGGAGAGGTCTTTTTACGACCGACATATGACACTTACACCAAGTGTAAGACCTAGATGCACAATGCTCTACCTTGACATCGTCGCCAAATCACCTTATGATTTCCCCAAAGAGGACAGTTACTCAAAATGTAACAACTGAAATGCAGGAAGAATTTTGGAATGACCTCACATTCATTTTAAATTCCTTTGTTTGTTTTCCTCTCAACAACTGGGCATATGATTTCTTTTTGTACGTAAACTGTGTACCCAGCACTATATTACCGACTGCGGCATCGCATGTTTGAAACAATATTTCCTTTGCTATTGTTTGTAACAATGCTGTATCGGAAATGCAGCTGACGTCACTTCATCTGAATAACTTGTTTTATGAAAGTCTTTCACAAGCAAATTGGTGTTTTTTTGGGTATAAAACCGCATTTTTGTGAAATATAAGGCTCTAATGCGTTATTTGTAAGCATCACTGAGTCTGTTTACAGCAGATTACTTGTACTGTTGTTATTTTAGATATGGGCCGCTCCATGCGAAAACGTGTCTTCGAGCATATGCGGACAATGAAGGCCCAGATCAGCCTGCGCATCAGCGTAGTCTGATCAGGGCATTCGCTGTACGCTAACAGATTCATTTGACACTAAAGAAAATATCAATAGAGAGCAAAAACCCCGATGACACTTTGCGCATGCGAGGGATGAATCTGTTTGTGGGCATTTTGCGTTTAACTGAAGGTACTTTTTCGCTTGACAGGGCTCATATAAGAAATTGTAATTTTGATCCCACTGATGTAGAAAACATCTGTATTGAAGTGTTATTCTTTCTATTGCCTATCTTTAAGGACACCCAAAACAAAGCTGCGGACAAGGCGCTTTCTTCAACCGAAAAATATTGATAGTTTTCTTATTTTCCGACAAGAGAATTGTTGTGAGTACTCATCAGAAGCGCCTCAGCGCTGAGGCGCTTCTGATGAGTACTCACAACATATGTTTTCTTAGAGAAATAAGAAAACAATTATGCGGATACTCTCTTTTATCTGGAGTTATGCCCAAAAATGAACTAGTGATGTTTAGTGTGGAGTAATTGCCTTCATGCGAAGGGTGAATGCAATGATCAGTGTGCACATCCGAGCAGTTAGATCCGGACCTTTTCTGTCCGTCGATATATTTTATAGTTCCCATCCCGAGTGGGTAACGGTGGCTCTTGTCGGGCTGATTTTGACGTACCTTGGCCCCGTGTGCAAAACAAAAAAGCGTTTTCCATACACTGTGCCTCATACTATTCAACACATTTCTAAGATCGATGTTTACATTAGTGTTAAATTTCATATAAAGGCCCTCCCAGAGATTTGCGTGGCGTGTGGGTGTGAGGAGCGTGCAGTGAAACAAATGCATTAATTTCAGGAGAGCAAGAGAAAAAGTCCATATTGTAAGAGAACGAAATAATATTTCCTAAATATGTATAACTGAAGAACATTAAGTTGTGCACTGGGGTTTAGTTTAGGGTGAGGTATCGCTCGAGTAAAACTGATTTAAGTCCCCACCAATTGTTTGTTTACTGACCGTTCTAAAGCTTTCCTCTGTTACAGTTTGTCTTCGTGTTTTCTATGCAATGTTTATTTGGTCATTGTTTCTTATCTCGCCTCCTTTTGGTGCTTCGTGACTGTGATATTTCCACTGTATTTTCGCATTTGTTTTATTTATTTTATCTATTTCTTGTTTTTACTTTTATTTATTTGTTTTTTCGTATTTCTTGATTTACGTGGTATCACCATTCGTCTCATATCTTAATTTAAGCCTCTTTAGCATTGCCTATACCGTTATTTTTATCATCTCCTGAAAATGTTTCCTGACTCCTGACTCAAGCGGTTTAATCTCTCCCGACTATAAATAACGTAACTGTTTTTAGAGTAATTATTGATGCCTTTAACTGGTCAAGCGAACGACAGAAGCAAACATGTCGAGAAAGTCATGTCTGGCAACCAAAAGATCAAAGAACGGGTTAATTCCTACTCAACAAACGTGTAAAACCTACAAACATTTTCCGGCCCATCGTGATTCAGCTTGCGGGTTGAACTCTCTACTTTGTTTGATTGCAGTTCTTTGTTTGTTTGTGTTAGCTGTGAATATTCACTGATAAGGTTAAACGTCATACGTGGACCGAACATAATGAGCTAGCAAATGAGAAAAAGGGTACATCATACATCGTATATGCGACCAGCAAATGCTAATGCAAGCCCGCGCGTAATCGTTGTCTTGTCAGAGCCTATGCTGTTCGCAGACATGTAGTAGGGACCTGGAGGTAGCTTCTTTCGGAGCCTAGGGACGTCCGTGCTTCATGAGGCTGGCTTCATTGACAGTTTTCATTATAACATCAGCGTGTTATTCCTATTAACAAACCTCAGTGGAGCAAACAGAATAGGCCTAGACAAGATGGCAAGTAAACGGCGTCTGATCGTGTCTACACTGTTTACTACACATGAGACCAAAATGTAATAAATTGGACTTGTTCAAAGCTTTGGAAGTATGATAAGGAGTTATAGTCTCGCAATAGTTAGGGACCCGCTTGCATTATGTCGCACATGACAATATATGCTAACATTCCTTGGTATATTGGAATGTTCAGTACTGGGTATCGATCATGTGGCCATCAGCTTTATGTTTTTATATATAGTATATAGTTTGCTAAGAGATTAAAAGAAAAGTGTATTTACCCAAAGTACAATGGAACCTCAATGGCTCACCATGGAAATTTGTTCTAGATATGCGTAGTTTGAGCCACTGAGGGTTAATCATAGCGCCAGGTTAGGAGACAGATGGGAATTATATATGGATGCTGTTTCGATTTTCTATGAAATAATGGTATGTGTACTCATTAGAATTGCCTCGACGAGGCGATTTTACTAAACAAATACAATATACATCTTCATGATGAAAAGGAAACTAAAAAAATCCCTAAATATTTATTTTCTTGAGCTGTCGGAAGAATTTCCTAGGGACGCGAAAACGAATTCGAATTAGCCATGGTAAACGATTCATTGGTGTTCGAGTCATTGAGGTTTTACTGTATTGGGACAGACATACCTGCGTAAACAGTGTAAATACAAATCAGAAGCAAATGAACGTGCCATCTGTTCTAGGCCTACACTGTTTGCATTCACTGAGCAGTTTTAGACATATCATTAAGTAGTAAAGTGACAATGTTTACGTACTTACTCAGTAGATAAAAAAAACTAAACAATTAAATAAGTAAGACCAATATTTGTGCTGTAAATTTAATTTCATGATAAATATTTGAGAAAAAGCACAGAAACAGAAAAAAGCAAATGTGTTTTTGATAACGTATGGTAATTTTTTGTGAAACATAAAACGCAAAGCGAAAGCATTTTTTCCAAGTGACGTTGAATGGACAGTAGGTTTGTATGCACACATTTAACGTCAGTCTCTTCTATGAAACAGCTTCCTTCTGAAATCAATGTACATAACTAGGCTGCGTCTAGCGGAAATTTTTCTTCGAGCATTGAGAAAAGCATATTGTCAGATCATCCTGAGCAAATGCAGAAATATAAATGAAGAGGTGCCGAGTGAAGAAGAGACGAGGAAAAACAAACAATAACAAGATACAACGATATTGTTGCAATAACCGGCATACAATAAACAAACTAGAAACTGCAAGAAATTAACTGCTTTGGAACGGTCAGCAGAAAGAACCACTAGAGCTTTAACAAGTTTTGTCGGGCTGTAACAACTTTCGTTTGAAAGAATAGCCCTACATTTTGATGTAGCTCACAAGTTCTGTCGGGCTTTAACTAGTTTTATTTGAAAAAAAAAAAAGAAAAAAAAAAAAAAAAAAAAACACTACATTTTGATGTATCTCACAAGGTCTGTCGGTCCGTGAAGGCTCCTCTGCCTCGTCAGTGAACTATTACAACCAAACCTAAATAATCACAAATCTGCAGTGTAACAAACTAAAGTGTCAAATGCAATCTGACGCAAGAATAAACAAAAGCCACAAATTGAACTACGTTGGGTCTGACTACAGACAACAATATATTTAGTCAGGCGACAATTTCCTGAAACAGAGCTCTGAAAGAGCCGTCATTAAGTCCGTGGCCAGACTCATGGTCGTGGTAATTACTCCTGCTAGGCAATTCTAGTGAATACTCAAAAGATACTCTTTAATTCAAGAATAGCAAAATTAAAAACGAACAGTTTTTATATGCAGTCATGAGTGTGAAGTTAAAAGTCATGATCTGAAATGGCTTATACTTTCTTGGCAAATTTCATAATAGTATACAATGATGCAATAACTTACACTAGAGATAATCCGGCCGACTGGACAAGATTTGTAATTAGCTGCCACAAATAAAGACAAAACGTCAAGATTCATATCTCAGAATCTATAATGATATTAAATTGTCTATCAGCACAGGCGTAGGGGGAATCAGGGTCGATCTCATTGACCTTAAATCAATATTGACGTCATGTTTGCAGCGTTACATTAACAAGTCTATGTAATGTGTACAACTGCTCCCACCCTCCAACCATATTCCTGTTCCACAATAATTTATGATAAAATTATGATATGTATGGTCTTTAAGAATTTATATTATGTTACATTTATTGCTTTCCAATTCAACCATATATACAGTACAAATAAAAACAGAAAATATATAATTTTGTGTAAACTGAGCATATCATTTTCTCTAGACTTGACACAGCATGCAATCACAATACAGAGTAAAATGTAAGTGACGCAAACAAGAAATGCGAATAGTACTAAAACGTCTTGTCTACAATGTTGTCTGTGTGTGCGTGCGTGCGTGTGTGTGTATGTGTGTGTTTTGTTGATGTTGTTCAATTCACTCAGACCCAGATAACGCCAATATGTTAGAATTTGGATGCGTACAAAAATGATAAAGAAACCACATGAAAAACTGCATTTTGTGTCGTATGTTGAAATGGAATAGATATTACAATTGTATTATTAACAGCTGCGTGTTTACCCTTAATCTAACAAATCTCTTAACTGTACACAACAGAGATAGCTTGCCGACATTGTTTTAAGACGAGTGTAGCAGAAAGTACCGGGATTTAGTATGCAGTACGTTGCGGCAATGCGTCGTTCCACAAATAACAATGTCATCTGCTATCAGACGGTTTTCGATGATCCTTTATTCAGCGATTACCAATCGATATGTTCTATGTGTCCCTTCTTCAGAAACAAAGTCTTCTTTCCTTATTCAGTAAGTCATAACTGTCCAGTTCGCTGTTCGAGGTTTCTCTTAAGAGACGGACAAAACAAAGGTGATTTCTTGGCCGTGACAAGCGCTTTTAAAGGCACAGGCAAATGATTATAAAATCGCTCATCCTAGCCAATCGACTGGTACCCTGTTTTTGAAAAGGCACATGAAAAGAGCCACGAAGCAGGTTATATGGTTCGGTGCACTTCCGGATTAAATACTACAAGTATTGGCATTCCAAAACGGCAGCTTCCTTACACTACCCTAGCCTCCAGGTTAATCGATCCGACTTAGATTGTAGCAAAATCGAACAATACAGACTTTAAAAAGAACCACCAAGCAGGTTATATGGTTCGTTGCACTTCCGGATTAAATACTACAAGTATTGGCATTCCAAACCGGCAGCTTCCTTACACTACCCTTGACTGCAGGTAGTGTCGATCCGACTTAGATTGTAGCAAAATCGAACAATAACAACTTTAAACATATAAGCATGTCATTCTTTAACATGGCAGTCATCGTTTAAAAAAGATGGAGATCATTCTTGGGCATATCATGGCATAAAACTATCAAATAGTCTTTTAACTAGGCTATCCACCCTGGACTACAGAGTGTCTTTTCTGTATATAAGCTGGTAGAACTGCTTATTCAGAAATGCAGATTGATAAAATGCTCATTTGGTGTAACTCTTACTCCACCTATCCTGTTTCGTGCACTTCTTTCCTGATTACACCACTTTCAATGTTTTCTTGCTAATTCGTGTGCCCACGCCATCCTTTCTCTCAACAGTCACCCAGTCAGTTGCAAACGTTCTCACAACTGTTGAACCAAACAGAATGAAAATGGGAAAAGAAATCTCCCGCCGCTTCATATAATTTGCCGTAAACCCGTTGTTTCATGTGTAGAAGAACGATATCCCATCATTACATAGGGTAGTAGGTGACCCCAGTCAGTATGCTCTTCGTTTACAAAGGCACAACAGCTTGGCTATTGTTCGGTTATAACGCTCGACCATTCCGTCACTTTCGGGATGACTGGGCGTTGTTCTGGTTTTCTTGATACCCAGCAGCTTATACAATTCACGGTTTATATTTTCCGCGATCTGTTTACCTTGGTCTGAATGGATGTAAGTTGGGGTACTAAACCTACAACTTCCTCAACGAGTGCGCTTGTTACTGTCACAGCTTTTATTTTTTTATTTTTATTTTATTTATTTATTTATTTATTTTTATTTTGTCAGATATAACTACTGCCTCAACCCACTTAGTGCAATAATAACTTATTACCAAGATATATACTTAAAGCCAAAAGTAACTTTACAGCATATATTTATACGTTTTACTAACTTCTGCTGAGTGAAATTTAAAAACTGTGTTTAATGATGTTAAAGAAATAGCATTTGTGCACATGATATACAGTACTTGAGCTCTTTCTGTCAAACAGATTATCAAAAGGGGCTCTCTCAAAACAGAAGAGGTCAGAATCAAAAGTTACGATATTAATTCACTTTTGGAAGGTCACTGTACCTTAAATACGGGTTTATTTAAGTAATCAATTTAGACCCAGCTTTATTCGCTTAGACATGTATTGAAAATTGTTCTTAAATTAACAAAAACAAAAAAATCTGCAGCATCTATTGCGCAACTTCAGAACGCGTCGATTTTTATTGAGAAGGCCGTTTGATCAAACTTAACAATGTTTGTAATTATATTATAATAATCTTACAGATTATTGTCATCCGTTTTTCATTTGACATAATGAGAACTTTTGCATCATTTTCTGGTCATACACTCTCTGTAGAGGTCCATACAAATCACCGTTTAAAACTTTCAAAAAATATCGGAGATATGGCTTTTACGAACAGCGAAAGTTTACTATTGTTTTTATTGCAAGGGGGATAATTTGAAAGTGAAACAAATTTGAATAATTGCCATTAATTAGCCAGGTAGAACTGAAGAATTGTTTTGCAGGGAATTTTATCGACAAAAAAAGGCCTTTCAGATTTTGTATTGAGAATCATGTTCTGGTTTTGAATTTGTGAGAAAATGTGAAAATACTGTTTTTGATGAAAAAGTAGGTAACTCGAGACTGATATTACTTACACGAATGATCTCTCTTGAATTCTGTTGAGACTAGCTGTGGAAAACAACTGAACTTACTTATTGTAACCAAACCGAAGTAGAAACAAAATTATTCATCAATAAAAAGTGACAAGTTACTTTTGGTTTTAAGTATATTTGTTACCATTTTTATTTCTGGCAAGGCCCTAAATATCTGTAATGACGCGTTCCACTGGATGACCCGCTCCTACTAGCGGCACTGGTGCCTGTTTTGTCCTTTGAGGGGATTTGAATTTACAGCATGTTTCACAACTTCTGATCTCATTGCAAAACTTTTTTAATCATGTCCAACAGTAACCATTTCCATCATGACAAAACTGTAGGACTTAACACTTCAGTTGTGTCGTATGTTGGAATGGAATAGAAGACTACAACTGCATCATTAACAGTTGCGTGTTTCACCTCCAATCTAACATATCTCGGAACTGTACATAACAGGGATAGCTTGCCGACCTTAGTTGAAGCCGGGAGTAGCTCACAGTACCGGATTTAGCATGCAGTACGTTGCGGCACAAACAATAGTGTCGTCTGCTATCAGTCGGTTTTCGATGATCACTTACTTATTCGGCGATCACCTATCGGTATGTCCTATATGTCCCTTCTTCAGAAACAAATACTTCTTTCCTTATTCAAGAAGTAATAAATTAGCAATTCGCTGTTCGACGTTTCTCTTACGAGACCGATCAAACAAAGGTGAGATTTTTGTTGTGACAAGCGCTTTTAAAGGCAAGGTCACGTGGTTATAGAAATCTCAACCGAGCGAATTGACTGGTACCCGGTATTCGAATAGGCACATAACAGAGCCACCAAACAGGTAATATGGTCCGTTGTGCTTCCGGATTTAATGCTACAAGAAATGGCTTTCCAAAACAGCAGCTTTCTTACTCTAAGATACAGACACAAAACTTCTGTTCGTGATAAGTGGAATGACTTTTGTATCGTTTAAATATTTAAAATATATTATTTGGTTTAAATAGTCGAGAGACACATCACGTTGCAGTCAAATTCCATAAATCGACATTTTTCATTGATTTGCAAGTTATTACTCAAAAATATGTTCACAAAATATTTTTACTTTGACTTTAAGATGATATAATACCATACATGTATAACATCTCCTTATCCCATCCATATGGATTATTTGTGTAACGATTTCAGTATAATATTACTTACCATGGCTGAAAACTAGAAATTAGCACTTCTATTCGTAACGTCTGCATTTGGAAGGAGAACTGGTTTGGAATGTTTCGAAACAAATTATGTTAAAGTGGTTAAATAGTTATAAATTTGACTTTCTTAATGTTTTTTTTTTTGTTTTTGTTTTTTTGTTTTATTTTTCATTATTTTTGTTGTTGTTTTGTTGTTGTCGTTTTTAGTTTGTTTGTGTATTATTATTATTATTATTATTATTATTATTATTATTATTATTATTTATTTATTTATTTATTTATTTATTTTGACGGGAGAAATAAATTAGAAGAAGCTGGTTCTTTAAGAGTTTGCTTGGAGGATTGTTAAGTAACAGACTTAATGTAAAGTAAATAATTCCAGTTCATTTAAACTGACACCCATTTCAGCGAAATGTGACTGCTTGGTATCTAGGGCCCAGCGTCCTAATGTAGTTATTACGCTTATGGAAGCCTCTAATTTAAGAATGTTTTGCTGTTATTTGTGTCAGAATTACATACTACAGTACATTTAAACAATAATTTAATTTCTGCATTTGTCATCCTCTTCAACTTTCTATAACTTATAACGCTAAGAAAACCGGCACAGTGGCTCAGTGGTAGAGCGTCCGCTTTGTGACCGGGAGGTTGCGGGTTCGATCCCCGGCCGGGTCATACCAAAGACTTTAAAAATGGTACTAGCTGCTCTTTCGCTTGGCGCTCAGCATTAAGAAAGTAGAGCTAGAACTGGTCAGCTCAGTGTCAGTATAATGTGACTGGGTGGAATATCATGTCAAAGTGTCTGGGGCGTGATATTTCAGTGAGGCAGCACTCTAAAAGTGAGCATTGAGCTCCCTGCCACATCCAGACACCGTCGCGATATGACTGAAAAAGGTTGAAAGCGACGTTAAGCCCAAATCAAACAAACAAACAATAACGCTAAGAAAATTAAAAAACATACTGAAACTATCCTCCACCACCAAAACATGTATGCTAGACTCCTGTTTACTGATCATGGACCCTTCTGTTACCGCACTAGATCTTTATACATTTCTCTCCTTAGTTTCAGCAACACCTTTGTATTAGTGTTATTACTTGTTATATTTTTTCTTGTCATTATTTTACCAGAAAACATTATTTTGCTCCGTAGGGGTTATTTTTAGAATTTTCATAAAGATTATTTTAATATATGTATACTTTTAAGCCATCGCTCTAGATAGGCCATTTTTGTCCAAAAAAATACATTTTCTCAAATCTCCACTAAAGCATATCTTGTGGTACTCATTGGAAATATCTCATTATCTTGATAGCCTTCTGAACAAGAGCTGTGTAAAATATAAGTGAAGATATACCACAAACACGAGGCACCGAAAGAAGACGAACTGTAGAACAAGCAATGACAAAACAATCAATACATATGAAGCCACCGACTCACGAACATAGATGAACTGCAACAGAGGAACCGCCTTGGAACGGTAAGTAGAAAACTACTGGGCCCAGTTGTTCAAAGCTAACGACGTCGTTAGGTAACGATTCGTTACAATTTACATCGAGTGATACGCAAATATGCTGATTTTTTTTTGCTGAAAAAATGTGAGTAGCTTTTGCATTAAAACATGTGGGTAGCTTTTGCAGTGCAAAAGCTACTCACATTTTTTCAGCAAAAAATATCAGAATATTGTGTTTTGAATCTGCTAAAACAGTTAACGAAATGACCCTTAACGAGCTCGTTAAGCTAACGGTGCTTTGAACAAATGGGCCCTGGTGTCTTAAAGCAGTTTTACTTGCGCGAAACCTCACCCTTAGTTCTGATGCAGCTCCAAATTACAAAAATATTATCGGTACATACAGGATTCCTCTACCTCATCAGTGAAACATCACCATAAACTCTATGATGAAGCAAAATAAAGGACTCATTGGCGACGTCAGAAATATAAGTAAATATACCCAAAGATTCTCACAGCCTTCCCGATGCACCCAAAGAAGAAGAAATGAGGAACACAAGAACACCACAAACAGGACGACGATAGACCCGATAATAGACATTGATAAACAGGTGCCAACCTTCTAAAACTGACTGAAGCGCCAACCTTCGGAAACAGATTGAGAAGGGATTCGCCTTTAATCTAAGGACCAATTAAGCATTATGCAAACAAAGAGAGAAGCAAAAGAGAAGCAAAGTTATCAACCATAACTGGGTTCACAACCATGTATGGAGTTTGCCGTAGAATATCTATACTTTAACATCTTTTTTGTAGCAATTTTTTAACAGTTCCGAAAATTCAGTATTGCCAGTAAGTCACCATTAAATTCAGGTTCTGATAAACCTTCTGTCAGAAACGTTATATTTGACATTCAGAATGACATTTTTGTTATTAAGCATATTAACCCATTTATGCCTGGTGGCCCATAAAAGGGACATTGGAAAACAGTGTAGACCCAGATCAGACGCCGCACATCGCGGCGTCTGATCAGGTTCTACACTGTTTGCAGGAAGTTAAGAATTTTCTACAAAACATGGTAATAATATAAATTATTCAGATACCCCTTATACAGGAAATGAACCTGTCCAAATACTTGACATAGAAAAGTCCATTCGGCATAAATGGGTTATATTTCATTTCCGTTGGGATCTTTGGGCCCATTATGGTACGAGGGATGTTCGAAATGAATTGCTTATTTCTATCTGGAGACTTCAAATTTCAAGTTAGCCCAAAAGTACTCATTTCATGCCCTCGAAGTACTCCCCGTGGCTAGAAATGCAAAGTTTCAGCCGATGTATCCACTTCTTGAAGGCGTCACGGTACGCTGATTTGGGTACAGTAATACAAAAAGGAATCACATGGGGCAAGGTCTGTGGAATACGGAGGGTGAGGCAAAACAGTTACTTTTTCTTTCTTCAAAAACGCCGTAACTATTGCGGAGGTATGAGCTGGGGCATTGTCATGTAGAAGACGGACATGTTTAAAACCACTGGCAGGGTGTCGTTTCTGATAATACTTTTTCAGTTTCTTCAGTACTACGTCTTTGTAGTACTTTCCGGTGATGCTTTTGCCCTTTTTCACTGGCACTTTTATTGCGACTCCTTCACCAGAGAAGAAGATTGCATACAAAACCTTCTTTGTACTCAAAGAACGTTTGGCAATTATTGGGCGTTTGCTGTGTTTAGTGGCCCAGATCTTATTGCTAACCTTTCTGACGGGCTCAAAATAATGGACCCAGGTTTCATCACCTGTGACGACATTGGCAAACTGCTTTTTGTCATATTTTGGAAACATTTGAAGCAGCTTTTTGGCCACTTTAACCCGTTGCCTCTTTTGCTCGTCAGTCAACAGATGTGGCACCCATCTAGCAGAAATCTTTCTGACTTTCAAATGCTTCTTCAAAATAAGGTGAACCGTTGACAGTGATATGCCTACCTTTCGTGCAATATCACGAACTGTAAATCTGGCATCTCCTTCAATGATTTCCTTTATTTTGGAAACGATTTCTTTACGAGATGCAGATGTTGGCCTACCTGATTTCGGCGCATTTTTGATGGACTCTACACCAGACTCAAATTTCTTTTTCCACCGCCGAACTGTGTCATAAGACACACAAGAAGGCCCAAAAGCAGTAGAAATTTCAGTCATCAGCTTCTTCACAGAACAACCAAGTTTTGAGCGAGCTTTGATGTAAGCCCGTATTTCATCTTTTTTTGTTGACGCTTCTACCAACCATTTTTACTGCAGTGGTCAATGACTGGGTGTATTCAAATGGCAAATTTTATGTCTTACACTTAGTCTAACATGTACATTTATACACCATTGTGTAGATATTAAATAGCCCTATACAGGTATGTATTGGTTTTTATCGTGCCCCGCGTGGATATCGAGCTAGAGGACAATAAGCAATTCATTTCGAACATCCCTCGTATATTTGGAGTTCTGCTCAGGTATACACTAGAGGGCGTAAGCACAGTGGCAAACTTCATTACTGCTTATGAAGAGTCTCAATAAAACCGAGTAGTGTGTTCTTTGTTTCCAAAGACAATTTTTTTTAAGTTTAAGTGACTGATGTAGGTTACAAGAAGTAACAAACAAACTTAAATGCTTGTTTAAAACTGCAAAATTCTGAAAACCCCAGATAATAACGTAGGCCCAGTTTTCATTATGTATTGTGAGGTACACGGGGGTACATACTACATAGACCTGTTTAAATAGTGGCATATGACGAAAGGAATACATAACAAGAACCGCCAAACAAAATAGAATGCGTTCTTTTTTTCAACTCCAGTTAAAGGCATAGCCTTTCTTTGCCGAAAAGCTTTTGTCCCTCGTTTTCTTTAGTGATACTATTATTGCTAACTTAGGGATTTGATGCATTAGTATCATATTGCTGGCCTACTGTATCATGTTGATAAATTTTGTATCATGTGGAAATTAGAGGTTAATGATTAATTATTTTCTCTTCAATATGACAAGAATATCAGAAACAAAAGAAAGTCTAGACACGATCAATCTATTATATTCTGTCTGCGTCTGTCAGGAAATTATTGAAATACAAATGAAAGTGTCAGAGCATTTATGCAGGAGACACTTTTTTATCTATTGAAAAGAAAAGATTATAATAAGAATAAAAGCCCGTTGTTGGAAAGCGTCCTCCAACGTCATGGCTTTGTCAGTAAAGGGTTGTGACTTTTAAATCTGTACGATACGAGGATAACCCGAAAAACACACGCATATCTTCAGACCATGTAGAACAAATATGCATAGTTTCAAAATGATTGGTAGAAAATCCTAGGAGGAGTTGCATCCAAAAAGTATCTATTCCAATACTAATTGGGCCTGGAAAAAACTAAGTCAAAAAAGTGGAAAAAGTTGATAAAAAATAACGGGAGGATGACCCCAAAACCATACGCACATTTTTAGACCAAGTAGAATAAGTATGCATAGTTAAAAATGATGGGTGGAAAACTGTAGGATGAGTTGCAGCCACAAGGTATCTATTTTGATTCTAATCGGACCTGAACAACGTCGAAAAAGTGGTAAAAAGTTGATAACAAATAATGGGAGGATAACCCAAAAAGCAAATGCACATCTTCAGACCATGACAAAAGCACCTGCAAAGTTTCAAAAAGTTTGGTATAAAACTGTAAGAGGAGTTGTGCCCACAAGTTACCCACATCATCATGTCACAACTAAAACAACATTAGTTGAAAAACTAAGCAAAACATTGAAAAAGGATCATGGCAGGATAAATCCAAAACCACATGCACATCTTCAGACCATGTAGAACAAGTATGCATACTTTATAAATGATCAGTGGAAAAGTCTAGGAGGAGTTGTTCCCACAAGATATCTATTCTAATACTAATCGGACCTGAAAAAAACTAAGTCGAAACAGTAGAAAAAGTTGATAAAAAATTATTAGGAGGATAACCCCAAAACCACTCGCACGTCTTCAGACCATGTAAAAGAAGTATGCATAGTTTCAAAATCATCGGTAGAAAATTGTAGGAGGAGTTGCGCCCACAAGGTATCTATTATAATACTAATCGAACCTGGAAAAATCTAAACTAAGTCGAAAAAGTAAAAAAAAAAAAAAAAAAAAAAAAAAAAAATGATAAAAAATAAAGGGACAATAAACTGAAAACCACATGTACATCTACAGATGATGTAAAACAAGTGCGCACAGTTTCAAAGTGATCGGTGGAAAACTCTAGGAGGAGTTGCGCCCACAAAAGGTATCATCTATTCTAATAGTAATCGAACCTGGAAAAAACTAAGTTGAAAAGTAGAAAAAGTTAATAAAAAATAAGGGAGGATAACCCCAAAACCCGATGCACATCTACAGACCATGTAGAAATGTAGAACAAGTATGAATAGTTTCAAAATGATCGGTGGAAAACTGTAGGAGGAGTTGCGCCCATATTCTATATAGTAAATAGTAATCTGACCTGTAAAAAAACTGTCGAAAAAGTGGAAAAGGTTGATAAAAAAAATAACGAGAGGATGACCCCAAAACCAGATGCACATTTTCAGACCATGACAAAAACGGTACACTTGAGATAGTTTGATAATACTTAGTTGGTATGCGAGGCAGATTAATTTAATAAGTGTTGCCTCTATTTGGAATATAGGGAACTGTGTAAATAAACTACTGTGCTTTCGACATATTTCAGAAAGTCGCTTTTTGCTTGTTTTATGGCTTAGGTACCATGAACGCAACTACTTTTTGCTTGAAGCTTTACACAGAAGAAGTAAATTTGCAAACTTTTTGTCTTGATTTAATCATTTGTCGTAACTATCTATGCATAAAAAGTTTTATTGTAGTCATCGGTTAATAAAAAAAAATCAAATATTTTCACTTTTTCCCATAGTAAACATGAATGCAAATTATGCAGAAATCTCTAGGGTAGGTAACTTGGAGGCAGAAATTCAACAATTTCCGCTTGTTCAACTTTTCTGAAATTTTCACAATATTGTTGTGAAACACCAATAATTCAAATTCAGCAATGAAAAGTTAAAATAATTTTCTGGAAATGGATTACGGCTTTGGTACCATGACCGCAACTACTTTCTTTGTCAAACTTTCCAAGAAAAACGCTTGCATAGGCTGAACCAATTTTTGGTCATTAATTTAATTTTAGGGTAAATATTTGAGGACAAAACACAGAAATGGAAAAGACAAATGGTTTCTGATGATATTGTCAATCAGAACAAAACATTTTCATTTAAAATTAAACGCTAAGCAAAAAGCGTCTTTCTAATTTTTGAAAGGACAGTAGGATCATGGTTTATGGCACTTGCATTCCGATAAACATGCACAGAGAGGGGTTATTGATAAAACTTGGCAAGCCATTCCTTTTGAAAGGACACTTTATTACAAAATGTATTTATAAACCAAATTTAGTCAGACTGCTTGCTTTACAGTAAACGAGAGATGCAGGGATCTAGGTCAGAGGTCAATATATACGACACAATGACTACTTATGGAATATGGTATATGGGGCATTGTTTTAAATGCATGTACTCACAGACCTTAGTAAGACTAGGCCAAAGAGCAGAGGAGATTCGACCAGGTAAGTGTAGATGGACACCCTTATAAAACATAAAGTTGGAAAAACTTGGCATTGTTCTTTGTGCTATATATATATATATATATTTATGTGTGTGTGTGTGTGTGTGTGTGTGTGTGTGTGTGTGTGTGTGTGTGTGTGTGTGTGTTAATTTCTACTTAAGCCATTGTAGACTGAATGAATTCCCCCACACTATATATTGGAAGATTCTGATTTCGATTTTAGGTATGTCAGGCTAAGTGATTTAGATATTCCGAGAGAAAAAATGGTTGAACTATTTGCAAACAGCGGAGACTCATGATAAGACGTCGCGTTTTGCGGCGTCTGATCTGGGTTTGCACTGTTTGCCAATTACCCTTTTAGCGGTCTCCAGACTACAATGTGTTAAGCCACTACCCTCGCCAACAAACGAGTTAGATGAATCCATGTTATACTAGATTTCTCTGAATAACCTGTCGGCACTCTCCTGAGTATACCGAACCATGCACATATTTGTTATGATTATTGTAGATTCTAACAAATTTCATCAGAGAACTACCGCACAGGAATTTTGCTTATTTCTCCAGTGGTGACTGGAGAGATGATATAGAGCCTGACAAGTTCTTGTTGATTAGCTAATTGAAAATACTAGTTTATTTCTGTTTTGTCCTAGAGAATATTCTGTTCCTTGAAAAATAATATCGAATTCATATTATTTCCTCTAAGGAACATATATCCGAACAAAAGAAAATGTAATCTCAATGTAATCAGATAATTAAGGGGATTGGACACACTGGGTAGATATCCAGCAATTTTTCACAAGGTATACAATGTTTGTGATTTCCTATTTGCTTTTTTGCAGACCAAGGTCCTTCTGAAAAAGAGATTACTCTAAATGGAAACAACTTCTTTCCTTTTAGATTATACCCTTTGTCAGAAGGGGACCAAACCATTTTGACAGAGTTGTCTCCACTAAAACTTATTTATTGCCCTTAAATAAGAACATATACGGTGACAAATGATAGTGCAAAGCTCTACAGTGAATTAATTTGGAAAGCATACTCACCATTTCAAAAAGATGAAGAAATGTACTATAGTCATAACCCTCATTACGCACAATACGCATGTGCGTAATATGTGTAAGAAATATATTTATGATAAAGTGGCATTAACATAAATATTTTGCTTCTGTACCATAAGGGCTGCTCTTATAGGAAAGAATTTGCTCCCAACGGGAGCAAATTCTTTCCTCTTAGAGTAGACCCTATTTTGGAAGGGTTTTCTAGGCATAGTTTTCAAGATGTTTCCTGGGCATGTGTAAAAATAATTCCGTTCTGGCTATGCTACTGTATACGGTCCTTTCGGCTTTGATATAAACACCATTTCTAAAAAAATATGAAGAAATATTGTCCTTTCCGCAGCCATTTATCCAGTAATCAGTTACTCAGAAATTCCCTGGTACCTACTTAGTGAAAACTAATATACACTAAATAGTAGTAGAGAAGATGTCCAGCGTACGACACACATGTTACAAACCAACAAACAACAAAGCAATTAGCTCCGTTTTCACCAGCGAGGTGATCACAAAGCCAGAGAGGGCCCACCAAAACAATCACAACAATAAGACAATAAACAGCACAAAACATGAAAGAAAGCCGATTCTTGCCGTCTGATCAATGTCTTTTACAGAATTACAGAATTATTGGATATTGTAGACTATTTCAAGAGAGGACGTCGGCGCAGTCTGATCAAGTAATATGTAAAAAAATGTTTAAAGGGAGCCAATTCTTTCCTTTTAGAATAAACTTCTTTTTTTTCACAAGGGAGGCAAAATGAGTTTGATGAGCTGCCGACTACGGAAAAAGTATATCAGATGCATATGCCGACAATCAAGGCCCGAATGATAATCTTGCAAATTTGCATAGTCTGATCAGGGCGTTTGCTGTTAATTGACATATTTTACAATAGTACTATTCTTTAAAGAAGGCAACATTTAATTTGTAAATAATGGTTTATTTAGATAATAATAATAATAATGGCTTATTTGTAAATAATGCTATTTTATCGTTTTGCCTTCATTCCTTTCTATATAATTTCTCTACATTATAATATCATTCATTTCCTTTTTACTGATTTAGATATTTGAGCATTGTGTTTACTTTGTGTTCCCTTGTTTACAGTTTTTGGCCTGGGCTTGGCTTGCCGAAGGCCAAAGTAATCATACAAAATTTCAACCCCTGCCAAAGCATTTTCGGAAAAACCCGAGTAAAAATGCAAAGTACCGCTTGCAGCTACGCTGAAAAAAAAGACCCGTGAAAATAAACATACATGTATATTTGGGTCTGAATATAATAATTAGATTTTAAGTTTACAACAAACTTTGATAGATGTGCGATGTTAATCATCCGAAACTGTTTGACTAAGAAGTATGAGCCTTGATGAGCTTATTCATAACTGTACGCTGTGACATTGGAAGAAAACACGCTTGTTTGCGAGATAGCCGGTCTAGATAGCCGGTAGTAGAACGGAAAAGTACGAGTATATGCGTATCTGAAAAGCAGAAAAAAAAATGTCAACCAATTTTGACATTTAAAACCGTATTGTGCCTCAAATCTTATGATAACTTTCGGGATTAGACCTATTTTTCGCCCATGCATAAATAAGGTTTGTCTTTTACCATTTCCACTCTCTGGAAATATTCAGACGCGATAAGTCGATGATGATTTCCTTTTTTTTTCCAGAAAATAGGTACTGTCAAAGCTCAAGTAAAAAATTAGCAAACTTGTTCAATGTGTCGTCTGCTGAAATTTCTATCCCGAGTGCCAAGCGTTAATTCAATAATGTTTTGTTGGATGTTTGGTCTTTAATTGCCTGTCATCTCGATAGATGAGTAGTTCACAACCATTGATCAGAAGATAATTTTAGTGACATTTTTTTTATCATTTTTGTTGCAAAACATATGTTGTGGCTACTCATTAGAGTGGCCTCATTTTGGCCATTCTAATGAGAACCCACATGTTTCGTTGTTAAAAGACAATAAAACTTAGTTTTAAATAGGCTAACTACAAGTATATATAAGAGGGGGTGGGGTGGAGTGGTATCAGATTAATATTTTTCTTATTCCTCCATGAAAACATGTGTTGTGGATACTCACTAGAAGTGGCCTGCCGAGGCGCTTCCAATGAGTACCACAAAATGTTTTCATGGAGAAATGAGAACGATATCCATACTGTTTGATTGAAAAAAATTTATCTTATCCAGAGCTATGGTAATAATAACTAACTGATAGTTTTGAATAAACGCTTATGAAAACCTGTTGACAACAGAACAATATCTATTCTGATGCCCAGGCCTCCAGCGCCTGCAGCGCTTTGATTAAATATTGTTTTTAGATATTGCCGTTTTATACTTAATGTATATATGTATGTATTGGTTATGCAGACCATTATGTAGACCAATGTCCATATATATAACAAGGAGAAAATTGAAGTACACTACCACGCACTTTTTTTTTGGACCCACTTTACTCAGGACACACTGTTACTCAGGACACACTGTTCCTCGAGATACGGATGTGGTACTTGAAGAAGTAAGTGACGCTCTGGTACCAGTTTCTCATATGAGTCATGTGTGATGCCTCACAGGATTGGTCTCTTGGTACACTTGCTTCTGGTTTGGTGTACCTTATTATTATTATCTTTTTTTTTTTTTTTTTTTTTTTTTTTTTTTTTTTTTTGTATTGTTACTTCCTCGTTTTTGGCAGTTAATGTATGTTTATTTTACATGATAGTCTTGTATAATTTTCATGCAAATGTATTGATATTGTATGTGATTAGGCTGCGCTGTGATAGTCTGTAATTCTATAAAGAATGGCTTCGTGTAAATACGTACGATGTGTATATATGTATGTGATGTTATTCACTGGGATGAGACTCTAATAAACTAATATCCTGATATAATACCGTAGGCCCTGCCCTAAACTGCATTTCGCGACGACATATTTTCCCTTCTTCCAGCCTAGTGATGATTGCGGATTTCTGTCATGGATTGAATGATGACACCAAGTGAATATTACAGCTTGATTTCAAATAAGTTTAGAGGCTATATGAAATTTTCAAATCTTATACTCGTATTGATTAAACTGTCACATTAGAAAATGGCGGTTATCGCATCTGCGAACATTGTAGGGCGCAATCAGACCGCGCGGTTCGCGCAGTCTGATCGCGCCCTTCATTGTCCGCTTACAGAATCAATGGATCCGCTTACGTTTGAATGTATGAGAATATTTGAGACAATAATCAACATTACGTTGACACGCCTATGTAATGTAAAAGATTTAGAAAGGATTTTCAGAATTTTAAGTTATTTTCAAACCACGTTTCAGTTTGAGGTTTTATATCTAGCCCAATATTTTACTTTAGAATTTTCTTTTTGTGTTCAACTTCAAGCATTTTATTTTACTTTTCAATTTGTCCTTTTGTTTTCATAAGAAACAAAAATAGTCCTCATTCCTTACATTTTATGATGCATTCCTTACATTATATGATGCATTCCTTACATTATACGGTTACGTTCCTTACATTATAGTGCACATGGCCCTGTATGAGAGGATATCAAGATAATTATTTTTACTCCTTCGCGATTCATGTGAGGTAATATTTTCACGTTACGGTCCAAATATTTTGCAGAAATCACTGAACCTGACGTCATTTGCTATGATTCTCACTGTCGTGTTACTTTAGCTAGTAGCTTATGTTACTTTAGATAGTGGGCGAATTCTTACCACACCTTCATGTATAGAATAGAATAGAATAGAATATTTTATTGGAAAACCTACATATACAGAAGGCGTTCTCCATTGACATGAAATATATAATGTAAATATTAAACAGAATAAACATGAGAAAACAATCAATAGATCTACAACTTTAATTCTAACGCCTCATAAACAAATTTACAAATAAGTGTTTGTTGTTGTTGTTTTTTTTTTTTTTTTTTTTTTTTTTTTTTTTTTGGCTTGGCCCGCCGTGGTTCAACTATTGGTTTTCATTTACTCTGGCATACAGTAGAATTAGCCATGAGTACTCGTCTTTGTTTATTATAGTGATTAATTGATTTTTATGTTTTCGCTTTGATGCATTGACTGAGTTGGGAGCCTTTATGCGAACCGAATTTTTATGTATTTCTGTATTAAGAGTAGCATCGGGACCCAGGGTGAAGTTGGCTAGCTGTAAAAGTGCTTTAAACCCCCGGTGGTTTAACTCTACTGACCGTTCTAAGGCGGTGGTCCCGGTGTTAGTCTTACTCTTTGTTGCTTTGTGGTTTATTCTACGAGGCGATTTGTTTTATGTCTTACCTTGTGTTATTTTTTTCTTGTGTTTTTCAGTCCTTTTAGCATTGCAATTACCTCGCTTGGGAAGAGAGAGCTAATCTTAGTGCTTTCCGTACGTTTGTTCGATTTGTGCTTGTTTGGTGTTGTCGGTTTCCTCTTCCTCTTGCTGTCTGGGAAGGGCTGCGGTTTGTGATTGTGGCATTCCCTGGTTTTTTCTCTAACCTTTCTTGGGGTTCATCAATTCATACAATAATTTAAAACATTCATTATTATTAGGTTTCAGAACTGGTATCTTTAATTTTAGTTTATTAAACGATGTAATACGCAAATTTGTATATTTTCTGCAAAATAGGAAAAATGCTTTTTATCTTCCACCTGAATGCACACAAATTCGTTGCTCACGTGGAATTCTTGGTCTGAAGTAGCGGCCACGTTCAATTAATAAATCATGAGCACTAATTCTAATTTTTGTAAGTTCTTTTGTTAACGATTTTGGGAGCCCAAAGGATAAATAAGGTTGCAAACAGAAACTGTCATATATTTTTGAGTATGTGTGCAGTTTATTGTCATTTATTTGACGCTTAAATAGATTTATTTCTTCATATATGTCTGAAGGGTACTTCTTAGAAATATTATGTGATACATCCCGGCAATCAAAGTTAGTCTCACTGATATTCAGATTATGCATAGAATTTTGTATAAAAGAATACCAGCTGTAACCTTCATGATGGAGGGATTTGTCTACTTCATAAACTTCTTTGAGAAAATGTATATCTGGAAGCTTGTTTAAACGTTCACTGAATTTCAGTGATTGACAAGTAATAAAATTAAGTATTCTTTCTCTTCCTAACTCAAGTCTAGAAGCAAAATTTGAAGACTTTTTATGAACTCCTTGTAAAAATTTACAAAATCTGTTATGTATTTTTTCAAAGGGAAGAGTATCTAATGTTTTTATCTTTAATGGTCAAATCACTGATCAAAATTTCTGAGCCATAAGTTAATATGGGACGTATAAGTTTGACAAAAGGTTTCAGTTGTAAACTATTGCTTAACACATCAAAGTCTAAAACTTTAGATTTAAACGAAAACAGTTCAAACTTTTCTGATACAAATGATTTCTGATACAAATGATTTGCAGCATGTTTTAAATTACCATTATAAAACAATACTACACCAAGATATTTGTACGTCTCTACAATTTCAATTTCCAAATTGTGTATCATAAATTTCAACGATTTAGTGTCTGTTTTACCATTACTAAAAATAATTACTTAAGTTTTGTCTACATTTATTTAAGCTTCCAGCTATCACAGTATATTTGCAAAGAATCAAGCCAGGATTGTAGACCTTCTTTACTCTCTGACAACAATAATAAATCGTCGACATAAACAAGACAGTTGAGTTTTGTGGAGTTTAAAGCAACTGGATCTGAAATGGAAGTGTAAAATATTTTGTTTATGTCATTGATGTAAACACTGAAAAGGAGGGTACTTAGTCCGTCTCCTTGTTTTACACCTTTTTTTTTCATATTTGCCCACAGGTGACAGAAGGTTGTCTTTCTTTACTAAGAATTTGGAATTTGAATGCATGTGTTTAACTACTTTATAGAAATTGCCACTAATGCCTAATTTCAATAATCTTTTTAAACAATCCTGATCGCCAAACTGTATCAAAGGCTTTAGAGAAATCTACAAAACATGCATAAACTCTTTTCTTGCATTTTTGTAAATATTTATTCAAAATAGTTTTAATAGTATAGATGTGGTCTGTTGTCTTATAACCTGGTCTAAATCCTGCCTGAAATTCATTATATAGTGTATTGTTTTCCATATAAGTATTCAATCTGCACTGAAGCAATGAAGTGAATAATTTACCCAAACAACTTGTCAAGCTGAGACACCGATAATTATTACAATCATAAATTTCATTATTTTTAGGCAAACATTACACCAAGAAAACATTCCAGCTATGTGGAAAAGTTCCAGCTGCTAAAATTCTATTAAAAAGTTTAACAGTTGGAAAAAGAAGTATGTTACTTCCAAATTTAATAAATTCATTCAGAATTCGGTCTAATCCTAGTTGTTTATTATTTTTAAGTTTATTATATATCCCCTGTCGAACTTCTTTACAAGTGAAGAAGTAGTCTAAGGGACAATTTGTGCATAATTCCAGGTCTTTTAATTCAGTATCTGTGGGGTTTTTTTCCGAATATAGTTAGGAGAGATAATCAAATCAACTTGATAACTGTATTGGGTTTGTTATATTTGTACTGTCTTCTTTTAAGTTGACCAAAGTTTTCCAAAACATTTTTGGATCATGCTTGTGTAATGATTCCAGTTGACTGGAAATTTTCTTAAAAAAGTTATTTTTTGTTTGTTTTATCTTCTTTTTATATGCATGCCTCAAGCTGTGAAAAGCATATTTAAATTAAGATTATCTGAATTCATCTGCAGCTTTTTGCCTAACCGTCTTAATTCTCTTTTCATGTAATACAAATTGCCATTAAACCATTTACTTTTATTTTTTTTCTTCCTCTTGATACATCTGAGCCTTTTAAAAGTGGAAGACTTAAAAGCAGCGAGATGAATAATGTTAATAGATTTTTCACTTAATGTATCAATATTTATATCACAATTTTCTACATCGTTAACAAAATTCTGTAATAAGTGTATTGCCTCTTCATCAGCCAGAGAGGCAACGTACTTCTGTCTCAATGTCTCATCCATAACAAACTTACAAGGTATTTCACAAAATTCACTATCAGTGTCATTTTGTTCCTTAATAATTGTATCAATATTCATTGCAGACCAAACAACACAATAGTCAAATAATTCAGTTGGAGGCATTACATTAATAAAAATCAAATGTATGTAGTAAATCTTCAGAGACTAGTATATAATCAATGGAACTGCTTCCTCGAGCACCATAAAAAGTTTTATATCCCATAGAGTCACCAATAAGTCTACCATTTAGTATACGAAGCTTAGCTTCAATACAAAAATCCAATAAGTTTTGACCTTGTTCATTTATCATTTCATCTACATTATTACGTATGGGAAGAATGATGTCTTCCAAATAATTAGTTCAACTTGGTAAAATTTCATCGTCCACCCATGTAATATGAACAAAATCGTTGTGTACCCGTTCCTACATTGAAATCACCCATCAAAATCATTTTTCCTTTTAGAGAAAAATCATGACTATTTTCTTTTAAATTGATAAAGAGTTCATCATTGACTGGACACGTAGCCTTGACCCTAGGCGGGATATACACTGTGCATATATAAATATGTCTGACTGAAGCTCGAAAACATGTTTATTTAACTTCAGCCAAATAAAATTTGTGTTACTTTTAATTTTATGCACTGCGCGCGAAATTTTCTTTGATGTAAACAATTATTCCTCCAGACTTTCTACCCTTTCTACAATTACGTTTAGTTCCATGCACGGTAACTGCCTTATACCCAGGGAGAATTATGTTTGACTCTTTGCTGGTCCAAGTTTCTGTTATACAAAAAAAATAAAACTTTTCATAAAAACATTCATCCTTAATTTTTTCGAGAGCAAAACCATTAATATTCCAACAAGCAAAATTTAACATATTGGATGGAAAAGAGTGAAAAAACAAACTATGTATATATCAACACTTATTTCTAAATAAATGATGAATACAACAGTGGCAAAAACGTCGAAAATTTAAACAATTTTATTTCTAGTTCGAGTTTGATGTTAGTTTGAATTTTTTAAACTATTACAGAATTTTAAGTAGATAAAATGATTTATGATTATCCCGTCCACATATTAACCTTTTCTGTCCTGTAGACAAAGACAGACACTTTTGCAAACAGTGTAGATCCAAATGAGACTGCTCATAATGAGTCGTCTCGTCAGGATCTACACTTTTTGTCATTCTGTTCTCGATTTACAATTGTCACCCTCTTTACAGCAATGGATATGCCCAAATGCAGAGATGGAAGTGTCTATTTCAGAAATTCAGGGTTAAAAGAGTTAAAGAAACCAATTTATAGACACATGCATGCTGTCGAGACGACGTCTAAATATTCCTGAGTTCTGCAACTGAAACAAAATTAAAACCGTGTCGTTTATTTTTTGACACCATGCAGCTGATGAAGACTAATCTGTTACGACAGCTGTCAGTTTGAAACTGAATTATGATTCAGCTCAGTCATCAGCATTGCGAAGACAGAACAAAAAAGAGAGTTAACTTGTCTTACTATTCAACAACTTTAGATGCGTTTCGCAGCTGTCACTTGTCAACATATACAAGCATGTATGCAATACACAAATGCAGTAGTTCTGATTAGCCATAATAAGCATGGAACAGGTTAGTCTCGTTTTAAGCCCCGATTTGCATAGGTGAGCAATTCAAGAGTATTTTTTGCTTGGCGTTCGCACGGACCAAACAATTTTACAAAAGCTTCTTCATTTTCCATTTTACTGCAAACAATGAAGATTTTAAGCAAAAATGCTCAACTATTTGTTGCACTCATATGAAGTACTGCAATATACACAGAGATAGCGCTTTGAATCATAATAGAAATAAAAGAAAAATATTTGACGTGATATTCAGTAAGTATAGTTTTATATAAAAAAAAATACTCTTCAGCTCACATGTGTTTATCTACAGTTGAGATTTAAGCCCATAGACTTGGAACAAGAAATACAACTTTTTAATTCTGGGCTGATCATAATTCTTTATCCAACAATCCAGAAACGTTTCGTCACTTACGGAATTCTCATGTATTTGCGCTTGATTTCCACCAAGTGCATCATAAGTAAAAAGTTTGCCAATGGAGTAAAAGTTTACTCACGTGAGTAAAAGCGTGCACATGCTCCAATTTGCATTCGTAAGCAAATTTGAATATTCGCGAATAAATACTCGGCCCATGTGTACAGGGCTTAAGACGTGCTAGTGGTTATGTGAACAGCTGCGTCGATATAAGTACGAAATCTGAAACTGATGGAAGTTTTAAGTTTGTTAATTTTCAGTGTTAAAAGATTCTAAAAAGAAGGACCCTTAGGAGAAATGAACATACTCACAAAACTGCAAACAGCTTGATTGTCCAGTTTCTTGGCAATCTAGCCAGTTTCGGCCAATTAGGCCTCATCAGTGACCCTCATACATACACACACACATATAAATATATATATAAATATAAATATATATATATATATATATATATATATATATATATATATATATAAACCAGTTTTTTGTTTGTTTGTTTTTTTTGTTGTTTTTTTTTGTGTGTGTTTTCTGTTTGTTTTTTTTTTTTGTTTTTTTTTTTGTTGTTGTTTTTTTTTTTTTTTTGTTTTGTTTTTTTGTTTTTTGTTTTTATTAAAAAAAATCCTGGAATAGATTCGTTGATCACAAAGGACCAATGAATATAACTTCACTACAGTAAAGTACGAGGAAATGTTTACGGCCGCCACACGGCACTAACGCCAGCTGTAGTAAAGATATATATAAATAGATTCGAAAAAGAAGGACACTTAGGAACAATTATCATACTCACAAAACAACAAAAAAGCAGAAGTGCCTGGTTTTCTATGCCTGACTAGTTAGTTTCGGTCAATTAGGCGTCATCACTGACACTCGTATACATTTTCAAAAATCCCAGAATAGATTCATTGATTACAAAGTACTAGGAGATATAAAATGCACTATAATGTAAAACGGGAAGACTGATTTTCTCCTACACAGAACAATGGCATTACGAAAACACACCTATTCAAATATTTTGAAAATTTCACCATCAAAAAAAATGAAAACTTTCAGATAAAAAATTCTGATATTTTTCATATTTCTGCTCAAAACATAGATTGTGGATACCCGTTAGAAGCGAGGCGGTTCTAATGAGTACCCACAATCTATGTTTTTGAGCAGAAATAAGAAAAATAATGCATACCCCTGTAAACCCCAGTTTTTTCTATATAAAAATGAGGTTTAAAGGGGCCAAAATTATATAGGTATGTTTTCGTGATGGGAAGATGGCTTAGGCTTTCTTCCTTATTACGCTCTCATGATGGTTATCTGTATTTTCAATCTTCTTGTACTTTAATTTAGTTATATTGTCTGGTCTAATGTGATCACTGAGCCCATGTCAGGATTTTTGATTTTATATTAGGGTCGCTGATGGGGTCCGGTAAATTACTCGACGTTTCGGCTCTTTACTCCTGCATGCGTGTGTGTGGTGTGCGTGTATGTGTGTTGTCTCGGGTCTTAATAGTTGCTCTTAAGCTTTGTCACGCAGACATTGGTTACGTACAAGACATCGTGTGTGTGTGGATGTGTGTGTGTGTGTGTGTGTGTGTGTGTGTGTGTGTGTGTGTGTGTGTGTATGAGAGAGAGAGAGAGAGAGAGAGAGAGAGAGAGAGAGAGATCAAAGCCAGGCAGCATATGCGAATACGGGCAATGTGCTTCCGTGTTGCCTTGTATAGAATATAGTAAAGTTAATGTGTAGCAAATTATCCTGGATCCGCCTCGGAATCGCTTTCAGATCAAGGTTGTAAAGTTGCTATATATTATAAGGAGATACCACACAGCAACTTCCAACTCTTGGTAATTTGACATGTGCTTTCTTATTGATTTATCATCCCCTGTGTTTTAATGTCTAGTCAGAACTCTATATATTCTTGCTGTATTTAGATTTGTTTTGCATAAATTTAAATATGTTTGGCACATTTGCATTAAGGAACGGCCAAGACATTCCGTTTTACCATTGACAGAACCGATTTATGCCGAATTTCAGTGCTCTTCAAGATAGCAACACTATTGGCTTTGGTTCTCTCAGTGTCATTCTGAAGAATGTAGATTCCCAATAGGCAAACAACTTGACACAACGGCATTGCAATTCCATGCCCAGCAGAGGCACACATCGATAAAACAACGTCGTTTTAAATTTGAGGTTGAATCAAAGTTAAACTGGCGTTATTTCAACGTTGTGTGCCTGCTGGATAATCTTGCACTGAAGTTGATATGATGTTGGTTTGACGTTTTGTGTCCACTTGTCATGATGTTGCAACGGCGTTAATGCGACGTTATATAAATGTCGTGTGCCCTCTGGGTTACGTTACTGTTTCGGGTAAACTTAACTGTTCAAATGATTCTATAAGTAATGACCCTTGAGCGCGATGAACACAGTCATACAAAATATCGAAAATGGCTGACGTTCTAAGCTCTCTGGGTCAGACTCACCAGTATCAGCCAATGAGGCCACGACAAAAACTTTTTTTTCTTCAGACAAATAACGCTTAGATGCTGAATATTGGTATAGGGCACTGAGAATGGGATATCCTAGCGTGACATTTGACATTTAACGGTAATGTCAACTTTTTCCCCTTATACATTACTATGGCCATAATGTTAGAAAATACTTTGCTCAAGCTGTAATAAAGACTAATGAAAGAAACTTGCAGCATTTGACCGAAGCCGCAAACTCGAAAGCTAAGATAAACAAGAGGCCTATGGGCCACAGTTCGCTCACCTGATAAAAACACCTATTTCATATCTGCAAATGCCTTGCGACTTTTTCCAGGTGGCGCAAATTTGACCTTGATGTAAAAAGGCCAACGGTCAACCTACAACCATCATTTGAACAAACTTGGTAGACCTTGAGTACCTGATGCAATATACCACGATTCAGCCCCAAAGCTTTCTCGATTCTGGAGAAGAAGATTTTAAGTGTTTTATCATACATGGTCATGGCGGCCAACTTGATTAACGGACCGTGAACATTTGAACAAATTTTCAGTCGCCCTTCAACAGAAGGTTCCAGGTGAAGTTTTAAGAAAATTGACCCAGGAGTTTCAGAGGAGAAGTCGTTCAAATGTGTGGACGGACTGTGTGGACGGACGACGACGGATGGCAAGTGATCACAATAGCTCATCCTGAATCTTCGGCTCAGATGAGCTAAAAACAGTCAATCTGGTATAATCTTCCTTGCCCCAGTGCTGAACACATATCTATAAATAAACCATAAAAAAAAACAAAAACAAAAAACATTTTTCTGAAACTTAAATTTATTGATTGACGTGTCAAAAGCTTTCATTTACTATGAAACCTTTATTCTTTGGGTATGGTCTGTCCAAGCAAGGGCGGATTCAGAGGGGTTTCGTGGGGTTCAGCCGAATCCCCCTTTGACTAAAAATTTATTTTCACCGGAAATTTTGCTGAAGTCTGATAAGCTTGGGATAACTCATTTACCTTTAACATTCAGATTCCTTACACTTAACTTTATACTTCTCTTCAACAAGTCGATTTAACTACCTATGAATGTGTGTAAAATGCTTGATGAGTAGCAAATAGTGTAGACTCTGATCAGATGCCGCGTTATCCGGCGTATGCTCTGGGTCTACACTGTTTGCACAGCCTGTTTGTTCGAACACGTAGAGTAAGTACAATAATTTGATCAAATCTAACCGCCTCAAAAGTCATCCCAGATCCGCCCCTGCCAAGTCAAAAGTGATTTTTGTGGCACTTAAGTACCATAAGTGAAAAAAGCTGTCTGGTTCTATCACACTTGTGTCTTTCGAGTGTTGTTTGTGAATATCCAGGGCTATATACATATTTAAACTATGATTAAATCGATTTTAACCTTAAAGAGCAAACGCATAAATTCCTCCGATAGCATCAAAATGCCAGGTAGCATAAAAAACAACAATATTTTGACGTACTTAACATATCGGACCTAGACTTTGGCCTTTAGGACAATGGTGTAGAATCCTTTATAATCAAAGCACCGACAGTACTGGTGAGTCGATTGTCTCTGAGTATAGGCCAGACAAATGGTCCTGAACGTGGACTTAATGTTGTTTTATTAAACCTTTAGCTGTCTATAATTTAAGCAAACAGTGCAGACCCTAATCAGACGCCGCGTTCTGTGGCATCTAATCAGAGTCTACACTGTTTGCCAAAGTCCCAGTCCAGGTTTTACAGATAAACCTCTTTACATTCTGCATTCTGACGTCTCAGCGACAAGAATAGCGCGGCTATAAATAACCAGTGTCTGGATTTCGTACAAACGTGCGGGTTGATTTTATTGGTCAAGGAAAATTTGTGTACATGTTAGGCTGCATTGTCATGGGGCGCCGTTTTACTATTTATTCCATATTTATAGATATCCATAATTATATATGGATATCCATAAATTGAATAAGTGATATCCATTATTCGAATTAGTAATATCCATAATTAATCATGGCTATCAATAATCCATAATTATTTATGGATATCCATAAATTGAATAAGTGATATCCATTATTCGAATTAGTGATATCCATAATTAATTATGGCTATCAATAATTATTTAAAGATACCCATAATTCGAATTAATCATATCCATAATACGAATAAGTGATATCCATAATTCGAATTATAGATATCCATTAATCTAAATCAATTGTGGATATCACTAATTCGAATTATGGATATCACCAATTCAATTTACGGATGACCCTAAATAATTATGGATATCTATAGATATGGATATCCATAAATCGAAATAGTGATATCCATAATTTGAATTACAGATATCCATAAATCATTTCGATTATTAGATATCTATAATTCGAATTATTGATATCACTAATTCGAATTATGGATATCATTAATTCGGTCCATTTGTAGATATCATTAATTCAAATTATGGATATCAACAATTCGTCATTACAAATAAAAAAGGGCTGCTTCCTTTGCAAAACTGAGAATTTTAGATTCCTACTCTGCTATTGAACTGAATAAAAGCCAGGATGGACGTGGTGGTAAGGTAGGGTAGGTTTAGAGGTAGCTTATGGTAATTTCACTAATTCGAATCAATGATATCCATAATTCGAATTAGTGATGTCCATAAATCATCGGAATAATGGATATCCATAATTCGATTTATTGATATCCATAATTCGAATTTGTGATGTCCATAATTCGAATTATGGATATCCATAAATCGATCTGTATTAATGATATCCTTAAATCGAATTACTTATATCATTTATTCGACTTATGGATATCTATAATTCGAATTATGGATATCCATTATTCGGCTGATTTATTGATATCACTACTTTGAATTATTGATATATGAATATCTATAAAGATGAATTAAATAGTAAAACGGCGCCCAATACATTGTAAACAGTCGATCAAAAATGTCCCAAGTTTAGGGATGTTATGTACAAGGGTTGATGCTATATACAAGTCTCTCAAAAATGCCTGCTATGATTAATCTTCTACCCGTTTAACCCTGTAGACGTACGCAGATGCTTCTACAAACAGTGCAGATCCAAATACCAGCCGTCTCATCTAGATCTACACTGTTTGCCATTCTGTTTTTCAGTTTAGAATAAAACTCCTATTTTCAACAATGGACCTGTCCAAATTCAGAGATGGAAGAGACCACTTAAGAAACTCACAGATGAACGGGTTAACCGTTTTCAGGACGCCTCCGCCGCCGACGACGAAGAACTATGGCCATGTCTCGCCTTTTTTCCCTAAAAGGCGAGACAAACACTTAAACTATGTCAAACTTTGAAGCAGACTCCGAGCGCTTCAAAATGCAAGCTATTGAAATATCAGGACGCCGACGACAGCACCTTGGCCAGGCCTCTTCTTTCCCCAAAAGAAGAGATGTTAACGATGTAACTTTGATATTCTAGTATTTTTCTAATGAAACAATATCTACTCTAGCAGAGAATATTAATATACCCTTTTCACAAATTGTAGCTTTTAATCTAATTTTGAATTCTCGATTGTGTGTGTGTGTGTGTGTGTGTGTGTGTGTGTGTGTGTGTGTGTGTGTGTGTGTGTGTGTGTGTGTGTGTGTGTGTGTGTGTGTGTGTGTTTCTAACACAACACGAAATCTGTATTCCATTTACTTGATTGCGCGGCTCTTATTTGCAGACAGAATTTACACCCTTGGGTTATTACAGACTGGCCACTCATATTTTCAGTCATCTAGTAACGCTTCCATAACCAGTCAGTCGTGAGGCTGGTGTACTCGTATTGCATTAATTTAGCCACTAACAGCTTTGAAGACCAGCCTGTAACGTCTCTTAGGCACGATTTTTCTCTACCATTGATACCCTTGCCATCATGCAAAGGTGTGGTTTGTTTAGAAAAACCAATCAAGAATTTAAATACTGATTAACAGCAAAATTAGAGTATTCACTAATATGCATGTGTCAAAAGTGCAATATCGGCATGTACATACACTTTTGCTTGTCAAGTGTGTCACTTACTAATTTTATTAAACCACCGGAAAACAAATGCATCTATTTTGCATTTTTTGGGTCGTAGCAGTGACAAAAAGGAAAATACTGGTATTCAAAAAGTGTATACTTTCTTTTGTCTCTGAGTATACTTAATATACTTGCCAGTTCCTTGAGATCCATACAAATTTCATGTTATTCCATATAAAGATAAAGAATAAGTTTCATTCCTCTTTATTTGTTCTGTATTTATAAAGGATTTCCTTTTGGGAATATTAAAATACGTGTAATAAAGCTGACTTTCATGGAAGTACGATAACGACTGTGATGATGTTTAAAATACTGCGATCGCCAAAGAAATTTCGTCTTTGTTAGACTACAGTGGAGTAGTTGAGATTGCAACAGAAACAGACTAAACACAAAGGTTAATGTTTTGTGCAACCAAATCTCCAATATGCAGATAAGACAGACATTCTACTAGCATCATGACATAGGCATTCTACCAGCATCATAACAGGCACATTCTACCAACATCAAACATAGACAATCTATCAGAATCATGACAGACATGCCACTAGCACCCTGACATAGACATTCTACCTGCATCATGACACGGACATATTACCAGTATCGTGCCATAGACATTCTACCGAATCAGTATATAGACATTCTACCGTTTCTACCAGTATTATTGCAGACAATCTATCAGTATTATGGCATAGACTTTCTACCAGCAATATGACAGACATTCAACCACTTCGTGATATAGACATTCTTGCTTTTCTACAAGCATTATGATATAGACATTCTATCAGCAGCATGACAAAAACAATCTGCCAGCATCACGACATAGACAGTCTATAACATCATGTTGTAGACATTCTACCTGTTCTACTCGTATTATGACATAGACATTATATTAGTTTCATGGCACAGACATTCTACCAGAGTCATGACATAGACATTCTACTACATCATAATATAGTCATTCTAACTGTTCTAGCAGCAGCATTATGCCATACACAGTTTACCAGCATCACAAAACACAAACTACCAGCATCACAAAACACAGACATTTTACCAGTAGTACGACATAGACATTCTATCAACATCATGGTATAGACAGTTGATCTATTCTATCAGCATTATGATGTAGACAATCTACCAGCATCATGACACAGACATTCTACCAGCATAAGGACATAGACATTTTATCAGCATTAAGATATAAACATTCTACATTCATGACATTGACATTCTACCAGCATCATGACATAGACATTCTAGCATCATGACATAAAGATTCCACCACATCATAACATAGTCATTCTACCAGTATTATAACATAGACATTTTACCAAATCATGACGATCATTCTATCAGCATCATAACATAAACATTCTACCAGTATTATGACATTGGCATTCTATCAACATCTTGACATAGACATTCTACCAACATTATGCCATAGACATTCTACCAGCATCATGCCAGACATTTTACCAGCATCATGCCACAGACATTTTACCGGCACCATAACATAGACATACTACCAGCACCATGCCTCAGACATTTTACTAGCATTATGTCATAGTTATTCTACCAGTACCATGCTACAGACATTTTACTAGCATCATGCCAGAGACATTCTACCAGCACCATGCTACAGACATTTTACCAGCATCATGACATAGACATTCTACCAGCACCATGCTACAGATATTTTACCAGCATCATGCTACAGACATTTTAACCAGCGTAGATATTCTACCATCATGACAAAAACATTCTACCACATCATGACAGAGACATTCTACCAGCAGTATGACATAGACATTTTACCATTACATGACAATCATTCTATCAGCATCATGACATAAAAATTGTACCAATATTATGACATAGGCAATCTATCAACAACATGATATAGATATACTACCAGCATTATGCCCTAGACATTCTACCAGCATCATACCACAGACATTTTACCAGCATCATTATATAGACATTCTACAAGCATCATGCCACAGATATTTTACCAGCATCATGACATAGACATTCTACCAGCACCATGCCACAGACATTTTACCAGCATCATGCCATAGACATTCTGCCAACACCATGCCACAGACATTTACCAGCATCATTAACATAGACATTCTATTAACATCATGCTACAGGCATTTTACCAGCATCATTATATAGACATTCTGCCAACATGACGACATAGACATTCTATCAGTATCATGCCATAGACATTCTGCCAGCATCATGAAAACACTTTGAATTTCACAATCTGTCTGTTATTGTTGTTGTTGTTACCGCTGTTGTTGTTGTGTTGCTTTTGTTGTTGTTGCTGTTGCTGCTGTTTAACTTCTTTATTTGGTCAATGCCATATTTAATACTTTACATAAAAGTTATAAATGCACTGTTAATTAGCGCCCACACTGACTAAAAGATTTTAATGAGCTAATGTTACTTGGAAATAGGCAGCCTTGGTAGGCTTGAGAGCATAAATGTTCGCACTTTTGTCTTTCAAAGAGCTTAAAGCCTGTAAACGTTTCAACATAATGTGCATCGTAAAAATGGGCATTATTCCATTTGTTAACCCATTTATGCCTATAAATGTACAATGGCAAACCGTGTAGACTCAGATCAGATGCCGCAGAACGCGCCGTCTGATCCGGGCTATACTTTTTGCATTAAATACAGGAATCACTATAAAATATGGTGATAATAACTAACCAGACACCCCTTCTATCGGAAATGGATCGGTCGAAAGAGTTATAGTAGAATAGTCCATTCTGCATAAATGGATTAAGGGGATTTGATATACTTGGAACATTTTCCGCTATTTTGTACAATGAAATGATTTTTATTCTATCTCTGAATTAATGCTGCCAACATTAATTCAGAAATACAATAAAAATTCACTTCATTTTTGATCCAGTTCAAAAACGAGAGACTAACTGAAATTTTACAGGCTGTCAGATGCCATTTATGATCGTATTAATACTATAAATCATATAAAAAAAATGTCTACTTTTGAGGAATATGGAGCCTTTAAGTATACAACGATCATATGGCATGGGCGATCAGGGTATCCCCATATCATCCTGTGCTTTTAATCAGTGTTCCCTTATAGAACCGTCAAAGTCCATAAATCATGTTAGTGATCAGCGTTGACTCTGATCAGACAGCTCGAACGCACAAGGTGAACTTAATCTGCGCTCGTCGCTGGGTGGTGTAGGGGCTCGTATACCATACTGTAAGAGGAAAAGCCTGTTCACACTGTGTGAGTGTGCCGGCTGAAATGGGCTTTCACTATCTGAAATACTCATAAGTACCTTTTCCCCAAGTTGCAATTCAATGCACTACACGCTAACTAG
Organism: Anodontia alba; assembly: GCA_964016985.1. NCBI lineage: Eukaryota > Metazoa > Mollusca > Bivalvia > Lucinida > Lucinidae > Anodontia > Anodontia alba. The sequence continues at coordinate 64,976,680 of OZ024829.1, forward strand.
GCAAATACGATTAGTTATAGATGGTGGCTAAGCTTCCGAAACAATAATTAACTTAAAGAAGAAAGCTTCCTTCAAATTATAGAAATCCGCAGTAAGAATGACAAACAATAGAAATGGGATTGAAATCTTCCACTGGGATACCCTAATAACAACAGTGATTTCAGAATAAGATTTGACAAGGCAGTGAGAATTTGTCATGAATGCAAAAACCATTTGCTTTCAGTTCACAGCTTCATAAATCAAAGTACTGACAACACTGGTGGGCCGATTGTCTCTGAGCGTAGGCTTGTAAAAGGGTCCTGGACGGGGACTTAAGACTGTGTCAATCAACCCTTAACTTCCTTCAATTTATGCAAAAAGTGCAAACCCTAATTAGACGCCGCATTCTGTGGCGTCTGATCTGGGTCTGCACTGTTTCGCAATGTCCAAAATGTCCCAGTCCAGGTTTAACAAAAATAACCCTCTATCAACAGCACTCTGATGTCACAGCGACAAAACGTCATGACGCGGTTTGATTACATTGGTCAATGTTAATCACGTGAACAACTAACTTTAGGAATTTTTGGCGTTTGTCTACTATGGCTCGACTGTAAAACAATCGACCCAATAATCGAGCCACAACGTCAAAAATGTATCTTCGGACATGTACGCCCAGTGAACATTCAGATCAGGCTGCGCATCTACCTGAAGAAATTTTGCATCCTCGGCTATTCAAAATGCGTCCAGGGAAGATTCTGATAAGACTGTGCGAATGCACAGGCTGATCTGAATCTTCGCTGGGCGCATATTTCCGAAGGTACGTTTTCTGACGTTGCGGCTCACTTCTCCTGAATGCAGGAAATCCTTGTGTTTAGTTCACACCTTGATAAACGAATGTTTTTCACAACACAATGATCAAAACAAAATAAATGCCGGGATTGGTCATGGTGTCTTATTCACTTATGTTTACTTACTGTAAGTTACAGTAAACAACCCTCCACTGACACAGGAAAATAGGCACTTTCAACAGCTTATAGTCGTTCTGTCTTTAAAAGGGGCATTTCCATTTCTGCTTCCAAATACAAATGCCGGGAAATAGTCAAGAAACTTTAGCAGAATTATGTAAACGCTGGCACATTGGCAGCATATTGAGTCTAGCACTTTAAATGACTGGGCATCTTTATAATTGTAGATCAACGCATTTCATTTTATTTTCCAATTTTTTATTGCATATGTTATTGCATATAACCACATCTAGACTGGCTGTAGTCTCTAGTGACAAAATAAGTTTTCTTATAATCTGTTTAATCACTAAAATAAAACCAAAGTAATATCATGACTATAAAGGCTGGTCACTAGTGACCAGCCTTTATAGTCATGATATATTTTGGTTTTATCTTAGTGGATTATCAAACAGGATTATGAGAAAAATATTTAGTCACTGGAGACTGGAGCCAGTCTAAACCACAACGTACGGGGAGACGTTTTACGGCCGCCACATGACACAAACGCCAGCTGGATTGACTCTAGCGAGCAACGGACACAAGCATAACACACAAACAGCGCTGAAGTGTCGATTTTGCTGGATCAGACTAACTTGCTTCGGCCAATCAGTCCTCTTCAGTGAAAGTCGCAAATAACATTGTAGTTGTAACAGACATTAATACGTTAAAACAGGAACTTATAAGCACTAAAAGCAACTTTCAGACATCCTACAAGGTATATACCGCATTCGACCTAATTACCGCACATACCCCTATGAGCGCACAGTCAAGCAATTCCATAGTATTCAGATTACAGCCAGTGTACTTTTTGTCTATTTCTTTATAAAGCTGTATGTTGCAGGTACCCATTTGAATGCAGTTGAGCCAGCCTGCTCATCCTAGTTGCTTTATACTTACCACTTTGCAGGCTGTGTAAAAAATGATATAACACTTTGCATGTTGGGTAAAAAAATTTTGATTTAAAGCGTTCAAGAAAATTTGTCACTTTCTAGGATCCTTCTCACATGTTTGGATACAAGAATTGGTAAAATGTATTCTTTAGGCAGTTCTGCAGCAGACGTTGGTTAAATTGTAGGTCTTGCATTGAAAACGGAACTACATTCGAACTGAACCATAACCGGTGTCTTATGAAATTTAGTAATCATTGATAAATATTTACACCGGCGAACCTTTGAAACAGACTACAACTGCAATCTAAAACAGCATTTCCTGCAAAAGTGCATATACGCCCATTGAAGACGCACATCAGCCTGCGCATGCGCGCAGCCTGATCAGTGCCTTCGCTGTCTGCCTGAAGATACTTTGGATCCCTGGCTACAAAACTCTGGTCAGACTGCGCACATGCCGTCTTATCTAATTAATGAAGCATTTGTTTGTCGTTTATACTGAAAGGACATTCAGCGGCTTGCCCCATTACGACAATAGCAGATCAGCCTATCTCTATCCACACCAAATGTTATAATATTATTAATTACGTGCCGCTCAAAACAAAAACAACGGGTCTTATAGCATATTCAAACAGCGGATGCCTACATCAGCCTGTGTATCCGCATTTGCCTTGTCGTCAGACCAATTCTTGGCCTCAGAAATATTGTTCAGTGTTAGTTGATGCCCTCAACGCGGATGCCCACACGGATATATGGAAGTTTTTGTTGGTCGCATACGGGCTTTGGCGTGGTGCGGTTTATACAAAAGTAATGGAAGAAAAGAATGGACAGACTCGCATGGAGAAAATCCATTTATATTATTGTTTAAGTAGCTGATATGTTATTTCCCCTCTGTTGGTCTAGTGTTCATCAACGTTTCACTGAAACTGTCCAATAATTACAGGAACTAGGTCTTCACATTATCAACACATGCGCCGTATTGACGGATATAAAGGAGGGTCTCTGCATGTACAATACGCAATGCGGGGGAAATGGACCGCTCCTTGATCATGTGCGGGCAAAGAAGGTTCAGACCAGAATGCGCATGCGCAGTTTAATTTGGGCCTTTGTTTACCTCGTTTACAGAAAAAAATGAATATTGTAGAATAATTATTAATTGTACATCGACGAATAAATCATGCTATGACCATACTGCGTGGATCTGGTCTTACGCTGCTCGTATATGGCGTAAAGGCCCTCTTATCACGTTGAGCGTAAATTCAAATATGACTGGACTACGAAAAACCATAAAATGTCATATGCACAAAACAAGAACATAGGCAAACATGTGAATCTTCGCTTTCCGTGTTCGTATCCACAGTGTCGCTCGAGTAGCGAAACTATTTTTCCTTCGCACGTTACCTTCAGTACTACATGTGTCTTCGGGACATATTCAAATAGCAGATTCTCAGATCGATCTGCATATTCACCCAGTCTGATCAACGCCTTTGCTGTATGTTACTGTATTCTGCATATACAATATCTAATGGTTCTGTCAGTGAATAGTGAAGGCATTGATCTACTGTGCTTTCGACATCTTTCAGAAAGTCGTTTTTTGCTTGGCGCTTTACACAGAAGACGTAGATTTGCAAACTTTTGTCATGTTTTAACGCAAAACTATTTGTCATAACTACCTATGCACAAAAAGTTTTATTCTAGTCAGCGTTTTTTTTTTTTTTTTTTTTTTTTTTTTTTTTTTGTTTTAAATAAATATCTTCACTGTTTTCCATAGTAAACATTAATTCAAATTATGCAGAAATCTGTAGGGTAGGTAACTTGGAGGCAGATTTTCAACAAGTGTCGCCTGTTCAATTTTTCTAAAATTTTCACAATATTGTTGTGAAACATCAATAATTCAAACTCAGCAAAGAAAAGTAAAAATTATTTTCTGAGACAAAAATTTCAAAAAGTCACTTAACTATAGAAATTGCATAGGTCAGACTAATTTTTGGCGATAAATTTAATTTTAGGGTACATATTTGAGAACAAAACACAGAAACAGAAAAGACAAATGGTTTCTGATTAGATATGGTCTATCAGAACAAACTATTTTCATTTAAATTAAAACGCCAAGCAAAACATGTCTTTCCGAGTGATGTCGAAAGGACAGTAATTCAGCGGACACGAATGCTGATCTGTGCATTCGCATGTTTGTCTGAATATGCTAGGAAGACACGTTTCGGCGTGACTCATCAATAATTTCTCTTTTCAAGGTGTTTAGATTTTCTGCTGAATGAGTACAGACAACGTTCTATTTTCTATAACTTTGTACCCTTATGACTGAAAGTATAACACATCTGTTCCGAATAGTCATGCATCCTTTAGTCCCATAATTGCCGTTGGTTTTGTTGTTGTTGCTGTTATTATTGTTGTTGTTTTTGTCGTCGTTGTCGTCGTCTTCGTCGTTGTTGTTGTTGATGATGATACTGCTGAGCACTGCTGCTGTTGTTGTCGTCCTATAATTGCATATATTGTTGTTGTTGATGATAATCATGACGACGAACATGATGATGGTGATGTTGTTGTTGTTGTTGTTGATATTCAAATATACGCGTATACAACATGTATCATCTAAATGCATTGCTTCTCAAATACAATTCGGACACCGAGGTTGTTTGTCGCCAACAGTTTGTCATCAAAATGTGTGTAAGCCAGCTATATAATGAGTGCATCGGTTCTGGTACATTACGGTACGACAGCTAAATCAGAATGGAACGCGCATACACAAAAATGTATATCTAGTTGCTCAGACCGTTTTTTGTTTGTTTGTTTTGTTTGTTTGTTTTTTGTTTGTTTGTTTTTTGTTTGTTTGTTTGTTTGTTTTTTTTTGTCTTGTTTTTTTTGCAATTTAAAAATGAAAACCAAAACGCGTAGGTTAGAAGAACCTCTGCCGGTGTCATAGGCAATCTGCTTATTTTTTAGCGGAATGTCCCAGCTTCCGTGATTTCTTCATACAATTATTTTCAGTATTTTTAGGAAGAAACATGTTCTATAAAGAAGCAGAAGTAGCCATATTGTAAATATTTATCTTCCTTTACCAATGTAATCAATCACGAGTTAGACGACAGACAGACAGGCAGATTTTTAACGCTGCCTGGCACCATAGGCACATAGAAGCAGAGCCAAATTCCAGTTTACGGTTTTTATAGCCGCTCTATTCTTGTCGTTGTGACGTCAGAGTGCTGTTGATTGAGGGTTATCTTTAAAACCTAGCCTGGGACATTTGGTACAAGGTTATCTGTAAACCCTGGACTGGGACATTTGGGACATTCGCAAACAGTGCAGACCGCTGAACGCGGCTTCTGATCAGGGTCTGTACTGTTTGCTGAAATTGCAGGAAGTTAAGGGTTAAATTAAACAGTCTTAAGTCCCCGTTAAGGACCACTTTCCGAGCCTTCACTCAGAGACAGTCGACCCACCAGTGCTGTCAGTGCTTTGATTAGAAAGGATTCAAACATAAAATAGTGCGCTACTACACTTTAATAAAGCGTAGCGCCATGAACCGTATAATAGGAACGAGGCTGAGTCACCTCATCTCAAAATAGATAATTTGAATAAGTCCACATTTTATTACACAATGCAAGGAGTCATAACTGTGTCATCTACAAAGTTTTATTATAGATGGCATTGCTCCTGAGAAAATTTGACTAAATATTTCCTTTGTACTATAGATCTATGGAGAAAGAGCCATTGTCAAAAGTATTAACAAGCCGAGGGAGGTAAGCAAGACCCGTTTTTCACATAATATGTATAGGTTATTACATAGTTTTAAATTTCGAGCCGTCAGGCGAGAAATTTAAAACATGCAATAACCGATTTGTCGCAATAACCGTTTAGGACCATAACTCACAGATGCCATAATGAGACTGACCACAGTATACTCCAATCATGTATTTAATCAAGGACATCACGTTTCATTTAATGGCTTATTGCAAAAAGATCTTTTTGTGTTTAATAAGAGATCAAGTTTGAATCCTGCGAATAAAAGGACTGCTGACACCAGCGCGCGTGCACACACACACACACACACATGCATACATGCACACACACACACACACACACACACACACACACACACACGCTAACCCTTGCGTATATAGCCAGATTAGATTATTAAGACGCAATGTTGGGTTATTGAATGTTGATCTACGATGATCAGGTGAATTAATACATTTCCAAGAGAGAGAACTCTAAACTGAAATATACGTTTTTGCCTCCTTTTAAAAGATCACCATCTCAGCAGAAGAGAAAGTGTTTCCGTAATCCCTTCTTAAAGTGAGTTACTCTTAAAGCAAAAACAAGACACCCCCGGATTTTTTTTTTTTTTTTTTTTTCAGAATAAACTCTTTGAAAAGGGAGATAAGTAGAAAGGTAGGCAATGATCAGTAATTTCTCGTCATGATGATCTCCCTTCGAGGAGTATCCATTCAACTGACGAAAGTTACTTCCGACTGAAAAATTGCAGTTTGCTCCCATCTGCCTTATAGACACACTGCATTAAAATGAAACTGCATCGAATTTTACCTTAACTCTGGGATAGACAAGCATGGACAAACAGTGCCGAACCAGATCAGACGCCGCATTCTGCGGCGTCTGATCAGGGTCGGCACTGTTTGCCACTCATTCAGAGGTTTTGCGACATATCAACAGTTAGTAGAAACTGACCGGTTAAGATTTTAATACAAATATGGCAATGAGTTACGGCAGGCTGATAGTTTGGATCAAAACGGTTAAATGACAAGGTAAAATCTATATTGGAACCGTCCGCGTTCAGAAAAACTGGTACAGCTTTTGGTGTAAACTTTGTTGATCGACAAATGAGTACTATCATCTCAAATGGAATATAGTCACATACATGTGTAAATGAAAGTTCTTCATAGAAACAAGCTGATCGCTCATCACACTACATTGAAAATCTCTGACCATTTCTATTTCAGTTTGTAAAGACTGTTGTCCACCAGTATGACAGTCATCTCAACACGGAGAATAATGACGAGACAAGTAACATAAGCATTTAGAAGGCTTCAGTTATTAACTATCAAAGCACTAACAACACAGGTGGGTCTATTGTCTCTGAGTGCAGACTGGAAAAATGGTCCTGAACCAAGGCTGCTTATCTCCACACGCGCAACACCGTGTTGTGAAAAGAAAATCGAAAGGAGATCTTCCGGAGGTGATTGCGGAGAGTCAGTTTAGGTAGCGTTGAAGGTGGGTGTTAGTTGAAATAAGGTTGACATTTTGGCATCCAAACTCGGGCGCTGTAATTCAATCTCGTATTTAGTCTTCAATGTAATCAGACCGGAATTGTAGTCCTTAAAGCGAATACGGAACAAAAGTACTTTTCTCCGATGCAAGGGTATTCAAATTTTGCCGTTTTGGTGACAGACAGACATGTAAATGTTTGATTGTGTTGGGGTTTAACGACACGTCAACCCTTGTGGGTCATTTTATGTCGTCTCCCAGAGAAAGGGAGAAAAGACACAGAAGAAATAGTAGAGGAGATGAAAGAGAAGGACATGGAAGAAAGAGAACAAGAACGAAAGTGAAGAAACAGAATGAATAAAATCATCCCCCCCCCCCCCCCTCTACCCTACGTGCGACAAGGATAGCAGGCCTTGCCAAACTGTAAGCTAATATCAGTTGGACGCCCCAGTGACAGTAAGATACACGACACCTTCGCCACACCCGACCATGTAAAACTAGAGTTCTTTGAGAGGATACAAATCTCCGAGTAAATACATTATCGTTTGAGTGAAGGTTTTACATGTTACTGTGTTGTTCAAAAGAAAATATTCTTTTGCCATTGCACAGAAACTAGGCATTTTATTGACGGGTCTTGCGTAAGGAGAGCGGTGGCGAATAAAAGGATAGATGGTGACTGAGAAGACCATGGGTTTTCAACATCGTATTTCATACTACCGGTCACGTTTTGCCTATAATTTCTGATCAGCAGCCATGTGAACGGGGACTTAAGACTGTTTCATTTAACCCTTAACTTCCTATACGTTAAGCAAACAGCACAGACTGTGATCAGACGCTGCGTTTTGCGGCGTCTGATCTGGGTCTGCACTATTTGCCAATGTCTCAGCATTAAGCCCAGTCCAGGTTTTACGGATAACCCGCTTTACACAACACTCTCGCGTCACAGCGACAAAAAAGCGCGGCTGTAAATAATAAGTCGTCTGTCATTACTGACAATGACCAATCTTAATCACATGCGAGAAATGCTATAGCTGAGCGGCTAAGAGCCAAGATTGTGCTATTCCGGATACAAGCATGAAACTTTCCACAATTGTTAAGGTTGCTAAGCCGATGCTTTTCTGATATAGAACCACCTTGACAAATTTCCTCTGCGCATGCGCGAAGTAAAATTCACTTCCGGTGTATACAATTTGCACCAAATTTGAGTAAACTGGTACATGTAAATATTTGCAACTGGTGTCAATAAATTTGACTCAAAGGGTGCATTATGCCTTCATATACCTAATAATTATTTCCCTGCCAATAATGGATAGTTCTGCGCATGCGTAAAAACCTACTTCCGGTTTAGTGTATAATTTCTCCTACGTTTTACTGATCAATGGGACAAATGCGTGCCTTCTTTTAAACAGATATACATGTTTTACGTGATGCCCATCCTTACAGCTTTACGAGTTACAGTAGATGGAAAATGGAAACAGGACACTGACTAACAATGTATGTATGCGCATGCGCAAAACATTACATTTCAATCACCAATGGTTTCATCAACTTTTGCACCTAAACTCGCGACTTTGAACTTCCTAATGTCTAAGAATATCTGATTTGATCATTTCATAAAATTGTGCCTGTTATATTTTTGGAGATCATTTACAACAACATGAATAAACACACACTTAGTTTGGTCCCCCGATGTTTTTTGGGTTGCGCATACGCAGAAAAAAAGTACATGAAACTTCTGAAATTTGTTTTGCGCTTCAGAAACTGTTTTTGATTTTGTGCTTAGATAGACATAGCCACAGAAAGGCAAAGACGTAATGGTAGTTACCTTAACTATCACAGCCACCGTCACAGGCACAAAGAGCCGTGCATTGCAGGGCTGCTTTGTTGCACTTACAACGCTTAGTTTTGCAACCCTGGAGACAGCCACACCTTACTAATTCAAGTGAAGTTAATGATGCCTGTGGAATTGTGGTCAAAACAATCCAGTTTCCTGTTTCATCCAACCCCACTCATCTGGACTTGGTAATGCTGGCGAGAGATTCAGCACTTGTCCCCAGATATGGCCTTCCTGATATGCTGCTCTCAGAATATGTTGGTGCAATGCTGCTTGCGTAGGAGGAAGCCTTTCCATTGATCGACCCTTCTTTGTAAATAATTGCTTTCTAGCAAAGTCAATACTTGTGCAAGTACTTGTTCCGTCATACAGTAGTATGACGAAACGTTTAATGCTTGATAAACAAGCTGTAGATGGCCTTTCTGGAGCTTTGCATAGTTGCTCAAAGCTTTCTGATACTTCAGGGAAGCTTACCCAAGTTTCCCAAGCACTCCATTTACCATGACCAAGGAAGGAAGAGGTCGTGTCACAGCCTGTTAGCGCGTGGAAGAATGGAAGACATTTAGATTTCCTTCTTCCTATCGCTTGTGCCACTAAATGAGATGCAATGTATTTTCGATGTTTTCCAACACCAAAGTCAAGCCAAAGTTCATCTATTCCAAGTTGTTCAAAGACAGACACAGCTAGCACTACAACATCTGTATCAACAGTGTGAACAATCATTTTCTTATGCCCTCTGCTCGCTGCATCTGCAGCATGAACAAACATCCTTGTGTCTGCCTCTTCATGCAAACATGGAGCAAGCGATGTTGTATCTCGAACTGGAGAAACTAACACTTCAATACCGTCTGTGACCACGATCTCCTTGTTTGAATCGGACGCCCAAGCAGAAGAAACCTGTGAGAGATAGTGGAATAATTCTTCTTTATTCTCATCAACGCGCAAGAAATCTTGCCAGTTCTTTGGAACGGCTGTTGACGGGGTAACCCTCCGACGGATCCCTTTTCCACGTTTCTCTCGTGTTGAGGACTTCAAACTGTCAACTTTATATGTGTCCCAGACGATATCTACTCGGACTACTGCATTTAGTTGCGACATGATATATGGTTTGAAAATATCTTGCGCGTACTGTTCAAATGTGGTAACTCCAATAGGTTTGAGCATCTGAACAATTGCGGCCCCATCTAAAATGATTGCACTTATTTCCTGAGGAGATTCTGTCACAAAAGGGACAAGTGTCTCAAAACAGACAAGTAAATCTGATTTTGCAGAGAATCGTAATTTTCCAGAGTCAGACAAAGACGGTGGAAAGGCTTGGTTCTCGTGTTTGAAGAATTCATCAACATCACCACCTCTATGCTGACATCCGATGTATAGTTTGGAAAATAGAGCAGTGTCATTCTTGGCAAGGGCAAGCTCAGTTTTGCCTTTCGGTTGCGCCTTCTTATCCTGACTGTTAAATAGTACCAACTTATTTCTCGGTATACTGTCATACAGTGGCGTCGTTCTGTGAAAGAGCCTCTCCTCAACAAATGTATCAAACTGCTCCTGACCGATTCGTTTGATTTCATCTACAGTTTTCCGCATGGCTGAGTCAGCAATATCTTTCGTGTCAAGAGATATTATATCACTACTTGCTTCCAGAAATGGATTACCAGATTCTTCGAAGTAGGATACCAAAGCAGTCACTTGTTCAAAGAATTTCTGAACGGCTCCCTGTTGTTCATGGTGACGTGTTTCATCGACATCTTCGGTCGTTAGCTGGTCTTCAAATTCAGCAATTATTCTTGTGATCTCTGGACCCGCCAGCATCCATCGACGGAGTGCACCGGGATTTTCTGTTAAACCCACAGCTCCTCCATCCCCCTTGACATACGCGTTGTTTTGTTCATGTGCGTGATCTATCGCGATTGCGGAAAAGAATCTCTGACTTTTCTGAATCGTAAACTTGCCAGCCTTAAACTCGTTTGCGATTTCTGGATGTTTTGATTCAAGACCAATCATATCCCGTATATGAACTGGTAAATACCTTGCATAATTGGTGTGATCCAATGCTGACAGCCAAGGTGCAAGCTGTGTCAGTGAGTCGATGTATAGACCGAAATCGGACGTCCGGAGAGATCTGACGAAAATCAAGATGGTGTGTATCAATTCGAGAGTGAGACTCCAGTATTTAAACTGTGGGATAGCATGTTGCTGCTGCAAACACCAGCCATCAAAATCTAACATGTCATCGGGGCTGGCTGCAGTCTTGTACTCTTCATATGCATGTTTTTGTAAAATAAACAATGCAGCGGCTGTTACCTGATGAGCATGCCTAGTCCTAGTTATGTGGCTGGTTTTAAGGAAAGAATCTGCCATACCAACTTTAGCAACCCCTGCTTGTACAAGACAGTCTATCCAACCACTGCCATCCAGCCATCCACCGAGGGCTTTAAAAGCTGCCATCTCGATATGAAGACCTCCTAACATCACCACAAATTGGTCTTCACCAAATTGCTCTGGCCAGTTCCATTGTACTTGTTTGGCAATGGCATAGAGGGGTTGATCAAAGGTAACAACTGGAATTTGGCCGGGGTTGAGAAATTGGATTGCCTTTCTAACAACACTCATTGAGTGCCTTATCATTGCAGGAGAGTGAGCTTGTTCATTGAACAAGGGGAGCATAGCTCCAAGAGAAATACTTTGAGACAGCTCATTATGTAAACTGGCATGGTAAGCTGCCCAAGATATGTATTCATCCTTTTGTACGTCGCCCTGCGTCAGTTTTTCGAAAACATTTTCTAGCCAGCTTTTTTCGCATTGAAAGGCATTTGGTAAAGACATACCGTTTCCTATAAGATCGCCATTTTGGGGTGGTACCACGGGAGTAGATGATGGGAGAATCAAAGGCGGTACAGTTGTGTACGATTCTTGTAATGTGTTAATGGCCTTGCTGGTTGAGGATGTTTCAATGACTACGACATCACGAGATTGGCCCTCATTTTCAGCTGTTGGGTGCTGAAACATTGGTATGCCAGTTCCATGAAACGAGTCTGTGGCTGTTGTTGAACTCGGATTATGGTCTATATTGTCAACAGCCGCTGTTGTGAAGAGGTTTGTTCTGAGTTTCGGTGGGCATACAACTTGTTCCTGCTCAAAACGTCTACAAACACTATTTGCAAGGTCTGCAGACAACCGAAGTACTCTATCATATGAAATACACAGACCTAGGTGAGAGAGTTTGTCGACAAGGTCTTTTTTTCGTGTATGTGCATGCAAAAGCAGGCCAAGGTAAATAGAAAGGGGCGTTTCGGAGGATCGCGTATGGCGTTCATGTGTCTGTTTTCGTTTTCGTTTTATTGTGTTGAAAGCAATAAGCTGTGATATGGCAAGCGCATTGTTTGATTGAGCGTTCTGATCTTTGATATTCGGACCTTCATGTATCATGCGCACTAAGCCTAACAAAGACACGGAAAAACAGAAGATGTTTGACAGTCATCATCAAAACTTCAATTGAATTCATCTGTGGAAGACCTTAAATCAAACAAATCCCTTCGGATAATCCTTGCTGCTTTTGCCAGAACCACAGCATCATTATCGTAATCCATATCGCATGCAGCACTCAACACATGTCCTATGTCGGATTCAAATGCTAACACAACCTGTTTTCCTTGTGGATGAGCTTTAAGATCAGGAATGCTGGCTAAGATTCTCTCTTTTTGGTAGAATGCACTCGTTTTTCTACATTCAAACCAAGTTCTTTGATGCGAGATGTATAAAGAGTTACCAGATCAGACAGCTGAAAAACAGGTGCTATTGAAGACTCTGTACGAGCATCTTCTATATATGAAACAAGTTCTGCCAGTGCCAAGCTGTTAATCATATCTTCATTGCTTACTGCTGCGCGTTTGCTGCGCTCAAGACCAGTAAGGCATTTCGGGTGGTACTTAACTTCCTGTGCCATCACATCACCTGCACTCAACTTTGCAAGCAAAGCCTCGTCTTCGAGAAGCCTAGCACTTTCCAAAGCTCGAGAATTAACTTTGAATGTCATTGCCTCACGGCTTTCCTCGTCACGGATTACCTGGTCACAGAACAGACATGCAACTTTTATGTCTACTTTTGCTTTTTTCTGAGACCGTGTATATTTCCCGCCAACGGAGTCCAACTCCTTGAAATTGTCAGACCTGCGCTTTTCTGCCCTTTCCAATTTAGTTGCATTAAACTTGCAGCGACAGGATTTGTGCCATGAGGCTTTTCGACAACGCAGGGTTGCTTCTATACCATCGCCATCATCAAGTCTTTCTAACGAGATCTTGTCTGGAAGTTCGTCAATATTCGAAAATCTCATTAGATTTTCTGTAAAAGACTTGTAACCCGCACCTGCGTCTTTTCTCTTTGAGTCTGCTGGACACTCGAGGCGCTCATCTGTCACATCTTGACAGATAATGCATTTTGTCCAGTCAGAACTAGAATGCGAATCACTGAAAGAAGCAGGCGGCGAAAGTGAGGCCGCCTCAGCTAATTTAATGCGTTTAGCCATATTGATTCTACTAATTCAGTTTGTGGAAAAAACCTCAAACGAAAGATTGAACACGTGGCTGTATCGTCTACGATGTAACCGTATTGATGACGCCACGGTAAAATTTCAATCTACGTTCGTTTTCCAATGCGAAATGGCATGACGTCATCAGTAGTAAATACATCGTCCCACATTTCTGGAGCAACGTCTCCAAAGAGACCTAAGATAAGAATTTGACGGGGACGTAAAGCCTACATGAAAACAAACAAATAAACCTTTGCCTGGACAGGCTTTTCTTAGTCACTCAAATTGGATAAGTTCCGCAATTGTAGATCTACGCAAAACATATTTATTGCATTTATGACCATTTATAGCGATGTTATTTATAGTAAACAGCCAAAAAGGCATTGCGCATGCGCAATTAATAATTTCTAATGCAGTTGTTTATTTATGAAAATGTTTAAAGAACGGTACAACGTTTCCGCTTAAATCATAGTTTAACTGCACCTATTACAATTCAACGCATGTTCGGTAACAGACCAAAATAAGCAAAAATGGACCGCGCATTCAACAAAAAATGGACTGCGCATGCGCAATATACATTTTCCAAGTGAGCTGTATATCTGGAAACGCTTTGTCAGTCAAGCTATGCAACTGTACCAAGTTTCATTATTCTTATAAAAAGGTAGGCCATGGTGTTGTATCTTACACAATTTTCATGTTTATACCAAAAACGGGTTGCGCGAAAATGCACTGCGCATGCGCAGTGAACATTTGTCAAGGTGGTTCTATATCTAAAAATGCTTAGTCAGTCATGGTCTACAACTGTGCCAAAAACCATGCTTGTATCCGGAATAGCACAATCCGTTGAAAATATGGCTCTTAGCCGTTCTGCTACTACTGTTTGTGTGTTCTAAGATGGCTGATTATACCAATTCTAGCTCTAAACTGTCTGTTGCAGATGGAACAACAGAGGTCAGAGCAAGACAGCAAGACAGCTCTGTTGGTGATGCCTTAGCTCTGGTTTTGCACTGTGCACGTTTCTGCTCGGCTTCGCTGATTATTTTTGCCTCATATTCACTAGCACCTCTTCTGACGAGGCCTCGCTACTTTGCTCGGTCCTGTGCAATTTGTTCCCACGACTCTATTGGTATGTTGAAATCCTTGAGGGAGGCTTTGAGGGTGTCTTTGTATCGCTTCTTCTGAGCACCATGGGAACGTTTGCCCATTTCTAGTTCTCCGTAGAGGATTTACTTTGGCAAACGTTCCTCATGCATCCTGGTAACATGGCCTGTCCATCTTAACTGTGCCAGTTTCAGAAGAGTATGTACACTCTGCATCTCTGCCCTTTGCAGGACTTCTTTGTCTGGAATCCTGTTTTGCCACTGAATCTTTAAAGGTTTTCTAAGGCAGCTTGTATGGAAGTGATTTAGTCATTTGGCATGCCGTTGATAAACTGTCCACGTTTCGCATGCATACAATAGTGTTGGCAGCACCACAGCTTTGTAGACTTTTAGCTTTGAGTCAAGCCTGATTCTATTTCGATCACAAACACTGCCACGTAGTCGGCCAAATGCTGCACTATCTTTGGCAATCCTGGCATTGACTTCATTATCAATGTGCACGACTCTTGACAATGTACTTCCAAGGTAGGTGAACTTGTCTACCACTTGCAAGCTTTGACCTTTCACTGTAATGGTGGGCTCCTTGTAAGGCTTGCCCGGTGCTGGCTGATAAACCACCTCGGTCTTTTTGATGCTGATTGTGAGGTCATAGTTGTCACAGGAGTCAGATACTTGATCTACATCTTTTTGCATCTTCTCTTCTGTTGGAGCACCCTTTGCCATGTCATCAGCAAAGAGGAACTCGTCTAGCACCTCTGTCTGTACCTTGGACTTGGCTTGCAACCTTCTTAGGTTGAAAAGCTTCCCATCAAAGCGATACCTAATAGGTATACCATTGTCACCATCCTGGAAAGCAGCTGTGAGCATGGCAGAGAACATCATGCTGAACAGAGTTGGGGCTAGTGCATAGCCTTGCTTGACACCATTTGTCACAGGGAATGGATTACAAAACTCACCATCGTTTTGGACCCGTGCAAGCATACCATCGTGGAACTGCCTCACCATTGCTATGAACTTGGTCGAATAGCCAAACTTCGCCATAATTTTCCAAAGACCCTCACAACTGACTGTATCAAATGATTTGGTAAGGTCAACAAAGGTTATGTAGAGGTCCATGTTCTGTTCCGGGCATTTCTCTTGAAGTTGCCTTACTGTGAATATCATGTCCTCTAGCCTTTCTGAATCCACACTGGCTTTCTGGTAGAAGCCCTGCCTATTCAAGAAGTTCATTCAGCCGGTTAAGTAGAACTCTTGCAAGGACGTTCCCAGCAATTGACAATAAAGAGATGCCACGATGATTATCACACAACTTAGGATTCTCTCCGTTTGAATAGGTGGATAATTGACGCATCCTTGAATTCTTGAGAGATGGCTTCTTTTCTCCAACGGTGGACGGTGTCTCTGAAGACTGTCCAGTTCTCTTCTGAATCATCTGAAGCGAGTTCCATTGCATCTAATCGGCTGCAAATATCATTGATGAGGGCTTGCCTCTTGCTGTCTTGTTTTAGCTTAGAGACATCCAGTCTCTTTGGCACTTTCTTACCTTGTGGTCGCCGTGCAGGCTGAATGCGCATGTTGAGTTTGCTGACAACAAGCCTGTGATCTGTCCAGCAGTCTGCACCTCACATAGTCTTTGTCACTCTGACATCCTGTCTGTCCTTCCTTCGCACTATGACATAATCAATGAGATGCCAGTGTTTTGAGCGAAGATGCATCCATGTCGTCTTGTTGCGAGTTGGCAGACGGAAGACTGTGTTAGTGATCAGCAGTTCATGCTCTGCACACTTCTTCAAAAGGGGAAGTCCATTGCTGTTGCAGTTTCCTATTCCTTCAGTCCCAATCGCTCCTTCCAAGGTTTGGTGGTCTGTGCCCACTCTAGCATTGAAGTCTCCCAGGAGGATAAGTTTGTCTGTCCGGGTGTAGCAGAAATCACAGAATCCAGATCATCATAGAACTTGTCTTTGACCTCATCTGGGTTGGTCATTGTGGGTGCATTGGCACTTACAATAGTTGCATGCATCTTACCAGATAAGGGAAGTCTCAGCGTCATCAGACGGTCATTTATGCCTTGGAAGTCCTGAAGGTGTGATATGATGGCGAAACCCAGTCCTGCTTTACGCCACTCTTCTTTCTTGCGTCCACTCCAGAAGAAAGTGTAACCAGGACCAACTTCTTTTAACAGCCCTTCCTCTGCAAGGCGAGTCTCACTCAGAGCTGCAATCTCGACTTTGTACCGATCAAGTTCTCTACCAACTAGAGTTGTTCTACGCTGTCTGATATATAGCCGCTGGCTACATAAGACACTTGAGTTACTGCTTTTGTATGGCTTTGACTAAATCTGTGTAGCAATATCCAGGGCAGATGGAGCCCTCAAGCCCTGGTCGGCAATCCATCTAGAAGGCAACTCCAAACAAAAACCTACATATCTGGATTTGCCTGTTCCAGCTATGTAAAGTCTGCTTCGGTAGCTGGGGCGGAAGAAATCATTTCACTGACTCAACGGCCCTATAAATATAAATAACCGTTACCTGGATGTCATTGGTGAATGATAATCATGTAGACAACAACTTTAAGGAAATTTGGTGTATATATATTTAGGTGCGATTGTATTTTGTTTGTGTTGAAGTTTTACGGCCCAGTCAACCCAATGGGGTCATGTCGAGCGTGGTCAGTTTACCTAACCACACGTTTACTGGGCAGGCTTAGTCCTCTAAGCAGTTAAACAGTATTGTGCACATTCTTTCGCCAGAAACTGACAACTGCCCTTTTTGAATCAGCGGAAGGGAGAGAATGACCGTAGAAAATATTTCATGATCAATCTCCACGAAAGAATGTTGCCGACCTCGGCGGGGGTCGAACCCGCGACCTCCTGGTCTCCAGTCGGACGACCTAAATGTCTGTCAAACAAATACCGTTCTAAACACTGAGACACATTTACATACTTCTAAAGTTTAAACAAGTCCATTTTGCTACCTGTTGATTTGTCTGAAAATTGTCGGATGAGTGGCAAATATTGCAGACCCTGATGAGACGCAGCTTTCGTCGGCGTCTGATCTGGATTGCAATCTTTCCTCTGGCCTGTCTTCCCAATACCTTGATTAAATATGGTGCCTTGTATCTAAAATCCGTTATCCTGATCAAACACCGCATAACGTCTGACCTGGGTCAGCACTGTTTGTTCAGGCTTGTCTGACTTAATATACAAGGTAAATATGGTACGTTTAATATATCCGTATCTTCAGAATATGGGTTTCTTTCCACTCCAGCTATTTTCAGTTGTGTGTGTGTGTGTGTGTGTGTGTGTGTGTGTGTGTGTGTGTGTGTGTGTGTGTGTGTGTGTGTGTGTGTGTGTGTGTGTGCGTGCGTGCGTGTGTGTGTGTGTGTATGTGTGTGTGTGTGTGTTTATTGCTGTCAAGGATCTTTCCTCTACTTTTAACAAACTTTACTTCGACTTATCTTGTGAAGGCTTACATTGAAAGGCAAATGTTAAAATTTAGAACAGTTTTGACCTTATTCTGAATGAATGAATGAATGTTCGAGTTAAGAGTGCCGATCATTCAAGCATGATCTTAAACGGTGTCGAATGAATGAAAGTTATCATCAGCAGAAAATCCCTTATTTTTTTTTTTCGGAAATCGTCTAATGAGGTCTTATAGAAACTCATCAGCGCTTTAACTAAGCGTAAATTGAAATTGAAACAATTCTCACCAGGG
This sequence comes from Anodontia alba, assembly GCA_964016985.1. NCBI lineage: Eukaryota > Metazoa > Mollusca > Bivalvia > Lucinida > Lucinidae > Anodontia > Anodontia alba. The sequence continues at coordinate 64,994,966 of OZ024829.1, forward strand.
ACTAACAGAATAAGTCGGAGCTATGTTTCTTTTCAAAACAATCTAGCTGCAACACTAGAAAATGCACCCTCTGACATATGCCCCCAAAGAAGACTCAAATCAGCCTGCACATCCGCGCAATCTGATGTGTTTTCGTTGTCTGCATGAAGAAACTAACATCTTTGGCTAGCCAGAAAAACGCCCAGTGAAGATTCTGATCAGTCTGCGCGAATGCGCAGGCTGATCTGAATCTTCGCTGGTCGTACATGTCCGAAGGTATGTTTTCTGACGTTTTGGCTCGATTTGTTGTCGGTCGTTTTTCAACTGCCATGGTAACTTCTGGAACAGCCCATTCTCGCAATGGGCACCGCGTCATACAAAAACGAATCTCCTGGGCATGCGAGGAGGATGATCAGATCAGTTCTCATCCGGATATTTGCTGCTTTTGTCGCTACATTTTGTAACATCCAAAAGCGGTTGTTGTAAACGGATCGCAATTGTTCTGATCGCACTGTATTTTGCGCAAGCTACCGTGAATTTGTTGTGCGCGTGCATACTGCAAATCCATGTGAAATTCTGTGGCAGCCAAACGCAGTTTTTGTAAACGAATAACAAAACATGTAGCAATTCTCCTAATCGCACTTTGTTTTGCGCCAGCTACCATGAATTTGTTGTGCGCATGCGTACTACAAATCCATGTTAACCACCCCAAGCGAAAAGCTGTCTTCAAGGAATATGCGGGCATAGAAAGCTCAGATCAGCCTGCGCATGCGCAGTCTGATCTGGGCCTTCACTGTCCACACATATTAAATGTAACAAAGGAGACAAAACTGTCCTGGTTAGAATATGTGCCTGTTCATGCTAATCTGAAAATGGTATATTACATTATTTCGAAAAGATTCTAAAAGTAAATACCCTTGAGAGAAATGTGCACACTCACAAACCTGAAAGCAGCCAAAGTGTCAAGCGTTCTTCGCTGTATAAAATATACATATACGATACGAAAATATAAACTATACTATAGTGAAGTATGGGAGACGTTTTACGCCGCCACACGGCACAATGCGCCTTTTCGCTTCAGGCGGCGCAATTATATTAAAGCAGGGCTCATATATGACAATTACAATCTGTGCTAACGAAGATATATGAAGCAACTTGCAGAGCTCTAATCTTCCATTTATCGTGATATAAATTTAAAATTGGCGTGGCACTGAAATAAATTTTATGGCAATGAGTTAATGAATTTTTAGGCTTATTTAAATCCGTCCTGGAAAAAACTAAGCTGAATGAATAATAATAGACTGATCTGACGAAGCTACCAAAGACGTAACAAGTGACGAATACTTTCTCAGCAGCAAACACACACTGTCACAAAAAAAAAAGTCATCGAGACGTCGAAACGACGTTGTTGCGGCATTCTGGGTTTGCAAGGTTTTTTAATTGACTGTAGATATTTGAAAATATATTTAGAGATAAAAAGCCGAAGTCTAGCAAGTTTAATTATAATTAACATTGTCAGTGTTATCATTATTCAACATTATTATGTGGACATTAACTGGACTGCTGCGTTTAGGCATAAGGAAATAGTGCTTACACAGAGAAAAATAAAGAAAGCACACATGAGCATGTACAATTCGAATTGTTTTTTGTTGTTTTTGTTTTCTTTTTTGTTGTTGTTGTGGTTGCTATTTTTCGTTCTGTTTTGTTATGAATTTTTGTTGCTGATGATTTAACTTGTTGTTGCCGTAGCTGCTGCTGATGTTGTTGTTGTTGTCGTTGCTAGTGCTATTGCCGTTGTTGTTGTTATTGTTCATTTCGACTCACCTCCAGCACCATCCTCTGTACCCAAGGATCGCTAATACTGTTCATATTAATGAAGGTAACGTAATGAAATACCTGTGGGTGTCCGACGAGCTTACGGAACGTTCTGAAAATCGCAATCGACATTGATCTACAGGAGAGCAGAAAAGCAGTATGATAGCACAGATTTGAAGAGCTAATACGCCATAAGGAGACTACAGGGCTGCGTTTAGTTAACCGAGACTTTCATGGTTACTCGCAAACAAAAGCAAACTTTCCGTTCACTTGTGATAATTTTCTGTTTTCAAGTTGTCTTTGGCACTACCAAGATGGCGGCCTATGCGAATAAAAAATTTGTATTATATGTTTGCCCGTAACATATATATATATATATATATATATATATATATATATATATATATATATATATATATATATATATATATATATATATATATATATATATATATATATATATATATATATATATATATATATATATATATATATATATATATATGTGTGTGTGTGTGTGTGTGTGTGTGTGTGTGTGTGTGTGTGTGTGTGTGTGTGTGTGTGTGTGTGAATGATTACTGGGTTGTTATAATAAATTCTTTTTTTTAAATTAATAATTATTGATATAGTTTATTCAATCTAATATCAAGTCTCGTCAACGAGAATAACGGCTACTCTCTTACTTGCGGTCACATGAGACAATTGACTCCTCCGTCAAGTCATTTGACCATTTAACTGACAACCGCAACTGACCATTCAAAATAGCTAATAAGGTAATTGTCAATGTTTTTAGTTAGACAAACAAATCAACACATGCTTTGTACAGGTAAGCAGAGGTATATCAATACAAAGTTTGTCTAAGGAAATTCACGTGGGCGTGGTTATAACTGCCTGACGGAGAAGTCAATTTACAATAACCGTGCAGAAGATGCAAAATAGTTTGGGAAACACTCTTGCTTAACTGAACGCAGCCCAAATGCACTATTCGCTTTGTCTTTTCAGCCTGGCAGACTAAACCAAATACCTGTGCAAACAGTGTAGATCCAGATGAGACGGCAAGTAATGCGCCACCTCATCAGGATCTACACTGTTTGCCAATATGTTTTTTTATTTAACACTGAAACCAATATTTGCATCTGTGGACATGTCTTAATTCAAGAATGGAACAGTCCATTTCAGAAACTCAGGGTTGAAAGAGTTAGTGGTTTTGTTGTTTTCGTGTTTTCGTTAATCATCCAAGAGAGGTTTTTTTTGTTTTTTTTTTTTTTTTTGCAATTAAGATATCAACTGACATAGAATATATTTTGCGTCTTCATAGAGCTGCTCTTAATGGAAAGAATTTATTGCTTCCTAAGCATGCTAAACAGGGGATACTCGTAAAGTAAAGAATTTGTTCCCTCTTGGGGGAAATTCTTTACTTTAAGAGTAGCCCCTATTTTGGAAGCGACACTAGGGAAAAGTTTTCTTTTGTTTTCTCGGTAGTGTGTAAAAGAATTCCGTTCTGGCTACGCCAATACTGCTCGTGGGTGAATTAGTATAGCTGAAATGATAAGGCGAAAGACAAAGAAAGCGACAGACAAAACAATTATTTCTTTAAAACAATTAATCTGTTTCAAACTGCGAAACTTCCTACTTCATTTAACTTTTTTATTCGTCGTTTCTCTGCAAAAGTGCATCGGTTTATATAGCAGGGAGTTTCACTGAAATCGACACAATGTTTGTTATTATTCAAACAAGCAACACATGTTTTGATCACTAAATGACATTTACCCGGGGATTAATTTCAAGGGGAGGTAACACTGTCAGAATTGTTTTGTCCCTTCTGAAAAACAGTCTATTCTATAAGAAAAAAATTTGCTCCCCAAAGGAAGCAAATTCTTTCCTTGTAGAGTAGATCCCCGGCCAGATATGGGGAGCAAATTCTTTCCTCCAGAGGGAGCAAATTCTTTCCTTATAGAGTAGACTCCTTTTCAGAGTTGGGAGCAAATTCATTCCTAATAGAGCAGACCACTCTTTAGATTTGGGGAGCAAATTATTTTCTTATAGAGTAGACCCCTTTTCAGAAGAGGATTTGTGTGCAGAAAAACAAACAGGAAGTCACAAAAGTTGACTCCCTTGTGAAAAAGTAGCGGCTACATCTGTGTATCCATTCACCTTCAGAGGACTAGATAAACTTTGGTAGATGTTCAGCCATGTTGTACAGGGGAAACAACTTTTGTGACTTCATATTCGCTTCCTTGCACGCCTAACTCCTTCTAAAAAGGGGATCTACTTTTTAAGGAGAGACACCATTACAGAAGGAAGGCAAAACAATTTTGACAGAGTTGTCCCTCCTGAAAATGTGTATTAACTCCCCTCAAATGAGCCGCGCTATATGAAAAGACACATTCGATGCATATGTGGACAGCGTAGTCTGATCAGGACCTTTGCTGTCCGCTTATAAAATCATTGGATATTACACCATTGCATTAACAAGTCGATGTACCCCCATGTTACCCTATAATATGTATACAGTAAAAAAACGGGGGTATTTAGGGGTCGCCATCATAGGGCGGACGTTCATGATTTTGCAATTTTTAAACCAGCTTTTAAATGTTTAGTAACGCTTCGAACCTTTTTTATTACATAAATGTGGTCGGCCTCGGTGGATCAGTTGGATGCGCCGTCCGACTGGAGACCAGGAGGTCGCGAGTTCAACCCCCGCCAAGGTCGGCAACATTCTTTCGTGGAGATAGATGATGAAATATTTTCTACGGTTATTCTCTCCCTTCCGCTGATTCAAGAAGGGCAGTTGTCAGTTTCTGGCGAAAGAATGTGCACAATACTGGTTAACCGCTTAGAGGACTAAGCTTGCCCAGTAAACGTGTGGTTAGGTAAACTGACCGCGCTCGACATGACCCTATTGGGTTGACTGGGCCGTAAAACCTCAACACAAATACATATATATATATGTGACTAAATGTACTTACATGAATTAACCAACCTGAATTCCTATGTAAAATGAGGAACTGCTACGGCTTACATGTACCAAGTTTTAGATAAGGGGCTATCAAAATATGCCTAGCGCTCCTTACGCACAATATGCATGTGCGTAACATGCATAAGAAAAACATTTATAATAAAGTGGCATTAACATAAAATATTTCGCTTCTTTACGATATAGGCTTCTCGTAAGGGTAAAAATGCTTCCTCTGGTTCAAATGGCTTGGCAAGTAGCCGGCCTCTGTGGCTCAGTTGGATGCGCGTCCGACCTGCGACCAGGAGGTCACGGGTTCAACCCCCGCCGAGGTCGGCAACATTCTTTCGTGGAGATTGATCATGAAATATTTCTACGGTCATTCCCTCCCTTCCACTGATTCAAGATCGCGCTCGACATGATCCCATTGGGTTTACTGGGCCGTAAAACCTCAACACTTAAAAAACAAAGCAAGTAGACCAGTTTCTTCTGCACTTTACATATTGTTTGCCCAAGCATGTCTGTTTGAATATTATTTCATAATTGTATTATACTACAGGAGACTTAATACATTAGGAGCAAACCATTTCCTTTAAGAGTAGACTCCTTTTTCGAAGGGAGGTAAACATCTTTGACAGAGTTGTCTCCTTTGGGAACAAATTCTTTTCTTTAAGAGCAGCCCCTATGGTGCAGCCCCTATGGTATCCTATGTCTCCTTTGAAAGTTCGCTTTAAAATTCCGATGACACAAACACGACGGACAGTTTGCGACAACTTTATATCGTCTTTTCAACTTTTGAAAACCTACCTCATTTTACGTAGATTTCTGCATACATGTACCCCTATTTCACTATATATTATGGGAACTGATGAATATACACAGGATTAGTGCTCATAACGCACATTACGTAATTGCGTACCATGCGTAAGAAAATATTTTGTAATAAAGTGGCATAACATAAAATAATTTGCTTCTTACCATAGTGGCTGCTCTTAAAGGAAAGAATTTGCTCAGGGAACAAATTCTTTTCTTTAAGAGTAGCCCCTATTTGGAAGCGATTCTAGGCATAGTTTTCAAGATTTTTCCTGTGTGTGCGTAAAATAATTTCGTTCTTGCTACGCCACTGCTATACATTACGTAAGCTTCTTAATCTAACGATATCTCACGAGTCTGTTCTCTGCTCATACTTCATCAGGGACGAACCCTAGGGGTTCGGTGTTGGATGGTGGGGATGGGGTTGAAGTGGGATAGTGATTCAAGCGAACACCCCTTTTAATTAAAAATCATTTTCAAGAGAAATTCTCGATAAATTCGATAAAAGATGGATGCCGAATTTACCCTATTCTCTTTTTGACATCTTTCGGAAAGACTTTTTTTTTTTTTTTATTTATTTATTTATTTATTTATTTTTATTTTATTATATTTTTATTTATATATCTTTTATTGCTCGACATTTTGCACAGACGTATATACATTTGCAAAATTTTAATATGAGTTCATGCACAACCATTTTATGTAACTACCTATGCAGAAAATGTTTTATTATAGTCATGGGTTTTACATGTAAAACAATCAAATAATTCATTTTTTCCCATAGTTAAAGTGGCTGCAATATATGCAAAACTTGATAGTGTAGGTGGTTTGGATGCAGCTTTTCAACAAGTCCATTTGTTCAAATTTCTTGATTTTTCACAATATTGTTATGGAACATCAGTATCTTAAAGTCAGTAAAGAAATGCAAAAACAATTTTTTTTAATAAAGAAAATCAAAAATATTTTTTAAAAAATATCAAAAATCCATTTTACTGTAGTAATTACATAGGCCAGACCCGTTTTTGACCATATGATTAATTTTACGGTATATATTTGTAAACAAAGCCCAGGAACAGAAACGACAAATGGTTGTCAATCACAAATCAGCTTTTCTATTTAGAATAAAATATCGAATAAAAAAACGCGGTCTTTCCAAAGGATTTCGAAAGCACAGTACTTCTTAAATATTTCCACGCTTTACTTTTTACCTTATACAGTTGACTCTCATTACCTCGACCTCGCTTATCTCGAATAACCGCTTATCTCGAAGTGAAAATCTTGTCCCTGCCTATAAAATGAAAATCTAACGACAGGTAAAAAAAATATTGTGGAAAAGAGGAAAAATTGGAGCAATTTCTCCTCTTTTCCATAATATTTTTCAATATATCTCTAACTTCAAGTCCAATTTGTTTTACATATATATTTGTTGAATTTGTTGAATAGTTCGAACTATTTTTCCTCAATTCTGAAAATCTGATATGTCGAGGTACGGATATCTCGAAGTATTTAAGACAGTCCCTTGGAATTCGAGATAACGAGAGTCGACTGTACTTCTCTTATGATTTCAACAAATCCATTTTACTACCTGCAGATTTGTCAAAAATGCTTGACGGGTGGGAAACAATATAGAATCTGTTCAGACGCCGCTGCGATCTAGGTCTCTACTGTTTGTTCAGGCTTGTCGGTCCAAATATTGTGCCTAATTCTGTTAATTTGATCAAGTCGAACCATTTCACATATTTTAAACCGTCTATTAAATGATGGTGGATCCATCCTTGTTCGCGGTCAATGGAAACGCTTATCTGGTAGTTTCCGTTCGCATGATATCACAAGGGCCGCGCCAAGCAAAACAGTGCCTTCGGACAGCGCAAAGTGCGCAGATTCAGAGCATCCTGCGCATGCTCAAAGCATTATCGGGGCCTTTACTCTCCATTCATACATTATGTAATATACAATGATTCCGTCAGCGGACAATGACGACCCTGATATGACTGCGCGGATGCGCAGGCTGATCTGGGCCTTCGTTGTCCGCATATGCCCGAAGAAACATTTTCACATGGTGCGGCTAACAAGATACTGTATCTTTTTAATCCCCCAACTTTTTTTCCTAGAGACAATATAATAATATTCTCGTCTCTATTTGAAAGCTTAAGCGTCAGGCGGGTGATTTGGTCTTCCTGTTTGTGACAGACGAAAACAAAGTCCATGATAAAAATGGATGTCGTTAATTGAAATTTTACATAGCGTATGCAAACGCATTTTAGTATTGTTAGAAAGCAAAAAAAAAACAAAAAAAAAAAAAAACACCGACATTGATATGGACCGTGCCATTCGAAAGCGAGTCTGCGCATTCGCGAAATCCGATCAGAGCCTTCACTGTCCGCTAACAGAACCACTGGATATAACAGAATGTATGAATGGAGAGCAAAAGTCCGGATGATACTTTGCACCTGCGCAGGACGATCTGAATCTGTGCATTTTGTGCATGCTCGAAGGCACCTGTTTGCTTCACGTAGCCTATTGAAAAGACGATATAAAGTTTTGTCGCAAAGCGCCCGTTGCATTGGTGTCATCGGAACCTGCTCTTTCAAAGGAGACAACTCTGTCAAAATTGTTTTACCTCCGTTCGAAAAAGGGGTCTACTCTAAAAAGAAATTATTTGCTCCTAATGTATTCAGTCTCCTGTAGTATAATGGTATATCGAATACAATTATGAAATAATATTCAAACAAACACGCTTTTTTTTCCTTTAAGATGAACGGTTCGTTTACTGTTTACTATGTCTAGTGCGAACTCATTCAGGAGTCCCTGGGGAATTTTTCCCGGACCCCCAGCTACCCACGTATTTATATATATGTTTACCATGAGAAGGAATGCTGTTAGTACTCGTTAGAGTCGCCCCGTTGAGGAGATTTTAATGGGTGCACACGGCATTCCTGTATTTCATGCGAGATAAAAGATATATCTTCAACTCACCTCAAATACTGCCCCACGGCCTGGCGCAATGATTGGCTCTCAGCAGTTTGAACTGCCCCTGTCTTGGGCGTGTTTTACATGGTCACAAGAAAGTTTGAGCTTTTGAAGTTTGACTGTATTATGATTGCCTGTGCCGTATTGCGTGGTATTGACAACTGCAAATGCTCTGATTGCACTGTATTATTGACGTGAAGATGTTAATGCAAACACGTAGGTAGCCACTCTGATTATGGCTCGTATTGTGGAGGTAATTCTTAGCAGGAATTTTGTTGGCTACGTAACATTACCATAGCCAATGTTCTCTCTTTTGATGTGTTACTCTGCACACTGCCGGTTTAATATGGATCTATTAAACTCGAATATTGCATATGAACCTGTCGCAAGTGTGAGTGTAAAAGATTACACGGATTATCCATACCTCAGTTTGAGAAGTTTCCATTTCTTAATTACATTATTTATGTTCAATGTCTTTCTTGTTCTAGCTTTGTATTATTTCTATCTGTCTCTATCTCGTTTTCTTTGACCGACTCCCGCATGTCTGACATGTTCCCAGTGTCATGCGAGTCACTGCAGCCAACAACGCGCCAGATTTGCCATCAAGACTCGTTCTGATTTTTCTACAGTTTATACTGTGCAGCAACTGAAGTCGGACGGTCTTGGTGGGTTTTTTTTTTTGTGTGTGTGTTTCTTGTTCCCTAACGCTGGGCAGTAGAAAAAATTATCCCATAATAAACTCCATCTTTTGCTTTTTTTCTATGTTTTTAATATTTTTGTGCAAACCATACTTATCACACGTGCCTGGTCTCAGTCTGAGAATAGATTTTCAACGGAGCGATGAAGTATACAAAGGTATAAGGTATCCTTGCAGACGTCTGTACTTATCCACCAGACAGGTTCGAGACAATCGAACTGCCTTTCTTACTTTGATTGTACTTATTTCCCTTCTATGGCTATTCATGCTTTTACTGTTGAGCGGGGATGTTGAGGTAAATCCGGGTCCAGACTCTGTTGAAGGCATCCTGACTAATTCCGGCGATGATAATTCAGTTACATCATTAGAACTACTCTCAAACCACTTAAGTGTCATTCACCTTAATGTCCAAAGCATTGTATCAAAGATGGACATTATCAAAAGTGAAACCGACTCATACGATGTACTTGTGTTCTCTGAAAGCTGGCTTAAGCCAAACATCTACAATGATAGCATTTCTATTGAAAATTTTATGCCACCTTTCAGGGCAGACAGGAGCGATCGTCCTGGTGGAGAGGTTATAGTGTATGTCCGAGATACACTTTCCTGTTAACGCCGTATAGATTTCGAAATTCAAAGTATTGATTGTGTTTTGGTAGAATTACAGGTTAAATATAAAAGGGTATTATTAGGTGGTTTCTACAGGCCTCCAAATAGTAACTCGGACTACTTTAATCTCATTAAAGAAAGTGTTGACAGGGCATGCAATACCAATATTACAGACATCATCATAACCGGTGACTTTAACTTTAACATGTCCCAAGGTAACAATAACAGGATGATAGAACTAATGCATTAGTACACTTTAACCCTACTGATATAAGAACACACACACTACACTGAACAGTCATCATCAGTTATTGACTTAATCTTAGTACGCAACACCTCCAATATCCTTTACAATGGCGTCGTAGATCCTTTCATACCAGAATATACTAGGTACCATTGTCCAGTCGTAGTACTGTTAAAATTCGTACGTCCACATAAATCTACTTTAAGAGATGACTATGGAATTATAAGTTGGCTGATTATGATAAATATAGAAAAAAAATCTGAGTCTAAAATTATGGAGAAAATTCATCGTTTTAGCAATATCCATCAAAACATTCAAGACATAACAGACGCGATATTCTCGGCAGCTGAGTAATCTATACAAACTAAGGTAGTCACTATTAAACCCGGTGACTATCCGTGGATAACATACCACATCAAAACTTTGATTAGGAAGCGTAAGCGAAGCTATCGTCAATTCAGACGAGCTACTAGCGCTTATTTTTTGGAATAAATATAAAATTTTACGAAACGAAATTGTCAAAGAAATCCGTAACTCCAAACTGGAGTATTTTGATAAACTTGATCGACAAATGTCTTGTGAAAACTGTGACTCTAAAATATTTTGGCGGACATCCAAACAATTGCTGAGCTTAGGGTGGACATGAGTAACATCCCAACACTCATTCTGAACAAAGAACACGCTGAAAATGACTCTCAAAAAGCTCGCATGCTTAACCACTATTTCTCTTCCCAGACAACTGTTAATGACACAAATAAATTGCTACCGCTTCTTGGCCCTGTACAATACAACCTAGAGTCGATAACTATTTCCATCCAAGATGTGAAAGATGTCCTTCAGCATTCAAATATTTCCAAAGCGTGTGGTCCAGACTTAATAAGCCCACGTCTCCTAAAAAAATGTGCTTCTATTCTTGCATCTCCATATTGCGTTGTCTTCAATCGTTCTCTAGAACAAGGTTATTTCCCGTCTTGTTGGAAAGACGCAAATGTTACTCCAATCTATAAAAAGGATGATAAGTCTCTCCCCAATATCCTTACTGAGCCTTGTTGGCAAGGTAATGGAACGTTGTGTGCATAAACACCTATACAGTTATATAGTTGCACATCAAATCTTGACTCCACTTCAGTCAGGGTTTGTACAAGGTGACTCTACTACTTACCAATTACTTCATACATACCATACTTTTTGTGAAGCAATTGATATTGGCAAAGCAGCACGTGCTGTCTAAACAGTCCAGAACCTACAAGTCAAAGCTAAGGGGTATATAAGCCGCCTCATGAGAAGAGGTGTCTTCGAGGTAATTGCAAAAAGTAAAGATCCAAATCAGCCATTCGAGAGTCGAATCTCAATAGCTCGAACACCGATGGTTCGTTTAGCATGGCTAATTGGAACTCGTTTTTGAGTCCCTACGAAATTCTTTCCATAGCTCAAGAAAACAAATATTTAGGGTTTTTTTTTTTTCTTATTTTATCATAAAGTTATATGGTTATGTACCCATTAGAATCGCCTCATTGAAGCGATTCTAATGAGAACACACAACGTACCATTATTGTATGGAAGATCGAAAATACCCCCAAATTATCGCTATTTGCTTCCTGACGTGGCACCGTGATAAACCCTCAGTGACTCGAACTACCCATGGTCCCAAAGATGTTCGAGCCATTGAAGTTCGACTGTAGTCGGATCAGGAAATTTGCTATACTTCGTTATGTTCTACAGTACCAAATGATTCTATAAGCGGACAGAGAAGGTCCTGACCAGAATGTTAATCTGGGTTTTCGCTATCCACTTATGCCCGAAAACCCGTTTTCACATGGCGTGGACCCTACAGGGTGGTGGAGAAGCATTTGCGTGTATGTGTTGATACAGTAATGCATGCGAGACCTATAAAGTTATTGAGTGAAAACGTGTTGCATCATCATAGTGACCAGGCCTCTGGTGCCAGAGGTTCCGGGATCGATCTCCGCTTGGGGTTGGAAATGTTCTGGGTCGAAATTGCAGGCAGGGATGATGTTGATACAACAGACTGTCCTTCGGATCGGTTTATTAACTAGAGAGCCGCTGTGCAGGTCGAAGATCTCACTGTTGAGGTATAATTGTTCCCTAGTTATCCATCCAGCAAAACCGGCTCCCTGTGGGTGATAGTGGAATACGACTGCAATAACGGTAGAAAGAAAGAAAACAACACGTTATGATACCAAGTATTAGCTTTCACAAAAAAGCTTGGTCTACGCTAAGCTCACATTAATGTACGTTCTCATTTAATTGCTAAAAGAGTGGGAGGGAAAATAAAAGTAAAATAAAAGTCATCAATTAAATGTTTTGTTAGGAATTAAAGCAACGTTCAATGTTCTGTGAAAATGAAATACTGGGCCCAGTTGTTCAAAGCTAACGATGTCGTTAGTTAACGATTCGTTAACATTTACATCCAGTGATACACAAATATGCTGAAATTTTTTGCTGAAAAAATGTGAGTAAGCTACTCACATTTTTTCAGCAAAAAATATTAGAATATTGTATATTGAATCTGCTAAAACAGTTAACGAAATGACCCTTAACGAGCTCGTTAGGCTAACGACGCTTTGAACAACTGGGCCATGATATATATGCAGTTTCCGATGAAGAACATGTCCCAAGTCTGGTTTTCATGGTGTCTCCTATCATTTTCTGGAAAGTTTAAACTATACCTTATTTCAGTGAATTTAAACATGATGATTCCACTGTCATAAATAAGTCCATCCCTTGACGGTATTTTAGTGGTAGAAACTATCATTGCGCTTAGCAGTATCAGCGCATTCCCCCTCTTTAAAAGTGAAAATGACAAAAGTGAGCCCATCACCTTTGATAATGTGTCTGGGCAATGGTAACTTTTCAGATTGTCTACATGAGAGTGGTGTGCCGAACCAGTGTTTCATCCAGTCCTGGGGTTTAATAATAATCACGTTAAGCAGTTACAGGAAATAACATTGGACCAGTCCACGACCTTTGAAAAAGTGCAATGGTGAACTTTTAGATTGTTTATCTCATTCACGTTAAGCAGTCAATGGAAGATTGTATATGCCCATCCACCTAAGCAGTCAAGGGAAAACAGCATTGGATCAGTCCATGACCTTTAATAAAGTGCTTCCTGAACAATTGCAAACTCTAAGATTTCTACGCCCATGAGCTTTTGTAGTTAAATTACTTTAATGATTTCAGAGTATAAAACAAACAGACGACATAAAACCAGGGAAACAACTAGCACTCAGGAAGCATCAAGTGTAACTGGCAGTTATTTTCCAGTCCAGCTGATTGTGTTGACTCTCAAAGCACGAAGCAGAATTAGTAGCAGACGACAGTCTAAATTTTTCATTATTTATTTTTCAGAGAAAATAAGTAAATTAATAAATAAATCAAAATGGTCGTCTGCTGCAGTTGTGTTCCCAAAAAACACGACACGGGCCACGACAGTTTCTGTTCCTGAGAATGAAACCAGTCAGTATTTTATTGTAGCTGTTGATTTGTTGTTGTTGTTTATGTGTGTTGTTTTTGCTATTGTTGTTGTGTTGTTACTTTAAAAAGCGTCGATTTGTTTAGTTGTTTTAAGGCCAATGGGTAATACTTTAGTGTTAACCTTGCACAAATTAGTTTTTACGCCTGCCTTTGTTGGATTCTTCTCGTGCGTGCATGCATGCATGTGTGTATTTAAGGATGACAGTCGAGACTAATGGGAATTGTTTATCCCCAGCGTTTATCTATATATCTATATCGTCGTGAATATTAATGAACCGTCATTGTTTTTATATAATAAGCGACATAATGTCAACAGAGAACATTTTTGGCCAATGCCGTATTTCAATATTTCAACATATGAGTTAGAAGACCTCCATGCGGAGCGAACAAATATGTTTTTACCACAGTGAAGGCTGAGGGCGAGGGTTGGGATCCCGTAAAGCAAGCTTAGGATCCCAGTAATTTATTACTGACCGCTCCAAGGCGGTACGTTTGTTGTGGTACTTTTTTTAAAAAAAATATTCTGTAGTGTTTACTAGCTAATGTCTTTCTTTTTAACAATTATGTAAGTTAAAGATACATTCAGTTAAGTTTGGATAACAGAGTTGTCACCTTTATGGGAAAGTGCTGCCAACTCTGCCTGCCATCTGTTCTTGTGGCTGTTTAATTGTAGTTGTCTGTCATTCCCGTTGATGTTGAGAACTTGATATAGATCTGATTGTATCAGTTCCCCGAGTTCACTTATTTTACTTTTCAAACTAATACGACTGCAATAAGGGTAGAAAGAAAGAAAACAACTTCTAATACTAAGCTTTCATGGTAAAATTACCTCAACGATTTCAAAATATAAAACAAGCAGAAGAAATGAAACCAGGGAAATAACTAGCGCTCAAAAAAGCAAACAGTGTTATGACAGTTATTTTCCAGTCCAGTCGATTGTTGCCAAACAGTAAAGCGCTAAACAGACGCCTGCAAGCAGACGATTCACATGAAATATCAAGACATTTTCTTTCGTGCTTTAAGGGTTAATATGTTTCCCAAAGATCACGGCACTTCTTTTCTTTTCTTTTTTTTTTTATTTCACGATCTATAATCATACTAACCATCGTAATCGATTTTTTCCATTCCAACCTTTGAGTCATAATCCGGACTGAATCGTGCCTAGTACGAGGGTCGTGCAAAAAGTTACTAATAGGCTTCTTTAGTTTTATCCCAGGTATATTTTAAAATGCTTCACTGCACTTGAATGGTGTGTTGAATAGCTAACGATACCCGTTTATTTCGTGCAAATTGCTTTCCAACTGACTGAGTTATTTCAAATTGAAATAGATGCAATCATATACACTGACCAATTTACTTGTTACATTAGAACATGGATCAAGCAAAGGATGATCAGGAATCCACCTTTTACATGACAACGCATCCTCTCATAAGTGTGAGGCTGTTAAGTCTTTTTTTGGCTTCTGAAAAGGTGAAAGTTTTAAACCATCAACCTTATTCACCTGACCTGAGTCCTTTTTATTTCCAAGGCTTAAGAAAATGCTTTCTGGAAATAAGTATACGTCTAGAAGTTCTCTTGGCAGCGCTATTCGTCAGTGTCTCCAACAGATACCAAAAGAAGACTATTTGTCTGCTTTTCGCGACTGGGTAAAAAGGTTACAAAAATGTGTTTCAGTAAAGGGGGAATACTTTGAAGGTTTGTAATAAAAATATGTTTGATAAAACGTAGCACTGAAGTAATCCGAACGCAGTGACAAAACTTTTTGCAGGACCCTCGTATACAGTCTATCTTCAATAGCTCGAACATCTTTGGGACGGTGAAAATTTGTTCGAGACATGGGTCGTTCGAGCCACTGAGGATTAAGCACCAGGTCAGGAGCCAAATGGGGATAGTTTAGGGATATCTTTTTCTCTTCTATTAGAAAATAGTATGCTGTATTCATTAGAATCGCCTCATCAAGACAATTTTAATGAGTCCACACAACATACATTTTCATAATAAAATAATAAAATTGCTCTAAAATGTCACTAAATATTCTCTTTATGAGCTATCGGAAGAATTTCCTATGGGCTTAATCGAGTTCGAATCAACTGGTGTTCGTGTCGTTGGCGTGTTTCACTGTATTTGGTATTTTGGGAAGGCTAATGTACTACTTAGAAACAGAAGTAGTCTTATTTGTAAACATAGACCCAGATAAGAGGGGACAGCCACATAATATTTTTCTTATTTCTCCATGAAAATGTATGTTGTGGGCACTCATTAGAAGCGCCTCAGCGAGGTGCTTCTAATGAGAACCCACAACATATGCTTTCCTGGAGAAAAAAGAAAGCAATCTCTGCTACCTATTAAGCTGAATTCGCCCACAGACTGGTAAAGGTTAATAGGTGTATCTCTACTATACATATTGTGCTGAATTCGCCCACAGAGTCTTAAAGGTATGTCCAGCCTTTCACAATATGACAATGACATACCCAAGATGTGTGATGGTACAACTGCGATGACAGCTGTCAGTTTCTGGCGAAAGAATGTGCGACAGAATGTGCACAAGTACTGGTTAACCGCTTAGAGGGCTAGGCCTGTCTAGGCAAACTGTGGTTAGGTAAACTGACGCGCTCAACATGACCCTAATGGGTTGACAGGTCCGTAAAACCTCAACTCATGGATAAAACTTGAGGCAATCTTGACAAAAATATGTGCCTTCTTTCTGAAAAGGGATCTGTTTGAAAAGGCAAAACATTTTGATCCCGGCGAGAGCAAAATCGTTCTTTCTAGGGTGGATCCCTTTTCATAAAGGAGGCAAAATAATTTTGATAGAGTTACCTACCCTGAAAGTATATCTACTCCTCTTAAATATGTGCACTGTCTTATGAATAATGTTGTATAAGTGGTCCCTTACTAAGATATTTCCTCGATATGCTTCTACAATCATATGGGCCATTGGGGTGGTTGTATGAGGCAAAGGTGTCGTGTATCTTACTTCACCGGGGCGTCCAACTGATATTGGCTTACAGTCGGGCAAAGTCTGCTGTCCTTGCAGTAGGTAAGGTTAGAGGGGGAATGTTTTTATTTCTTCTGTTTCTTCACTGTCATTTGTTTTCCTTTCTCCCCTGTTCATCTCTTTTATCTTCTCTACTATCTCTCTTCTCCCTTTCTCTGGGAGACGACACAAAATGAACCACAAGGGTTGACGTGTCGTTAAACCCAAACACAATCAATGGGCCACACCAAGCGAAAAGGTGTCTTTGAACATGCGCAAAACTTATGATGCACAGATTCAGAGACATCCCACTTACGTGCAAAGTTTCATCAGCATTTCTGCTCTCCATTGCTACACTCTATAGTATGCAATAATTCTTTTAGGGGACAGCGAAGGCCCTGATCAGACTGTGCGGATGCGCTGGCTGATCTGGGCCTTCACTGTCCGCATATGCCCGAAGACACATTTCCGCAAGGCGCGGCCCATATGGAGCTCCGAATGAGTTAACTACTGCAAGAGTTCCTACGTATAAGTTCCGCATCCGTTAACTACTGCAGGCTTTGCTACACATACACTGTTTTTCTGAACTTTTCCACCTCCAAAGATCAACAAATACTGTTTAAACTCGCAAAATTCAGTAAAATTATAATTGCATTGTTCCAGTAATTTATTTCTTTTACTACAACTCTCCAGTAGCTGTGGCCTGTCCTGGTTCTCTAGACAATCTACTTTTGAAAATTGATAAAACAATTCTGATGTTTCTTATTTCCCATGGAGGCAGTATGGACCTTGCTCGGAAGAGTCATCTGTATTTGCACTGTCTGCGGGGTCAGGAAAATGTTGAAACAATTGAGGGTTGGATGCCCTCGTGTGATTAAATTGTATGCTAGACTGTTAATGTATGTGCGATGCCTCAGTCAGGGATTCAGCTGGATTCTAGTCATGAGTGGCCATAATTGTTATTGCATTATTGCAAGTATCATTGCATAAAAAGCAGTGTCGCACGTTATTAACAGCCGTGCATTAACCGGCGATATGCCGTGTATTAACAAGGCAATTCACGCGCTGTTAATGCACGGCTACGCAACTTTCAATATGATCGTACCGGGGCCACATATTTGCTGCCGGCCCTAGAAGGAGCAGTCAGTGGAAATTTCGTTCGCGAGACATCGGTGAAAAGGCGAAACAAAATAGTGCAAGAAATAACTCCAAATGTAGCAAATGTTTTCAGTTTTTATGCAATAATAGCGATTGAACATGGTTTTTCAATGCGTTAACATTCGCCAGGTCCCTTGGGAGGTATTGAAAACCGCGGCCTTCGGCCTCGGTTTTCAACACCTCCCACGAGACCTGGCGAATGTTAATGCATGAAAAACCATGTTTGATCCCTATATTAATACTTCTGGACTTGAACAACTTCTTTTTGTTCACTGATTAAGTATACACACGAATCCCTATTCAAACTACCCTCATTGTTTTCTGACAGGTGCATTCGTTTCCTTTCTTTTTGATTCTCTTAGGTGTAATGGTAAGTATTGTTCATTTCTTTATGTTTTATGACTTGTTCATGTTCTTATATTCTCATGCTCCGAATAGCGGCCTTGAATAAAATTTGAACTTGAACTTGGATGAAAACTACAGTATTTTTGTTCTCTTGCTGCGACAGTGGTAAATGAAAACATCATGACGTCAAACGGTAACGTTGAGTTGCGGAGTGTGGTGAAATTCTGTGTCGCTCTGAATAAATCACCGACAGAAACACTGAGAATGGTCAGATCAACGGAAGAGAATCAACTGAGGACAATTTCAGGAGCGGCCGAACGGCAAGCTTAATTTGTTCTATTAAGGATTCGGTTAAGGACATGGTTTACAAACATAGCTGATGAGCTTTGAGTTTCGTGCTCTACGGTACATGGGATATTAACTGAAGAACTTGGAATGTCTAAAGTGAGTGCTCGTTGGGTGCGGCGATTACTCAAGGACAATGAAAAGGAGCGCCAAGTACAATGTTTCGAGATGTTTCTAAGACGCTGAAGGTGATGATTTTCTGGATAGGAACATCACAACAGACGAAACCTGGTTACACCATCTCGATCCTGAGACCAAAGCTATGTCATCCGTTTGGAAAACCCCCAATACACCACCACCGAAGAAGGCATAGGTATAGAAAAGTGTGGGTAAACACATGTTCATTTTCTACATGGCTCGGCAAGGAATGATCTTGCAACACAGGATACCAGACGGCCAGACTTGTCACTGCAGCATACTATTCTAACGTAAGGATTAAATTTTGTGCGTGTTTTGGTTTAAGATTTGTACGCCTACAGTGCTATTTTTATAATGGACAGGAAGCTTGTGTTCCCTTGTTTAAACATGCATTGTTTTCTTTCCAAGTGGATGAGCAGACACAAGAAATGAGTAGACATTGCTGGCGACTATGTTCAAAAAGTGCGACGATCGCTGGACTTAAACAACGCTTGACGTTTTTGCGACGTCATACTGACTTAGGCGTGCTCTGGGTACCTGAACCATACGTATCTGTAATGGCTATAAAATTTTTGTATTTTAGTATATCATTTTGGTTTTCGTAAAATTTACAGAAGAGATGTTGAAGTTATGACAGGTATAAAATTCTTTGTTCTACTCAGACAATTGTGTGATTTATAACAAAATTCTACGAACTTTCAGAACAACCCTCGTACATACGTTCCACATGAGTTAACTACTGCAGGTTTCGCTACACATACGTTCCGCACGAGTTAACTTCTGCAGGAGTTGCTACACATAAGTTCCGCATGAGTTAACTACTGCAAGACATGCTACACATATGTTCCGGGTGAGTTAACTACTGCAGGATTTACTACACTACGTTCCACATGAGTTAACTACTGCAGAATATGCTATACATATGTTCCGCATTAGTTAACTACTGCAGGATTTGCTATACATATGTTCCGCATGAGTTAACTATTGCAGGATATGCTATACAAATGTTCCGCATGGGTTAACTACTACAGGATTTGCTACACATATGTTCCGGATGAGTTGACTACTGCAGGATATGCTATACATAAATTCTGCATGAGTTAACTACTGCAGGATATGCTATACAAACTTTCCGCATGGGTTAACTACTGCAGGATTTGCTACACATATGTTCCGCATGAATTAACTAGGATATGCTACACATATGTTCCGGATGAGTTAACCACTGCAGGATATGCTATACATATGTTCCGCATGAGTTAACTACTGCAGGATATGCTATATATATGTTCCGCATGAGTTAACTACTGCAGGATATGCTATACATATGTTCCGCATGAGTTAACTACTGCAGGATATGCTACACTGCGTTCCACATAAGTTAATTACTGCAGGATATGCTACACATATGTTCCGCATGAGTTAACTACTGCAGGATATGCTACACATACGTTCCGCATGAGTTAACTACTGCAGGATCTGCTACACATACGTTCCGCATGAGTTAACTGCTGCAGGATATGCTATACATATGTTCCAGATGGGTTAAATTCTGCAGGATTAGCAGCCACTTCTCTGTAGGACGGTAGCAATGCCTCTGGTTCATTTTTAATATTAGAATCAGCTGTAACTGTTTCGTATGATGGCGGAGGTTTATCAACTCTCGGCACTTCGATCTCATTGCTAATATCGGTACCATATCCATGAACATTGTTTGGCTCATCTTGTTCACGAACAACAACGTCTAAAGAGTTTAGTTCATAAGCACTACGAGCCTCGTTACTGGTGGTATCTGACCATTGACGAAAATTGTTCTCTCTTCCGAAATGATCGAGTCTGTAGCTTGGCGAAAACGCAGGTGCTCGAGGAGTCTGAAAAATAAGTAGTTATGGTTACCTGATACACCTGTACACTTTCCACAGTTAAAGAGTTTTGCTCCCATACGGAGCAAACTTCTTTCCTTTCAGAGAAGATCTCTTTTCAGACTGGGAGACAAAAGCATTGTTTTACAGTATAAAACATATTTTATTGCATCATTTCATGGCAATGGGGTCGGGCCACATTGTTTTACAAAGTTGACCCCCCCCCCAGCCACCCACCTTTCCCCGCCCCCACAAAATCCACCTGCCCCCGTCGACTTTGACTTTGAATGAGCATGCATTCATATTAAAACCAATCTGACAAACGGTAAGCAAATCATAATACATAACATATGAGCATTTGGGGCAAAAATAGGCATATAATGTTGACAACTTTGAAACGACGTTGTTTCAGCGTTGCATGTTTGCTAGGAGAACAGCAAGCGAAACTGCACATTCTGATCAGACTTTCCTATAATATGTTGATAAAATCTTCGGTATCCTATGACTAATTGGACAGCGAAGGCCGTGATCGAATAGCATGAATGTGCATGCTGATCTGGGTCATTGTTATGCGCGTAAGCCCCGAAGACATATTTTCGCATGGCACCGTCTATATCTGGACGGAGATCCGGATCAGTGAATGATGTAAATAAATGCTTGAAGGAATGACCTTTGAGAGCAATCAACACACACAAACACACACACACACTCACACAACACACACACACACACATGAAAACAATTAACGTGTCACCAGCCGAGTTGACTCCGACTTAAAACGGAAAGTTCCGAATATCTACGATCGTTTTCCGAACAGAAATTTCACTGACACTGACAATTCAAAGTCGAAATAAAAACAATGGCCGCGCAGTATTTGAGAGAACTCTTGTGGAACTGAAGTGTTTTTCAGCGATAATGCCTATCCCCTGCCGCGTAAACAGTTGCGAAAGACTTTGAATTAAAGGAAATAACGTTTTAAGCTTTTTCCCATGTACCTTGGAAATATGAGGCACTCTGTTGGCAGTGGCTAAGTCTTGCTGTTTCTTATTCCCAGATCCACTTATGACATAGCGCCGTGTGATTTGGAATACGAGTGAATTACGAAAACGTACAGAAGCTGTATGAAATCGGCTACTGGGCCTTAACAGTGACATTTTCAGAAATATGGGAGTTGGCTCTATGATCACAAAGGACCATTAAATACAAATCGCATTATTCATGTTGTGAAGTACGGAGAGACGTTATACGGCCTCAGTAAAGGTAAATAAATTCTTAAGACTGATTTGGGGCTTCTAAGGTTACACCGACAGGATGAGCTTCCAGTTTTGCTTTGGGGTGCGGCTCTCATACAAGTTTAAAGGTCAAGACTGTTATATTATATGCGGCCGTGTGTCTTACCTTTCGGACGCGCCGCTAAAAAAAAAAAAAAGCTCTGTAAGCTGAACATTATGTAAAATGCATAGCTATAGCTCTAGATAAACCATTATTTAAAACAAAAATGGGGCATTTTTCTCATTTCTCTATAAAAACGTATGTTGTGGGTATTCATTTAGAAGCACCTCTGCAATGCGTTTCTAATGAGTACTACAGAGTATGTTTTATATTTCTTCAATCTATACCAAATCGAACATAGTTTCATTGATGGTGATGATTTGGTACATGTATTTTACGTCCCTTTAAACTTTGATTTGGTCATATCGAAACGACGGAAGTGCCAGTTTTATTGAAATCAATTTCACAGATGAGGAGCTGGTTCCATCTTTTATCATTGTAAACCTATGACAATTATTTGTACAAATGACAACAGCATCGTAGCAATAGTTACACTTTGCCAGGGCTCAACCTAAATAAAACTCCTGAGATACAGCTCCAGATAAAAGAGGTATCAGGAAAATACAACACCACTTTTTAAAGGGAAAACAATTTGTGACAGCTGCCTCGCTAAATCTGTTTCCATTCCCGTTAAAAGTATTACAAATTATCCCCATTGCCAGCCCCCCTCCCCTCCCCCACCCCCCCCCCGCCCCCCAACCACCACCACCACCACCCACGCCTGAAGGAACAACACAAGAAGCACCGCCTTAAAATGGTTGGTAGTAGATACTACCGGGACTACGAGGAGTGTGTGGGGCTGGGAGGGGACAAACAGAACTTACTGGCGCCAAATTTTCACCCTAGTTCAAATGTTGTTAAACACTGTTCATATAAGGGCTCCCTAACTCAGTCAATGAAACAGCACAGAAAATATGTAAACAAATAAAATCACTGTGATGAAACAATGATGAGGGCTCTTGGCAAACACTGAATACACCGGCAGCCCGAGCTCAAGAAAACCATCAGCTGAACCATGGAGGGCTCGAACAAAAACTAAAGACCACTGTAAACCAAAGATCATTGTATGGCAAATTTGAATAGTCTGACTTGATTCCTTGCTGAGACAGTTGTGATACACAGCCTCGTGGGGGTAACTTAGGGGTAATTTTGGTACGGGTGTGCGAGCCAGTATTTCAAAACCTACCCCATTCATATACCTGGCCTTTGAAAAAACGGACCCATTCATATACTTGATCATCCAAAATGCTGACCTATTCATATATTGCCTTTGATATTTTGTACCAATTTGTTTGCTGGTTGTCAGACAAATATCACAGTCAATACCAAGAGAATAAGCAGCCTCGAAAAATCTCTTAGCGAAACATATGCGCATATACCAGGATGTCAGAAAAATGGGGTCTTTCATATAGGAATCAAGAAAAATCGGGTCATTCGTATACTTGTTTTTGAAAAAAGGGGGCCAATCATATACCTGGCAGCGCTCAAAAAGGGGGCCATTCGGATATAAGAGGGGGTATCAACATAATATTGTTTTATTATTTCTTCTCAAAATTATGTTGTGGTTACTCATTAGAAGCGCCTCGGTGAGGCGCTTCTAATGGGTACAACAACATGTAGTTTTGTGGAGAAATGAGAAAAATATCAGTACTTTTTGGTTTAAAAAAATCTTCTTATCTGGAGCTACGGCGATATAAATATTACCTGCTTCAGTTTTGCCTTAATACGACATCGAATAATTAAGCCTATTGAGAGTCCCAAAATTGTGCAGCCAACTGCACCACAAATCCCAGCGATGAGTCCAACAGTTGCACTAGAATCGCAACCCGTACCATCACCACACCAGTCAATACCTTCACAGTCATGGTTTGCCGCAGCCCTTGGGATGCATTTGTAGCCCGTACATTCGTACTCACTCGATCCGCACAGGAAATCTACAAGAGAAACAAACATACAAAAAAAAAACACTTTATTATACTTCATTGACATTCATAAGCTACATTCGCAGCTACATGTATGTGCATATCACCATACTGATGACATAGGCTAAAGGCCTTTTAGTCCAGAGTTTCTGTAAAATATACACACCTTTTTATCGCTTTATGTGACAGTCACTGATCTGTTACTCTGTATCACGTCAGGTGAATGTTCCAAGAGCAAAGAATCATACGGGACGCTTGCATTGAGTGTGATCCAGAGATATGGAAACGAGATGTGATAAGAGCATCAGATCATGTGATTGTAGTAGCGATGTCTTTATTATATACCTTCAAAAGTAAGCCTTTAAGCGCCAAACACAACATCAGCAGGCGATCTTCTATTTTTTTTTTTAACTTTTTTCGAGAAATATGACTTGGCATTTCATGTGAACCATCTGCAGACAATTCACATGAAATGTCAAGACATTTACTCTACAGTTCAGAATGATGGTTAAATGGCCGCTTGGAGCACAGGAGCTTTAAGTTATATATATATATATATATATATATATATATATATATATATATATATATATATATATATATATATATTTTTTTTTTTTTTTTTTTTTTTTTTTCATTTTTCTTCATTGTCTACGCCCTTTGGCGTGGACAACAGACATGTACGGTTTGGTTGGGACACGGAAGTAAATCAATTGCTGATTCAAATGATCATTGACCTTATGCGTGTTGTTTACATGTACAAGTAAACCTCGGGACTAGATATAGCATTGAATAGAATAGAAAACAATAACGTTGCAGCGACGTTGTAGCGACGTTATTGCAGCGCTGTGTGTTTAATACGCTGGGTCATGACCAATATACCTACGATAATAATTAATGAACTGTAGTTTGAAACCGCTGTACCGTAAAGTTGACGGAGTTCCCTGAAACCGTATCTTCAGAAAAGGTGTACTTGTCTGGATGACCGGAGAAGGAAATGACGTCCATGGAATGTTGTCCCTGCACAGTGGGAGTGATATTCCTGAGGAAACAGAAAAAAAAAATAGTTATGCCGTGATATGGCGGGTTTCAGGATACATATAGGTCGACCAAAGTGTCCTGTCGCTTTGACCTCTTGATTTTAATATTTATAAGTATATACTTACTGCGAGTGCGTAAACACGTATTGTAGGTATGTATAAAATATAACGTTGTAGAATGACCTGTTAATTCTGGTTTCAGTCTTCAATTTGGCGTAACAGAGCTGAGAACCAGGTCTGAGGTCACCGAACAAGGTTATATTTTTACCTATAATGGTAAAGGTGAGGGAACAGCTGTCTCACATGAAACTTAGGATTTCTTGACTGGCATGCCTAAATTGTACAGTGGGCGTATCATAATAAATATTAATGTAAACTCAAAGCGACAGGTCACTCTATACGAAGGAAGTAGAAAAATACCTATACCGCGATATGACAGAATGAGTCTCAAGATCAACACTAAATGAGCGTGCTAAAAGCAGACTGCACACAAGCGCCGTCTGTTCAAACGAGCACGGTTACCATTAGATATTAAGGGTATTGGTTACACTTGGTACAATTTTCACCATTTTGTACAAGGGAGATAACGTATGGTATGCAGAGGACTTGTTAAGAAGGCGTATTTGGCGATACTGGCTTCTTGGATAATTTTCTCCAGTTCTCCACAAAAACATATGTTGTGAGTACTCATTAGAAGGCCTCGGTGAGGCACTTCTAATGCATACCCATAACATACATAAAAACATATGTTGTATGTACTCATTAGAAGCGCCTCACCGAGGCGCTTCTAATGAGTACCCGCAACATATGCTTTTTTATGGAGAAATAAGAAAACAATATCTTAGATGTGTCATCAGATACTCCTTAAGAATGCTTCTGTAGTATGGCTCCCTGCTTTCTTTCCCACTCACCACGTCCCGTTTGGACAGGGGTCTACTCTAAAAGGTAATTGACAAGCAGTGCAGACTCGGTGGGAGCAAAGTCTAACCTCGAGCAGACCACTTTTCAGAAAAGTGGCAAAACAAAATTAAAATAATCGCCTCCCTCTCCTGACAGTTTATCAATAGGCGTTTTCGTGGAGAAATAAGAAAGGTATAAATAGATGATGGTTGAAAAGACAGCCTTACCTAGAACGATGGCTTAGAAGTTTATACCTGAGCCGGGGCTCAGCATTTCCTACAAGACTGCATGTGCGCCCAGCAAAGACTCGGCTCAGTCAGCGCATCCGTGCAGTCTGATCAGTCTTCGCAGAGCACTCGGTGGATAGCCAAGAATCCAAAACGCCTTCACGCGGACAGCCAAGAATCTGACAAGACTGCGCGTATATGCAGACTGATCAGAGTCTTCGCTGAGCGCACCAGCAATTTTGTAGAAAATACTTTGCCCCGGCTCGTTTGACATCGATGCATTATCGTATTGGTATATTTTGTGCTAGCCAGTTACTCTGTACTCGGACAGCTAATGTCCGTACTCTCGACATTTTCGCCTGGCGTGTTTATTTTCCCGATTGACAATGTCTTGTCTTTTCTGCTTCTGTACTTTATTCTCAAATATTTACTCAAAATTAAATTTACGGCCAAAAGTTGTTCTGATCGAAGCAATTTCTATAATAATTTCAGTCAGTTTTGATTTGTTCTAGTTTTTCGTTCTTTCGCGTGGCGTTTTTCGTCTTTTCGCTAGGCGTTTATCCGCGGTGTCAACACGAAAAGACGAAATGGCACAAAAACAAAAAAAAAACACAGCCACTTTAGAACACAAACCTGGAATATGATTGTTCCGGGTAAGCGTCTGAAATCCGTAATCGTAATCATAGTCGTAAAAAGATGGGGCACCTAAACTCTGTTCCACACTGATATTGGCCTGATCACAGTCTAAGTCTGACAAGTTCACCTCCTGAAAAACTAGCATGAACCCTTGAACGGCTGATGAACCCATGCGTCCTCCTCCTATGGTTACGCTACAATCCAGGTTTGCCGGACTAAAATAGTACACAATTGTTCCATGCTTGTCAGCATTTGGAATATTCTGACCACACATCTTCTCCATGTGAACTGGAAAATACACAATACATCCTAAATTAAAAAAAAAAAAGTCGAACAAAAGGAAACACCCAGCGGGCATGCAACGTTGAGACAACGTCGCATCAACGTAAATGCAACATCATGACGATGCATCGCCGTTGATATGGCGTTGTATATACGTTATTTGCCCACTGGGCATTGAGGTAGAAACATTTTCTCTGACATTTTTTTTCCGACTCAAAGCTAACAATATCAGCAAAAGAATGAAACAACAAACAAAGAAAATAGAAATTGCTATTATGTATAATCCTTAGCAATGGTTGACATTCTGACCTGTATAGAGGTTGGTACGTTAATGACAAAAATGTTTAGAATGTTGCCTCCTTCCATCCCTACAGACAACCTTAACCTCCCTTTATAAAACATATACTGCAACTACCAACTACCAATTTAATGTTTTGTGTATTAAAGTTCAGCTGGATATGATACTGATTTTCATACACTTATGTTGGTACCAAACTGACATTAGGCATTACTTATTTATCCGGACACAATCTTACAAATTCCTATTTCAGTTTCTGCAAGAATATTAAGACTGAACTTATAATATATGCAGATTTAAGAATTAAAGTATTATGCAAATGAAAACATATAAAAGAAATATGAGCTCTTAGTATTGCCAAAGGGCTCATATTTCTTTTATATGTTTTCGTTTGCATAATACTTTAATTCTTAAATTTGCATATACTATAAGTTCAGTCTTAATATTCTTGCAGAAACTGAAATAGGAATTTCCAAGATTGTGTCCGGATAAATAAGTAATGCCTAATGCCCTTAGTGTTTTCAAAGTGGGCTGGGTGGCCTAGTGGTTAGTGCACTCGACTTTCATGCGGGATATCGTCGGTTCGAATCCCGCTCGGGTCGAGACAATTTTCAAACCATTAGTACGCCTAGCTCATACTCGACGTGCCCTGGGTTGAGTATAAAGTGGACAGGCGGCGCTTGGTGACAGACAGCGGCACCAAGTGTGCATGGGTGATCCATGAAAGCAAGGCTGTACAAATACATGTACATAACAATCGCCGCTGCCTCTATGTGCCTCGGGTGCCTGGTAGCGTTAAAAATCCGCACAACAAGAAGTGTTGCCAAAATGCAGAAATTCTCTTAGCCTTCTCAAACCACTACTCACTTGCTGTCCAATTTAGAAAAACCCTTGGTAATTCCCTAACTTTCTCAAAGTTTCACAATGTCCGACTTTTTTTTTTTTTCAAATTCCCTGACAATTCTCTTGAAAACATATTTTTCCCAGACATGTATGAACCACGTTGAAAGGGAAAGGCAAGGTTTAAACAGAATGTATGAAATGAAGCATCTTGGGTAAGACGGTTACAAACATATACACATGTTTCGATTACTGATGGAAGGGTGTGACAAAATAAATACTTGTTCGTCTTGCACACACCTTATAATCCAACAATATGTTTGGAAGAAGGATTAATTATAAGGTGTCCTCCAATATACCCAGAAAACAGGATCAAATTTAATCTGAACCCTAAAGGGTCATTAAATTGTGCATTGTCTGTATACTACGATGCTACCGTGTATGGTATATTGTTTGTTCATGACCCCATTAACAAAACAGGATACCCAAAAGAATAAATCTTCATTCGCAAAAATAGCCAAAAAACCCAAAATTCTTACAACCTTATACAAGTCAATGTACTGTATTCAGTCCTCTTAAACAGTCATGTCGACAGTTGTATAGGTAATAGAAGTCCTGGAAAATAACTAGATTCATAGATTTGGCTTTTCTTCTTCTTTTTTTTTCTTTGAAAGCTAGTACTTGTGTAATAGTTTGCTTGTCTCTTCCTGCAGAAAAAATGAAAAGTAGGTGCTTCTTCCTTGAAGACTCCTTGAATTTAAAGCAGCTTTTGTATAAAGATGATTTGATTGATACACTTGGTTAATAGAAAAGGAGTTCAAATCTTACATGTGGTTTCTGCAGTCACCCGACCAATTCCAGTCATAAAGTTGAAATATACACTCCATAAAATCCATAACATCTTTTGTCGCAGTGTGTGTGTATCCGGTGTCAGACTATTTATAAATTGTGTATTGCAAATACCTGATAATGTCCTAATGTATTTATTAGGTCAACATGGGCTTTGTTTGAACAAAGATAAACTGGAATTTGAAACATAAAGCAAAATTGTACCATCACGGCCACCAATCCCGCGATATTGTATTTTCGATATATATTTTTTTTTGTATGGACACATGTATTGATCATCAGCTATGATAAAAATTTGTTGCAATGAAGAGTAACCTGTGTCTTGAAAGTTACTGCCATGGATTAAGACGACAGAAAGGTGTGCAAATAAGCTTTATGACATATACGATTTATGTGAAAATGAACAGCTTGACCGAAAAAGCACATTGCGCTCGCTTCAACCTTCACTTATCTAATCCGCGGTACATGTTTAATTCGTAGGATTTAACTGACGAGATTAAATTTATAAAGTTACTGACCTTCACCTCTGAGGCCCTGAAACAGCATGTTCAAAACACCAGTTGGCGGGAAATAATCTCACTTCTGAACTTCGATTTATTCCGTTAAAACTATATGCACTCTTGTTCGTCTGTCATTACTGACAATGACCAATCCTAATCAACTGTGTGATGTGTTATTATTTGTGTGTTCTAAGATGGCTGATGAGACCAATCTTAGTTCTAAACTGCCTGTTGCAGATGGAACAAGAGAGGTCTGAGGAAGAAAGCTCTGTTGGTGATGCCTTAGCTCTGGCTTTCCGCTGTGCACGTTTCTGCTCGGCTTCGCTGATTCTTTTTGCTCGTATTCACCAGCTCCCCATTTTTATGAGGCCTCGCCACTTTGTACGATCTTGTGCAATCTGTTCCCATGACTATGTTGGTATGTTGAAGTCTTTAAGGGAGGCTTTGAGGGTGTCCTTGTATCGCTTCTTCTGACCACCATGGGAGCATTTTCCTACTTGAAGTTCTCCATAGAGGATTTTCTTTGGCAAGCGTTCATCAGGCATTCTGGTAACATGGCCTGTCCATCTTAACTGTGCCAATTTCAGAAGAGTATGTATGCTCTGCATCCCTGCCCTTTTCAGGACTTCTGTGTCTGGAATCCTGTCTTGCCACTTGATCTTTAGAAGTTTTCTAAGACAGCTTGTATGGAAGTGGTTCAGTCTTTTGGCATGCCGTTGGTAAACTGTCCAAGTTTCGCATGCGTATAATAGTGTTGGCAGCACTACCGATCTATATACTTTCAGCTTTGTGTCAAGTCTGATTCCACTTCGGTCCCAAATACTTCCACGTAGCCGGCCAAATGCTGCACTAGCTTTGGCAATTCTAGCATTGACTTCATCATCAATGTTCACAACTCTAGACAATGTGCTTCTAAGGTAGGTGAACTTGTCTACCACTTGCAGTCGTTGACCTTTCACTGTGATGGCAGGCTCCTTGTAAGGCTTTCCAGGTGCTGGCTGATATACTACCTCAGTCTTTTTGATGCTGATTGTGAGATCATAGCTGTCACATGAATCAGATACTTGATCCACACCCTTTTGCATTTTCTCTTCTGTTGGAGCACCCTTTGCCATGTCATCAGCAAAGAGGAACTCGTCTAGCA